>VZTI01002729.1:887773-1081159 GCA_013397865.1 Struthidea cinerea
CGCACCGCCCCCGGGCCGCGGGGCGCGTCCGGCATCACCCCCCGCGAGCCCTCCTGGAAAGCGATCCCTGAGATTTCGGGGAGAAGGAAGGAGCCCGCAGTCCGTATAAATTGGGTGATGCCAGGCTCTGGCCAGGGACAGGACAAGGAGCAGTGCCCATAAACTACAACACAAGAAGTTCCACCTCAACACGAGGAAGAACTTTCCGTGGAGGGGGCAGAGCACTGGAACGGCTGCCCGGGAGGGTGTGGAGTCTCCTTCTTTGGAGACGTCCCAAACGCACCTGGACACGTTCCTGTGTCACCTGCTCCAGGTGACCCTGCCTTGGACTGGGTGATGTCCAGAGGTCCCTTCCAACCCCAACCATCCAGTGATTTGGTGGATGGCCATCCCTGCGACCCCACTGGGATGTGAAGCCTGGGCTCACAAGGAGATTGTGCCCAGTGAAACCCAAAAAGCTCCATGAAGGACCAGGGTTTCATCTGTGCGAATATTACGGCGTTCAAGAAATAAACCTTTTATTGGCCAGAATGATATATTTGGTCTGGGAAGGGGGGAAATGCCAGTGTTTCCAGGTGGGCAGCACAGGGCAGGTATCCCACGGGGCCAGACACCTCCTCGGGGCCATGGCTGGAGCTGGTGACAACACAAACCACACACACGCACTCGCTGTGTCCTTATGGGGATCCAGGTACAACCAGGTGCATCAGTGCCAGCCCTCCTTCAGGCTCCATTTCCCTTCCGAAAGGAAACCTCATCAACAAAGGAGCAGGAAGGCTGGCACTGCCCACCCATCCTGATGGATTGTGTGGTTGAAATAATGTAAAATCACTGTTTATTGGCTCGGCTTTAGGAGCACTGAGAAGTCTGAATCAGATTTGAGACCTGGCTGTGTTCATTACAAAGCCTGTAGATAGGCCATATCCCTACTCCAAATAGTTTCCTCTGGAAGTCACGATGTTAAAATATTAAACAGGCAATTAATTTTGTGCAATGCTTTAATCAGAACCACCAGTAAATATTTCTGCAGGAATGAAATAAAAGAATTGCTGCTAGTTCTCTGTAGGCAGGGAGGAGAAAAGCAGACAGCTTTTATGTTTATTTTAAAATCTCAAGAAGTTGTTTACACTGTTTAAAATTTTTAACACTGACTTCTGAACTAGCGGTGGCATCCCTTTGGGAGTTGGGGCTGGATGATCTTTAAGGTCCTTTCCATCTGAAACCATTCTATAATTCTATGGTGTAGTAAACATCCTGAATTTAGTAACCGGATTTTAGGGATAGTCCATATGTTTAAACCCTAAATCTTCTATTGTGCTGCTTTGTCTCCTGGATGTGTTCCCTTCCTCTGTGTGCCATCAACACTCGCCCTGTAAAAATTAAATACAGCAACCACAAAACCTCTACACCATCACTTCTGTAGAAAACAATTGGTTTGGAATTAGCTGTGGAATGATTCCTGAGAAGCTTGGTACATTTTCTTCTCACATTATCTGTGGCTTGGGAAATAAAAATGGTGAGACAATCTCTCTAAAATCCTTTGAAAAATACAGTGGTGTTTGATAAAATGCAGCTTATTAAACTCCTTTAAAATGGTGAATAATAGAAAGTAATATTTCAAGGGCCCTAATTTGACTAACAATGGGCTCACAGGTGCTTTTTCTATAGTTTTCATCAAAAAACTCATAGAATTGTTCTTGAAGGAGACATGAGATGTGTATTTAAGTTGTCAAAGAAACCAGATTGCAGACTTGTGGCCCCAAAAAAGGATTTATAGATCACAGTAATGTTCTTTACAATGTGGAAGAGGAGACAGAATGTACAGGTTAACAAAGCTGCTGGTGTTTGCAACAGAGGAGTGACAAGCTCCAGAAAGAATCTCATGGTATGTATTTCCCTCCCTGGTATTGCCTCTCAGGGAGCCAAACCTTGAGGAAAAAAACTATGGCAGGATGAAATAAACCGAATATTCTCCTGCCACCAGATCCAAATGCTTCCTCCTTCATTAATGAGAGATTTGAATTAACAGGGTCTGGCGGATTGGTCTGGTGGTTTAAACAGTAGCCCGGGACATGAAAGGAGTCATTCCAGGAGGGAATTGGCATCAAAGTGAGACTCTCTGATGGAGCTCCTCTGTATGAGCTCATTAAACTGATTAGCCCAGGTCCCCATTAGTGACTTACCCCGGTGTGGTTCTACGGGCAGGGAGAGCGTCTGGGCCCCGGCTGGGTGTGGGTATTTCCTGCCACAGCTGGGAGCATCTGCATCGCTCCCACTTGTGACAGGGAATAGATTCCACAGTCAGGAACTCAACTGTAGGATCACACAGATGTTCTCATCCCCCGTCCCAAGACCTTTCCCTTTTCCATCAGTTCGTACATTCTCACTTTCAGTGGCTCGTGCGGGTAAGAGAAGTCTCTGGAAGGATTGCTCAGAATTCCTAGACATGGACTGGGAGCTGGTGTGTGACCAAAGCCTGAACAGCTTTGGTCACATCAGGCTTTGGTCACACAGTTTAGAGCAACGGCTGCTCTTTGCATTTCTCTGGCTTTTTATGGAGTCTAGAAAACACTGAGGAAGCCACAGAGGCAAACCCACCCCACTCCACAGAACCCTTTCCCAGGACAGCTTTACTCAATTCATGATGCCATTATTTAGGTGATGTTTCAAAGGATGTAGCTCTAAGCCAGGCCTTGGGGTGACCTACAGAGTCAGGGACCTTTCAGGGAGTGAAAACAGGGTGGGAAAGAGCCCATTTTCACCTGGAATTTTTGTGTTTGCAATTCCCGATCTCAAACGAGTAATTTGGCTCTGACTGCTCCAAGGCATTAAATCATGGGGCTGCATAGCATCAGATAAAAAGGGACCTGGATTGAATCTGTCCCCTCGTCCCCAAAGAGTCCAGCCTGTGCTTGGGAAAATGTGTGGGGAATCCAATGTTGAGTAGCCTGGAGTTGATCTAGTGCTTGACCATCCTCCCTCTGGGAACTGCTTGTTGTCATTCATCCTGAATCTTTCATAAGTTCAACCCTCATAAGAGATTTATTAAACTTCAGGCTCAAGAGTGACCACAGAAAAACCCTGCTGGTCCTTTCATTTTGTTGGAAAAGTATGTTAGCAGTTTCCTGAGCAGCTCCTCAGGCAGTCCTGAGGCTCTGTCCCCTCAGTTTCATTCCCAGAACGTGTCTGACCGTTCCAAAAACCTTACTAAAGTCAAGATATGTAACATTTACTGCATCGTGTCTCTACAGGGCTCCTTATTCTCCCACAAAGAAAAGTTTGACATGATTTATTCTTGCAAAATCAGAGTTGTTTCCACCAAAATATGGATGTCCTTCTTTTCCTATCAATGCCATTGGATTTGCAGGGGTAAAAGTTGCCCTGAAAAGCAAGTTCTTGGTTGAGGTACCTGCTTTTTCCCAGGTCTTCTGCTCAATGAACACCCGAAATGACAACAGTGATGCTCATTCTACAGAAATATTATAAAGACACACTAAAGATTGGGAGCACAGGGGTGTAATGAAAGATCTGCTAAATCAGGAGGTTCCCTGTGAAATGGTGATGGAGAAAGGATTACAGTGTGTAAACCTTAGGAAAAATGTTAATATGGAAAATTCCGTGTGGCACATTTTCTGCATCTAAAAGCACAGCCACCATTAGTGGTCTTACAAGATTTACAAATTTTCTGTCTTCTTTGAACTTGGTTTTGCCATATTAATTAAAATTAGTTGTTAATCCTTACCCAGTGCATAAACAAAGCTCCCATAAACTGAATCTGTAAATGTGTCCTTTGTGCTGGTATGGAAAAAACAGCTGGTGCTTATGGGAGAAAAATGGAAAAGAGCCTGGCTGGGTCGATATTTTAAGGATTTGTTCCACTTTTTTACTTATTGGGATATTTTTAGGAAAATCAGGGATGCTGTTTCCTTTCATTTTTATTGCTTCTGATAATTTTTCATACACTGAGCAGGGAAAATTATGAACTTGAGGAACATATAAAAATGCGATGCACCAAAAATTTTTAAAAAGAGGGAGATAATTATTGTATATTTATTTTCCACCCATTAATATTGCTAGCATAGAGAGTTTTGTAGTGCAAAGAAAAAGTTAAAATATTTTTAAAATAAAAACAAAACCAGGCATGAGGAAGCAAAGAACCAGAGGGAGAACCATCATTTAAAAAAAAAAATCTATACAGCCCCTCCTTTGGTCATTTATCTTCCCCCTACAAGCCCCAATTCAGTTGGTGAGGTGATTCACCTGAAGGTGATGCCGAAGCAATTCTTATATCCCATAATTTTTTTAGAGAAGCAGCCAAGAAAACGTTGAGTTGGAATCTTCGAAGCATTTATTAGTTTAGGCAGCAGTTTGTTTTTCTTTGACTTGTATTTCTCCAGAGGCTGAGATGGCTTTTCCATTTGCTCAGGTCTCCCAAAATCAAACATTCCTCTGCTCCTTCTTTCCTGCCTGTGGGTGCACACTTTATTCCATGTCCACCAAAGCTCATGCCTGTCCCCCTTGTTACCAGAGACTTTTCTCTTGTACCCCTGGCTGGGCTGAAAGAGCCTGAAAAGTGGTTTTTTCCTTTAAAAATAGGAGAAATGTAGTTGTTGTCTTGAGTCCTTGGGAATAAAAGAAATAACCATGACCCACCAGTTCCTTCAAGTGTTTCTCCTTGGTTCTGTTAGCTTGTTTAGTCAAGTTCATTTTTCTCTCCAGTCACAGCAAGCCAAAGTAAGGGAAAGAAATTATACAATGAAATATAACCTAAATTTAATTCTAAAGGAAACAGCGCTGTAAAAGTAGAGATGAAGACAAAAACTTTGGAATCACTTTTACAAATAAAATAGCAGTACAAAGCACCTGATGGTCCTCAATAGCTCCATGTTTCCATTGAAGAAGAAGGGTGAGTGTCTGAAAGATTCCAAGGAAACCCTTTGACCCGTGGCAAACCACAAGCACTTCCCGAAAGGAAAGCGTGGAACTACTCAAACAATATTAACCCCACCGTGAGCCCTCTGGGTGTCTTGCTAAAAACATGGTCTTCACATGACCTCCCAAAAGCACAAGGTCAGCTAAAAATGCCAGTTCTGGCAGTGCCAGATTTCAGCAAGGAAGGAAATCCATGAGACAATTCCCACCCCTGCTTGGCTGACCCATCCATCAATTTGCAGGTGGGGTTTCAAGAGAGGGCAAAGAGTCGCTGCAGAATCCTGGTCAGGTGAAGTGACCTCCTTGGGAAGGAGCCGCTGTCTTTTGTAGATAAAATATCCTGCTTTGCTCAGTCCCATAGCACCACATTTGTTTTGCAACAAGACTTTGTAAGTTTAATTCTTATCACAGACTGCTATCATTCATTACGGAATGATCCTGTTGAGAAATATGTTTACAAAGTAATCTCCCATCTTTGTCTTTGAGATAACAACAAAGTTGAAGTATCGATGGTTTGATGCCAAATATTTTCCCCTTTATTGTAACCTTGTTTTCTTTCATCTACAGAGGAATTTGTTTAAATTCAAATTATTTCTTTCATGAGAGAAGACAGCTTTTGTATTAATCACTATTGGTTTAAATAATTTCTTTAAATGAAGTCTTGCTTGTGGTAGCACTACATTATTGTTTCCAACCTGTTTTACTTCCTCTCCGTATAATCTTGTTTAATCTCAGCCCAGATAAAATGGAATGATGTGGCAGCAAAGGGAAGATTTTGTAAGAGGAGGGGAAGGTTATTTCCCAATCCCTGGATCTATCTCCTGGTGATGTAGTTTGTACTGTTGGGTTCCTAATGGATGCTTCTTCTGGAACAACCATGTCCAGGAGATGCCTTTAATCTCCTTTGAGGTGAGACAAGATGCCACGTCGGGTTCAAATGCAGCTGCAGCCACTGTCCCCCAGCTGTCCTCATGAGGCAGAGCTCTGGGGTGAGGCACTTAGAGCAGCATTTGGGGCAGAAGTAGAGTTGTCCCCTTTTAAATGCAAGATAAGAGCCCAGGAACTCAGGACAAATGTCTTGGATCATATCAAAAGCCTTATTAGTCCTGGCTGGCAGTGGCTGACTTTCTGGTGGGTGTTTTGTGTTAGAGCACAGGAGTAACTCCCATACAGAGTGATCCCCACAGCTGTAATTCCAGCAGTTTGTGTTTGACACGGTAGAAACGCTGCATTTCTCATGTTTTAGTGCACCAAGGATGGGCTGTGGGATTTGAGTTTCCTGACAGTATCAAAGTGTTGCTGACCAGGGAATTTCCAGTTATGAAACCTTAATTAATGTTACTCCGGGAGCTGAATCAGTATCAGTAACTGACTATGATCTCTGTATTTTCCAATGAAAAATATATATTTCATGCATTTCATTGTAAAATAATAATATGTTTTACACTCACATGGACATTTTGCTTCATTTTGCCCCCAGACTGACATGCTCTTACATTCTCTTCCTTGTCCTTCTGAATTCTTTCTTCTCCCAGCCCCGTAGCCCAGGACCCCCTTCCAGCCCCGCTGGGCCACCTCAGTTCTGGCTGTGACCCTGCTCCGTGGGGGGAGCCACTCCTGGCTCCCTGGAAGCAGCTGCTTCCACAGTGCCATAACACATCCTGTTTAAAAAAAAGCTTTTTCATATAATATGGGGAAAAAACTAGTAGCTGTTAGCAGTGTATTTCAATAAAGCTCCCAGAGCAAAAGCAGCAGCGACCTGTCACGCTACGGAGCTGATGGATTTGCTCAGCAGCCCTAAATCACTGTGTTTATCTTGGATTCCCAGCTAATGAAAGGGTGCAGGGTGCTGCAAGCCACGGAGCTTAAGCTCCATTAACTAATCAATTTCTGACTCTGGGAATTTAAAAAACGGTGAGTGAAGCTGTGGTCACTTGTACAGTTTCAGAGGAGCGGCGCTCCAAGCAGGATCTCAACAGCAGCAGGAAAAATGGGTGACAAAGGAGATGCTGGATGGCACTTTGTTTGCTGAGGGAAAAGAGGGCAATGATGTCGAGGATGTGCTTTGGAAGTGCGAAGCACGGAAAGAAATAAATTAATAATTCTCAGTCGGATGTGGGAGGTCCAGCCCAGGGAGCAGCGCGTCTCTGATGCTTTGCAGCCGGAGAGAGATCCTTTGTAGGGCTTCCAAGAGGGGAGAGGAAGGTGCCTTTGTGCCATTCCCCGAACCTGGGTGTCTGCCTGCGCTGCTCGGTGCATCTGCGGGCACGCTGGGTGTGTGCAGGTGTGTCAGGGAGTCTGCAAAAGCAGCGGCGGCCCCGTCCCAGGTTAATTAGCTGTGCCCTTCAGCAGGGATTAGCAAAGATTTGAAAGCATCTAAAGCCGGGGGGGATTGAGGAAAAGCAAATAGCCCGACTTCATGGCAGAGTCTATTGCCAGGGATTCGACTTAATCGGGATCTGTGTCAGCCGCCTTGATAGGCCCCCTGTAAGTCGTTTATTTTAGGTAAACATTTGCAAATGAACTTTTTGTATTCGTGCCGTCATTTGGGAAAGGGAGGGGGAAAAAAGAGGAATATCTTACCAGCAGTACTGGTGTCTGAACTCTACAGAAACATTTAGACCTTTCAAACTAAATGTCAAGTTGTTCGTATTGAGTCAAATTCTTGCAAATTTAAGCTAATTAACATAACCACTTTCCAAGTCAAAGCAGGCCCTTATGCTGCGCTTAAGTGGTTTAATACCTGAGTTCGTTCTGATTGCCACAGCCCCTCACGTTTGTGTCTGTAGCAAGAGAAGGGAAAGTTATGAGTCCGAAGGGTTTTTTACTCCAGGCAACAAAATTCTTCATGGACGTAAATGTAACTTTGCCACGATCATTTTTAATCCAGAATGATATTATTTTCCTGAGCCAACTAAGAAATGTGATCCAGCTGAAATTTCTGGGATACAGAGAAGGGACACAACTGACTGGAAAAGAATATTCAAACAATCATGATTAGCTTTTAAACACAAGAGGTTAAAAGCTCAACCAACAGGCCCATAAAGGGTGATGAACTGAATTGCAGGAAATGGAAATTTAATTCTGTATTGCTTTCTAATGTCAATCCTCTCCCTGTCACATCCATGTGAAAACTCACCTTGATTTTGCATCGCTTTCTAGGTGCTGCACTGGCAAAGCAGTGTTTGGAAATTGAGGTTCAAATCAAGTCATATTTTCGAGCGATTAACTTGGTACAGCTGAAATTGTACAAAGGGGAATGCTTATATTCAGCATAAAAAATTTATTTGCCTGAGGGAGATTTTAGTGTCCAAGACACACATTTGTGATAAATAGAAGAATTTGAAAATGCTCTTTCATTATACAGGGTCACAGTCTGCAAGCAGCGACCCAAAACTGGGAAGATAGGAAAATGTGAGTCACAATTCCTAAAGAGTTTTGATTCTGGTGGCAATTTAACAGCAAAATAATTAACTTTTGTGTTCTAGTCTGTATATTAGAATTCTAATGGGATAAGGTTCTATCAGAAAAGTTCATCAGAGATTTATTAACAAGCGGTGTACGAAGTTATTTGCAATAAATTAATATGTTTGAAAATTAATTTCTTTTTTATGTCACTTTTTGCACAGCTAATGGTACATATTTTTGCTTAAGGGTGAAAATATATCATTTATAATTTTTGGGGAAAAAGCTTTCAACAAAGTTTTCAGCCTAAGCTATTTTTAATCCTAACATTTTCAGTGAATAAGTAGAAATAAGAAAATGAATTGTGCTGTGAAAAGCCATTAAAACAGTTTTTCCCCAGGAGATTATAAATATCTGTATATATGGGCAGAACGTTCAATTAACATGAGAAATGTCCTGCTAAGTTTCATGATGATGTACTGGGAGAGAGCAGCAATACAGCAAAACTGGTGAGCTACACAAAAGGAGTAAGAACTTTCTTAGCAAGATACATGATTGCAGAAATTAGGCATTTATTAAAAAGATGTGATGCAGAAATGCAGCAAATGTGGCACTTCATCAGGAAAATGGGCAGGCAGCATTAAACATAAGTGACGGTGTGGGGTTTAGTTTAGAATGCAAAATGAATTTATAAATAATAGATGGGGATAATATGGATGGTTTTACAGACAGATGAATGGGACCAATTTTTTTTCTAACTCTTTCAAATTAATTTAAGACGGCTGCACAGTTACGCCCCTTCCCCAAAGAGTTAAGAAAATGTTAAATGGGTAGCTCACATGATGGAAAGTTATTATCCTGAGATGAGCCTTGGAGGAATTATGAGGAAGAGGGAGATAATATTGGAATATAAGACTTTGATTTTTATTTAAACATTATAACTTGAAATAGTCCCTAAAATCCTCGACCTATTCCAGGCAGAAGACACAGAGCCTTGTCTGCAGGGACCAGGGAATAAGGGTCACGTTCTTAACGGGTTTCTCACCTGTCTCACCTTTTCCCAGCACTGGCTCACAGCAGTAACACCTGCAGGGATGCTTTGTAGCCAGAAATTGCTGCTGCTGCTACTGCACTGAACGGAAAAATAAACCCACAACAGCTCAAACTGCAGGAGAGGTTTTCCTTGGGAGAAAAGCTTAGTCCTGGAGCTGGTGGACTGGATTCAACTGGGAAACAAGCAGAAGCTTGAGGAACAGAACTGGTAGAACTCGGTGACCTTGGGAATTGCTGGTGGACATGCAGGAGACTCCAAGGGCATGGCTTGGCCATGGTCATATCTCTAATAAAAGTCTTGGCTCCTTGTTTTAGGACGGGGTGTTTTGATAAGTGCATTTCTAATCATTCTCACAGGCAAAACAAGCCCAAATAGGAGAAGAATTAAAAATGCAGGTTTTTCTCACTCTAAAGAGGCTGAAAAAGAGAAGACAGACTCCTGATGGAGACCTGAAGAAGAAAGTAGCTGCTGGAAGGCTTGGAGGACACAGATCTTGAGGAAACGCTCGGTGAGTTGGATATACCAGAAGTCAGAGAGTATTTAAAGAATTGCAGTTGCAATGGCTGTTGAAGACCCCTAAAACAAGGGATCTATCCCTGGATTTTTATGGCAGGGCTGTGGCTGGTGTTTGGTGGCTGCAGAACATCTTGTCCTTCCCTCACAGGGGACAGGAGGACCGAGAGCTGTCGGGATGCACGACGGAAGGAAGGAGCGCCGGGAGCAGGAAGGGGAGCAGGAACCGCAGATGGCTGAGGGTTCTGGCTGCCCTGCCTGTAAACAAGGTTTCTGGATGGCAGGTCTGATTTTGGAGCTGAGCTGGTGCAATTTGTGACTACAAGAAAGTGAGAGAGAAATGAAAGCTGACTCTGAAGCACAGCTACAGAGCCTCCCAGCTCTTGGCAATTAGTTTATGCCTTCCTCGGCTTGATCAGAGCGCGTCTTGTCACCATCTAACATGGTTTGAGGTTGTCCAAAAGGAAAACAACATGTTGTTTGCTTGCCAAGCTCTTTCAAAATGAAGCTACTGTTGCGTGTAAGAGAGAGCAGAGCTGTTTGGAATGGAAAGAGCAGGGAAGAGCCCTGAGAAATTAATTACGGGAGGAATGCTGGTTGCTGATGCAAAGCTCCTGGTTAAGAGCAAAGGGCATGCTGCTGGGATGCAGAGGAAAACACGACAGGACACATCACCATCATCTCCTTGGTCTCTAAACAGCAAATCAAGTTAATTTGGAGAGACAGGCTGAAGGGAAGAGACCTTTTTATTCTGCATCCTTCTTTCGGATCAGTGTTTAACTCGTGCCAGTGTGTGACTACAGAGAACATCAAGAATGGCCACCTCTGCCTTCAGACCCGAGTTTCATCACTCACAGATCTATCAAGGGCAGGATAGGAAGCTTCATGTACTAAATTCTCTGAAGGGGCCATGGTGAAGGCTGCACAGATGGTTTCACATCAGTTTAGTCTGGCAGGTATTCGTGGCTCACACGAATTTTCTTTTTCTAGCTTTCGGCTTCTTGTATCTCTTTCTGCTCACAGTATTGAGGCAACAAAAAACTTGGCTCCAGTCACACACTGGGAATATCTCTACAGTCACAACCAGTCCTCCAAGCAAATATTGAGTCTAACCAAACATGGAGAATGAAGAGGCTGCTGGAGTATAAAGTAGGAGCATAATCTCTGAGGTTTTAACCAAGGCATTAGAAAGACCTAATAATAGCAGGGCTTTGCAGAGATGCTAAGATAAAGAAAAAGCCATATTGAGAATGCCTTGAAGAAAAGCTTCTCCTGTCACCAGTCACTTGGCAACATGAAAGACAAGCTTGGACCGGCAATCACAGGGGAAAATGAAGACAGCATAATAGTAATTGTCACCACTTTATGAATCTGACATTCCCCTTTGCAGCACATCCTGGGTCACCCCATCAGATATCTCTGCAAGGCAAAATGACTCTTTTAATATTGAAGCCCGTGCTCAAACATTTCTGTAAGGCACATTTTGCCGTGGGATGGTGGAGAAGAAGATAATGATGGAACACAAAAGGATAAATTGGTTTTCTCAGTGGAACAGTTCTCCACACCATTGCCTAGAGTGCACCCAGGCTCTCCTGGACACTTGAACATGAGCTTGTGCCTCCTCTCCCTCCACACTGAGAGTCCCTCGATGGCAAAACAGGTCCATTTGCAACATTGCTGGATGTTTTCTTCACACCATAAATGTCACACAGAATATACAGCCCGAGTCTTACAGAATCACTGAATACTTGGAGCTGGTTCCCTGAATGCATTAGGAAAATCAAAAGGCAGCTGTGCTTGAAAGCCAACTTTCCAGCCAGCAAGTAATG
The DNA here is from genome assembly GCA_013397865.1 of Struthidea cinerea. NCBI lineage: Eukaryota > Metazoa > Chordata > Aves > Passeriformes > Corcoracidae > Struthidea > Struthidea cinerea. Next base: position 899,507 of record VZTI01002729.1, read on the forward strand.
GATTACGAGGGAATCTGGTATCAATAGTTTGGAAATTTTATTACTGTTGTCAAGTTTTCCATTATTACTGTTTTTTTCCACAGTAATATCGTTTACCTAATGTAGTGAGAAGCAGATGGTTTATTGCTTAAAAGTTGTTATGTGATTCTTGCAGAGGAAGTATATTGGACATTTATTCTGTTTTTATCAAATAAATATGTTCCCTTTATTTACTAGAGGAAGGGTAAAGGCAAATACAAATCATGTTGTGTATAAATGAATATGGATATATTGACGGGAAACATATTGTAATAATAAATATTCTGATGTTTGTTTTTCTTCAAAGAAAAGAAGCTGGAGTTAGCAGCACTTAAATTTTAAAATTCCTAGGATTTTAGGGCCAAAAAGGACACTTCCGAAAATTTGGTCTGATTTATATAATACCTAAAAAATAAAGGCCATTGATCCACGTGTAATAAATTTGGCATCACACCAACGATTTCCTATTGAGCTGGAACATATTTTGTTGAGCTGGAACGTATTTTGGAGAGAGGTTGCCCAGTTTTGACTTCAGAAATTCTCATGCTGACCCGATGACTGTCAGTACTGTAAGCTCCATGTCGTGGAAAACTGAATTAAGAGAGTGAATCCATTCTGAGCATGGAATTGCCTGCACAGTGCTGCAGGATCCCTCTGAAGCTGCAGGTGAGGCTCAATATCTTGCTGCAAGATATTTTCCTGTTTCTCTTTGATTTAGCTACACTCTCTAGTCAGTTCTGAACTGAGCAGAACTTTATAGCTGTTCCTGGAGGAATTCTGTGTAGGAAAGTGATAACAAAGGATCTGTCTGCAGTTTTCCCCTGCTTACCAAACTGGTGATGGCGAACTGAAGAGATCAACGAAGCTGATGAGGCCCCTGTGCTCTGTGTTTCCCAGCAGCTCAAAGTTAAGATTTACCCAAATGTCTGTGTCCCCATGAAGTTTATTTGGGGAGGCAGCTGTGACTCCTGATGGTGGCACAAGTGGAATATGGAGACTTCCTTGGCAAGGTGGAAGGCTTTTCCACTGGCACTGCTTCAAGGGACTTTCTTCTTGTGTCTCTGCTTTGAAGATTGTCTTGCTGATTCCCACACTGGAGTATTCCCTCTTATTTGGAGCTTTTTGGGAGACTCTAAACATGTTGGTGATATCAGCAGATGATCCCGTTTCCCTTACTATGAAAATATTTCAGTGTTCTCTGCTCATTTGCAGTCTGAGTCAAAAAACACAAAGTTCATCTTCTATGAGAAAAAATGATCCCAGTTATAACTTCACAGTGTCTGCACTGAAATCAGTGGATTTCTATTAGGAAAGAACTATATTTTTTTGGTTAATTTTTCTACATTATATTTTTGACATTAATACACTTAAGTTGCATTTAAAACTCGGAATAGGGCTGTGAAAAGTGATCATTTTTTCCCAGAGATGTGTAATCTAGAGAACCTGTTTTATAGAAAAGCTACTCTTGATGTCAAGGAAGCGTTAACAACAGCTAAAGGGCAGCTCCTGAAAAAACAGCTTATATTATGATGAAAGTGATGCAAGAGAGGAGGAAGTTTGCAGTGCCTCTGTCCATGATGTACACGTTTTGTGGCTAAATAGAGGATTTCAGTCCCAAGAGAGGTCAGAATAGCAGCTTTTGTGAACACTAAAATATGCCAAGAAAAAAGCAGTGCACGAAACCATCTCAGCCATGTCAAGACATATTTTTTAGCAAGTGATAATGAAATAATTTCTCTATATTCCTGAGAAACCGAGAATTTCTTACATTTTTGTAATGTTAGCCCTGATTTCCAAACCATTTGTTAAGGGTGTTTTAATACCCAATTAATGTAAAGTATCATAAATTATGACTAACACACATTAATAAAACAGTTTTATCACCTAATGGAGCATGAAAAAAATATAAATTTCTGGTGACGCTCCATGTAAAAGCTGGGATATTATTACAGATGGAAGAGCAAAGACTACAGTGGGTTCCTGTGGAAAAAATACTGTAAGTTGATGCAACAGTAAACGCCGGCAGTGGAAATTAAATGCAATGAATGAATGAATGAATGAATTCGTGTCGATTAAAAGGGAGGCTGCTGTCGTGCCGGAGCTGCCGCCGGGTGCGGTGCCAGCAGGTGGCACTCCAGAATGTGGAACACCATCCCCATCATCCCGGGGCTCCGCGGGACCGGCCCCGCTGCCCAGCGCCTCGCCGGGGTCACAGCCAGCAGAATTCCACGAAGGACAGTCAGGGCTGGTGCCTCCACCGGGAGAAAATACCTCGGCTCCAGCTGCGGCGTGTGTCGGAGAATCGCAGCGTCGTGGGATGGTTTGGGTGGGAAGGGAGCTGAAAGCCCATCCAGTGCCACCCCCTGCCATGGGCAGGGACACCTTCCACTGTCCCAGGCTGGTCCAGGCCCTGTCCAGCCTGGCCTTGGACACTTCCAGGTATGGGGCAGCCACAGCTTCCGGACAAAAAGTGCAATATCCACCCAAGAGATTGGCTCAGTTTGTTGGAGCATGGTGCTGAGAGCACCAAGGGTGTGGATTCAATCCCCAGATGGGCCACTCACTTAAGAGCTGGACTTGATCCTTGTCCCTTCCCCTTCAGAATATCCTGTAATCTAAAATAAAGACTGATGGATCATGTAGCACCTTCCTGTTGACCCTCTTTGGGAGCTGGGGATGATCCAAACCCTTTCCTCACAGCCCCTGTTTGGGCTGCTCCAAGTACAGGACCCTCCCCCAGCTCTCCTGAGCTGGACTGTCCTGTGAGAGCAGCCAGAACCCAACCCCTCAGCTTGTAAAGCCAGGGTTAAGTAAGGCCAGGGTTTATCATTAGATAGGAGAATCTGTCAATCCCTATCCCAAACCTAAGCTGGGTTTTGTTCCTCCAGCACATGAATTGCTCTCGTGCAACTTCACCAGAGGCACTTTTCTTGCCATCTCTCAACAAGTGTCTCAAGGGTTGGAGGCAACACCAGGCAGACCCTGGCTTAGAACAGAACCAATCAAAACCAACAATTTAGCTCCATTCTGTTTTTAAGAATATGGGTTTTTTTCCACAAAAAGCAGCTGTATAATATATGAATGTTACGTGATAAAAAGCTTTAATGATAACCGAGAGTTCAACAGTCATTTCCTTGGAGATTTTGCTTACATTTCCATTAATAACATAAATTATAGATGTCCTAAGTTATAACATTACATACCACTTTTCCAGGGCATTCATGACTTATTTAATCTGGAGCTGCATGCTCTTGTTTTTCCATAATGGCCATCAAATGCCATGTCAAGATTTTATCAAACTAACCCGCTCGTAAAGGACTTATTTCCCAACATGCAAGTTATTTCTTCATCAAAGAAGACGAGAATAATTGTTTCCAAATGAAAACTGCAAGAAATACGTGATTGTTCTAAGTGTTACAGTGACTATGGTACCAGATTTGAGCATAATCCTTAATTGGAAAGTTATCACTGGCCATGAAATACACAAGAACATTTAACTGCCTCCCACGGTGACCATGAAAATACGGAGACTGATGGTTTAATTAGCAATCCCAGAGATACCGGGCAGTGCTCAAAAGCTACAGCACTCTCAGCGTTATTGCTGGCGAGGAGGAGGGACTCCAAACCTTTCCACCAGTCTGTTCAGCCTTAGGCCTTTGCTGTCAGAGGCAGCAGCGATGATTATGGGCTGGAATTACCAGATTATTTTATATAGGCCTTTGACAACAACGTTGCATCGTAGTGAAAGCTCTGCTTCCTTTCTCCCTTTCAAATGCCTCACTTTGCTCCGGTGCTTATGCAGACTCCAGTCAGAAAGTATTTCTCATTTACATGACCTAGATAGAATAATAGTGAGAAAGACGTCCCTTGATCTTTTTTCTCTTGATTTGCTACGTTCAGCCTGGAAGGAAAACACAGTCATGGGAATGCATTGTTGCTTTTATGTCGGCATCAGGAAGCAGTGCTAGGTAGGTTGGGGGATAGAAGCCCTGCAATAAACAGGCAGAAAAACACATGGCACAGCTTTAGGGATTACATAGTTTTGCCTATTTTTTGAAAAATTTCCTTGTTTAGTGACTTTTCAGACTTGATTCCACTGCAGTGACCCATGGCTGACGGGGATCGTGAGGGAGGAGGTTTAGAGCTGTGTCAGGAGTGAGGATGACAGCTCAGGGCAGGGGGGGTGTGTTCCATGATTACTCATTCCAGAGTCGTTACTTCAGCGGGCAGAGTGGACAACCTGTATGAAAAAGTGCTCTGAGCTGACCTGAACCGTGGTTCCAGAAACAGTCTGGACACATCTCCACTCCATTTGGCCTTTCTAGTGCTCAGTTGGATCCATCACTGAGTCCCATGATCTGTGACAGGCTCCTTCCCTGATCTCTTCATGTTCCTGTGGCATTCCCAGGGGTGTGAGGAATAAATCTTTCTTGAAACAACAAAAGAAGAAGCAGAGGAAATCCCCAGGTAGAACCATCTGTGGGCTGCCACGCTGAACATACCCATGAGAGGAGTTGAAGGAACATTTCCCTGGGGTTGGAATGATTCGTGACAAAGCAGGGCCATGTGCACTGATCTTTGCAACGGAGAATGAACCTGAATAAATCATCAGGAAGGAGAGAAACAGAGGTTTTTTTAACAGCTTTGAATATTTTATTCCGAGAAGTAGAACAAAAAAGTAGACGGTTGTCCTGAAGGTTGTAAAATCCCAGAACACAGGCAAACTGTGACTGGTAATAATGAGGAAAATCACAGGAGTTTATCTAACAGCCAAGGTCTTCCAGCCAAATTATAGTTACTGCCTGAGCCAGCACCATGGTGGTGAATAACGGTGGAATAAATGAAAATGCAAACCATCTTTGGGGGGAGGAGCCTCAGTAACAGGACATGAAAGATTTAGAAGGTCCTCATTGTGAAAATGAAAAGTTCTCATTCCAAAATAATAGTTCGGGGCCTCTTTTGTCATCCAAGGACAATTTAAATGAGGGGAATTGTGCCCACTGACATTGATGGGCTTTAAATTCAGGCTTCATCCTCTTTCCAAAATATGTCAAAATAGATAAAAAAAAGTGCCCAGTCAAGCCTGGGTAGGAAATGTGAGACAAAGGGGCATTGACAGAATGTCTGTCAAATGACGGGAATTAGGCAAGTAGTCCAAACAATCATGAATGAAGATTTTTTCTGTGCAAATGTGTCAAAATACCAAGTTTGTGCACAACATAGCTTATCTCAAATTCTTCCATGCTGGTATTGAACTTAAAAAAATCAAGACTTTTAAGAAAGAATAGCCCCCAAACAACTTGTACAGTTTCCAATAGCTAATAGAAATATTTATTCTCAGTTCTAGCCCACTGTTGCCTAAAAAGAGAAGTATTGTGCCTTTGAGAGCTTTGTCATTATTATGTCCATTGTAAACAGCTATTTAGACAGAACTAAGGCGACTGAAAGTGGTCTCCCAAAACTCAGAGAGGAAGCTGACATGCTGTTCATCCTTCTTGAAGGAGAATTGATGTGAATCCTTTTGTAAAGAAGATCTGTGCTCTGAGCACTCCAAATACATCATAGAATACTAATCACACTATTTCCCAAAGCTAAAGAAAAATAAAAACAGATAGAGTGCATCACTGAGCTGAGAATGGCACATCTCTTTGGAGAAGCTTTAGTGGGGGAAAGATGCCTGTCTGCATCCTTAACTATATAAAAAGGATGAAAGGGCAGAGAATAAACTGCCAGAGAGTAGGTTTAGATTGGATTTTAGGAAGGAATTCTTCCCTGTGAGGGTGGGGAGGCCCTGGCACAGGTTGCCCAGAGAAGCTGTGCCTGCCCTGAATCCCTGGAAGTGTCCAAGGCCAGGTTGGATGGGGCTTGGAGGTAGTGGAAAGTGTCCCTGCCCATGGCACGGGGTGGAATGGGATGGGCTTTAAGGTCCCTTCCAACCCAAACCATTCTGGGATTCTGTGATAAATATTCATTGGTATTTCATGTTCCCCCATGTGAGCGAGAGAGAAGACAGATCTCAGCCTGGGTACTTTAACCCAGCCCGGGGGAGCAGACATGGGGCCAACATCATCCTCTTCCCCTGATGTGCTGGGGGAGCTTGGAGCAGCGCAGGAGAAACAGGCACAGATGAAAGATCTCTGAAGAGAAAGGTGGAACTGCTCTGTTCTGCCTTTTTTCTGGAGTCTGAGTTTCTCCCCTTAGCATAACATAGTGGGGCTGCAGATCTCAGACCACAGGTTGGAGCCAGCAGCACCTTCACAGCCACACGATGCAGACTTTCTGCTGCATGAGGTGCAGAGAGTCACAAATGGGTCCAAAAAGTGCTGTTTGGCACATCTCATTAAAATGTTTCCCCTTCATCTGTCAGAAAGGTAGCAAACTTCAGGATTAGGAATACTTAAGACATTTTTTTTCCTTCATAACAAAAGGGAGACACTGACTAATGATCCCAGTACTGAGAGTCAAAATACTTGCTGTACTCGTCTATCCTAAAGTGCTGTAGTAGTACAAATTGACTCCTCGATGCTGTCATTCTTTCACTACAAAATGAGCAGCTCATAGGAGGAAATATCCTGGCTCTGAATGTGGCCAGAAAAAAGAGTTTTCTCCCAGTAGTTTTTTTCTTGGGTAAGACTTTTCATACTGTGTTTGACATTCTGAATTACATGATTATATAGTACAAGACTCCAGCAACATTTTGCATTGTAAAGATGGAGATGCTCAGCATTTTGCCAGATGCCAGGCGATATTCTGACGTTTCTATCTTCACTTTGAGCCGAGTGACAGTCAGCATATTCACAATGAAGCCGAGACAATCTGCTATCAAGTTACAGTAGTGACATATTCCCTGATGAAGATCCCAGGGCTCGTTGGAATAAAGCAGCTCCGTCAAACTCGGCGTGCGGAGCAGCTCCGGCGTGGATTGCTCGGTGTGCAATGCCATGTTTTATCCGTGCCGGTGGCTCGGCGGGCAGAGGCTTTGGTAAGTAAGTCTGTACTGCACCATTTCCTGGCTCGGTGCTCCGGGTGTTGCAGGCTGTGTGCAGTGGGGGAGGTGCCAGAGCTGATCAAGCAGTGTAATTTTATACATTACTGAATCAGTGCAGGAGGAACCTGGAGGGACAAAGCATCATCTTCTCTTTGAACTGCGCTGTAAAATCCTCTCAGCTCTCGTAGCCCAGCCATGCTCTGATACAATTTTTCTCTCCTTTTTCCCCTGATTTTGGTGTGAATGATAAAGTGATCTGATGATGGCTCTCGTTATGGAACCTATTAGCAAGTGGACGCCCAAGCAAGTAGTGGATTGGATGAAAGGTAGGATCGTTTATTGCCGTGTATTGTCTGTACTTTGGATGCTGGCAATTTGCATCCGTGCTCTCGCATGCTTTGTTTTGGGAAGAGTTTATTCAGTTCTGATCATCCCTATGCTGCTTTGCCCGGTAGTTGTTAGAGACAGGGCTGAGGAGAGGCTGCTTCAGCTGTGCTGTGTTGTGGGAATTGCTGCCGAGAACGGAGCAGGAATCAACTGCATTTGTTGGACAATGCAGACAGAAAGTGTTTGTGTCTCACGGCTCCATTATGCCTCGCACCGGGTAACGTCGGGATGTTTGGCTGCTTTAAATTTGCCCTGATTAGGTCTGGTTGGCTCATATCAGGTGATCTGATGCAGTGGCTGTGCAGCACTTGTCTGTAGTTTTGGGTACCACAAGGAGCACCAGGCGCCGGGGGCTGGACTGAGGCATCCTGCTCCTTTAGGAACGTGTCCTGCTCTGCCCAGGCTCCTTCAGGGGACGTGTCCTGCCCTGTCCGGGCTGCCCAGCCGCCTGTCCGAGGCTCCGCGTCCGCGCCAGCCGTGGGAAGGCGCAGGGCTGAGCACGGCTCCGCGGGGAAACTCGCCGGGATAACTTGACAGGAATGATGATTTCCCTGCACATTCGCAGTTTCACAACACAGCCGTCAGCTGTGACATGTTTTGCCTGACAATGCTCGGCTGTGCTGCAAACAGACCGGGATGGATGGGAGGGCGAGGGGTTGTTCCTGATGATAAGTGGTTTGAATTTCTCCGGAGTGGGGGGAGAATGTATTCCCACCGTGGGATGCATTGGTGTTGTTATACAGGGCTTCTGATGAGCTGTCTGTCTTTGAGACAAATAAATCCTGCCACGGGGGATCTCTGTTACATAAGGAGAAGAGGTGCAAATTTGGGGTGTAGGTTACTCATGGAAATGATTCCTGTGATGTGATGAACTCATGGAAGGGTTAAATTGGATGCCCACTCTAATGTCCTTAAAGCTTTCAAAGTATTCTCATTAATATGGGAATGGTTCTGGTCTCATTTTGCTGAGCTACATCTCCACACTTCGCTGAAATTGGGCTGTTTTGGTGCTCATCAGACACGTTGCCATTATCAGCTAATTATTCTTTCACAAGCACAGAGTCTTGTGAAGCAAACGGTGTCTAGGGGAATGTATGTACTTTGTTTCTCAGGTGTTTGGGAACTCGGGGTAATTGGGAGGGCTTGGGCAGGTCGTTGGGATGGATCCTGAAACCTTTAGGTATAGGATTGATTCCCAGGCTCCAATGTCATTGGGTGATATCAAATCGTAATGTATGTGCACAGGAGTTTTCTGATCCACACCTTCATTCTCAGTACACAAAAGAGTTAAAAAGGGGACAGACCACTCTGCTATTTTAACTCCTTAATTGAATTATAATGTAAATTAAGTGTCAAAGTGTGTAGAATACTTGTTGCTGAATTTAAAAATACTTCCTGCAACTTTTTTATCCTTTCTGATGCCAACTAATTACATGCTGGGGAACAGTAATCCATGATGTGCAGTGAAGGAAGGTCATACAAGCAGCAGGTTTTTAAATGTCTGGAGTTGCCTGACAGTTGGATTCCCATACCAGACTGCACATGGACCATCCATAGGGATATCTGGAGTTGGCAGCGTTGTCAGTGCTGCGCCTCTGTGTTCAAGCATAAATAAAGATAATGCAGTGAACACTGGAGTATTCACAACATGGATATTTTCCTTGGTAAAGTTGCAGATTTGTCCATTTCCCCCATGTTAACATTACAAGCCCCCTTTTTATGCCAGCATTTACCTTTGCGGATGCATAGTTCAGTTGCAGCCAAAGAAAAGACTTAATCCACACAAATGGCAGACCAGAATCAGTTTAAAACCACTTGTAACTACCTCACTTTGCAAAAATTGCCCAACTGTGGCCACTGTTTGCCTGTAATTTCCATGTGTTCTGTAGCTCAGCTCCATTGGCTACAGTCACTCTGCTAAATCCATGTGCCAGAGAGGTCGAAGGTCTGCACAGGCAGTGATTTTCAGTGATAAGGTGGTTTTTATGTATTCCTGCTATTCTGAAAGGTCACTTCTTTCACAGCACTAAAAGATACATTAAAGACACTTTCGAAAAATTACCCCTTTATGAATGAGGAGTATTACCTTGACTGTAGATAGCAACATGTTAACAGACAATGGAACAAATATTGCCACTGGAATATACCTTTGGGGGGCTTAAAATATGTAGGCAATTAGTTTTATTGGTGGAGACTGTAAATGATAACGTATTTCACAGAGAAATTATAGCAACTCACTTTTAAAGCTTGCATTTATCATATTCATTGAAGCCATTGTAACTTATTTCTGAAATCTCTTAGCAAAGCCCATGTTTTGAAACTAACTAGCAGTGAGCACCAGAAGCACCAAATAATTGTAGAGAAGATGGAAGGAAGTCACGAAAATTACGTTAGTGGTTTGAGACCCAGCTCCTCAGAATGTGTCCTGGTTACAGCATCTGATGAGAGCAGCCACTGCAGCCTGAGCCCCCCCCCCCAGGAGGAGACACCCTTCTGTTCTTTTCCTTTAGGAAATGTTACTTGCCAAAAAAGTAAAAATCGGTAGGCTTTAAGGAACATTGTAATGACAAGTTGGCATCTTGTATTTATCCACAGTTCCTTTCTCGGGAATGCACTCAACTGGAATTCAATTAGGGAACTGCATCTGATGGTGTGGACAACCTGAAAAGGCCATGCAAGTCTGGAGAAATTGATTCCTGAGGCTCTCAGAGGATCTAGAAGTCAAAACTCTGGATACTTTTGTGTTAAAGAAACCGTCCTTATGCAAAAATATTTTGTAAAGTTTAGCAGATACAGCAGAAGGCACTGTGGTTAAAAGGGAAGGTTTCAAAGGAGCTGAAAACATTAATTGGGAAGATATTTTTAGCAACAGTTTTCAGTCAGTACTCTTTTTTCCCCCCAAATTTTCCAAAATTTTAAACGTCTCTAAATAGTTTTCACTTCAGAAAATTAACAAGTATTTCCCCTGGCATACACCCATTTCTTACATAACTTACCTGTTTTCCTGGGGATGTGTACTATGGACCCAAAAGGTACTTTAGGGAAAACCTTTGCCTTGCCCAGATTCCGTTGTGGCCCCGCTGGAAAAGAAGCATTACCCATGGAGCTCGCCAGTGCCTCGGGGATCAGAGCGGTTTCTAACTGGTCGGTGTTTCCTTGGATTAGGTTTAACATCTTAATGCGAGTAAATTACAAGCTCCCCTCCAAGATGTGCCTCTGGAATGCTTTACCTGCAGACTTTGGTTGCTTTTTGGTGCAGGAGCTCCCTGTGAAACTCAGGGACACTTTGTTATCAGTGAACACTCCAAACCCAAACCCATCTATTTTAGAATGCACTGAGGGGGGGAGTCCTGTGCAGAATCTGGGGGTTTGGGGTGCACAGAGCAGGCAGGATTTCTTACTGAATTAACGAATTGGTGGTAGCTTGTGTTTCCATTGGAGGCAGAATCTGAAGGGTGTTCTCTGTACTTTTGCAACCAAGAGCATTGGAGATGTTGTACTTCCTAAGGGGAGCAGTTTACAAGTAGGTCATTTAAAGTGTGAACTCATTTACAGGGAAGCGACACCTCTGCCCAAATAAATACTCACTTTTCAAAGCGGTCCAAGGAAATGGAATGAAATACAATGCAATGAAATACAGCTGTGACTTTCAGTGTTACTGAACAGCTGAATATTAAAATGGGAAACCAGCTATTCCTTAAGTATCTGTAATAACTCCACACAGAGTCTGTGATTCAAAGTCCTGGGGACCGACAGGTTTGTCTGCCAAAACAGCCTGCAGTGGAGGTTTCTCTCCTAATAAATGGTCTGCTGTAGATACTCATTTCACGACTGCAAGCCGTTTTTTCCCCTTTAAACCTAGAATTTCTACACCCTCAACAGGAGATATAGACGTAAAAAAAATAAAAATTAATTCAGTTGGTAAACTGATTAACTGTGCTGCACTGATCCTGTGCAGAATAATTATATGTTTAGCTGAAGGGTTTTCTTTAGCATGTAATTCCCTGATTTCAGGCTGGCTCATAAAAGAGAAAGGCAGGGAGGGAGGGCGTGGAGAGCAGGGAAGCTGATGACGTGAGAGGACTCGTTAACATTCGCATCACGCCGGGCTCCGGCAAACCCCTCTCCCTCTTGCTTTGCTTCCCGTTAGATCACTACCTGTGCTGGAGCAATGTGTCATAGCCGGGGAGCCTCCTCTCTGTGCAGGACATCGTGTTTGTCAAATCTCCGAATGTGCTGGAAGCGCAGCCGAATGCAGTGATCTCCTGCGGAAGCAGCCCTGTGGGTGCTGAGCTGGGTGATCCTTGGCTTCCCTGATCCCCCTTCCTGACCTCGGGATCCCATCACGCAGGAACACAGTTCCACGGGGTGAAATTTGAAACCGGAGTGGTTAACAGAGGTCATCCCTTATTTAGAAAAATGTAGGTTTTGTAGCATCTTTTCAGCTCTTTCTGAAGACAAATAGGTTTGGAAGAGACCTGAGCCACAAATACAGAATTAGTTTTGAATTTCCAAGCTGTTCTAAAGTAAGGGTTTCATCGTTTTCCTTCTGCTCTCACCAATTTTACAACTGAAACAAACAATTTGCTGTTGTGCCTCCCCCTTGGATTCCTGTGTTCCACCAGCACCACATTTCCAGTTGTCTCTAGGAAGTCACTGAATCAGAATTGGCTGCAATTTGTCCCCAATTTCTTTTACAAGTTTCGGACTTTAATGCTTCTTAGTAATGAATTTTGTGAACAACTGTTGAGTGCTGTAAACTATTTGCTTTTAAAGGGTCAGCAGAGCCCACTTCAGAGCTGACAGCTTTGCAATCTAAGTGCTAAAGGTCAGATTTCAAGGAACAGGTTCCCAATATTCAGCACAGTTAAGTGTTGGAATGAGCTGTCCAGGCAGCTTGGGCTAGTCCCGTTGTAGGAGGTTTTGAATACAAATAAGAAGAACTCCAACATCCCTCTTGAAGAGTTTCTGTGCCCAGTCTGTCTCCAGCAGTCACCGAATGTCTTCTCAAGGCCTCTTCCAACTCAAGACAAGATCTTGGGATGGTTTCTTGCATGGGTATCACCCTCTTCTTTGAAATGTGAAACAGTCCTGAAGAGATTATAGCTCCGGCTTCCTCCTGGATGTGTCACAGTTTATATTCCCCAGAACAGCCATGGGCGATGATGTCCAAATGTCTAAAGCTGAGAAGTCTTCCTGCTGTGTTTCACAAGGAGAGCAGCAGACCTGCAGCCCCAGAAACAAACACAGACCTGCTCCACTTCCACCAACATTCCCAAAAGGCCCATCCCTCCCTGCCCAAGAGGTTAAGGTATCAAACAGAGCTCAGAAGACTGGCAGGATTGCCAAGAGCCAGTGCCCTCAAGGCTTTGACCGTTGCCACTTTTGATTCAGCTGGTGCACCACTGGCAGCTTGGAGGGACAGCAAAACACTTTGCTGAGCCCACAGCTCCAGTTTGTGCCCTCCCAGTAACTGCAGCCGTGGTTGGGGTCATGGCCAGCGGGCCACAGCAAAATACTGCACACAGACCTCCCTAAGTCAAGTCTTTCTCTAATTCTCTGTGAAAATTATTTTGGCTGAGATATTTCTGCATCCCTATTACCTCACCTTCACTAATTCCTCTTTGAGGACCAATTAGAAACTGGGCTATATATCTTCCAAGAACGGACTGGATTAGCACTATCTCCATAAAAGATTTCAGCAACATTTAGCAATTTAATGGTCTGTATTTATTATCAGGTTATGTAGGACTATATTCTGAAATTTCCCTATCTCTAAGGCAGATACGTTCAGACCTTTTTAAGAAATGTAATTCTGCTCCCAGAGAAAAGTCTGAGCTCAATGAAAGTCTCTCAAGTCACATTTATCAAGCGTAACTAATCTTTCAGGTCATTATGTAAAGAAATATACTGTATTGTCTTGCAGCTTAATACCAGCAGTCAGACAATGTGTCACGCATTGCTGTGCCTTGTAACCTTTACCATGTGTAAAAATTTTGCAAAATCCCCGACTTGCTCCCAGTCCTGACCATCCCAGGGAGGACAGAGTGGCAATGCAAATTCAGAAGAGCTCAACCTTCTCCAGCTCTCCATTATTTTGCAGTGTTTCATCTTATGAAGCAAAATTCCGGATAAATTGGCTCCTGTGGGTGACACTTTCAGAGCGCATTAAATGAGGTGCCGTATGTCAGGAAACTGCAAAGACACTGGATCCTGCTCAGCAATAAGATACTTTCATGGTTTCTTCCCAGACTTTCTTGCCCCACTCATTCCAGTTTCTAAATTTTCCCTTCCTTTGGCAGGGTTGCCATCAGCCCGTGTGCCATAACTCTGTGTGTAACCCTGTTACCAGTTTGGAAAATGTGGATTTCCTAGGAAAGGAGCAGAACATCTCAGTGCTACAGGATTCCTGACTGCCTAGGTTGGAAGGCAGTTTGAGAAACATTGCATTGTGCAGAAAAATCCATTATGAATATCATTTTAGTGCATGGAAAACACTGTCTAGATGGGGGAGTGCCAGGCAAAGCTCTGTTCCACATCCTGTCTCAGAACCCTTGGGAAGGCAGCTCCGTGTTTCCTGGGCCTGTCCTCGAGGAAGGCTTCTAAATGTACTCTGTGCTTGGGTAAAGAAACATTCCTGCCTAAGAAATCTCCTTACATCTCGTTCTGATGGGTTCAGTGTCTCGCATTTCTGTTTGCGATGAAGGAAAAAAAGGAAAGCGAAAAGTAAACTGCGATTTGTCCTCTTGCAAAATTGCTTTAACACCTGCAAAGCTTTCAAGGCTAAAACAGACAGAGCTTATCCTTTTAATGCCATTCTTTCAGAACTGCTGTCCTGCCACGCTGACGGAAATGGAGGTTGTGGCTCTGCTGCTGAAATTAGTGACACTGTTGATATTAAATGAAGCGTTTTACTGAATAAAACACAGTGGTATCAAATATTGCTGAGCAATAATCTACATTCATCCTCTCCACCCAGAGTAATTTTGTGGATGACTTCTACATGCTGCTTTGCCTTACTAATTTAAATTGCTACTTTTGCAGTTTAGGTTTTTTAGTAAACTTGGCTTTCTCTTCCCTGATGCCACTGCAGTGAGGGCAGGAGCTGGAAAGTGGAGGTTCAGGAGTTACTCTTAAAGGATTCAGAGAGAGGAAAAAATTATGAGGTTGTATTTGTGAAGGGTTCTAGTGATGAATCAAAATGAAATTATTTCTGATTAACTAACACTCAAACAGCTCCCAAAACATATCCTTGCTGACCCTCTGCAGAGAAGTGCTCGGGAGGATTCAAGGCCAATGCAATGTTTGGGTTTTCCTACTCAAATTCTCCACCAACTGTTTTCCAGCAAAGATGAATTATAAAAAGACCGTGGAGCATTTTTAGTTCTAACGTAGGTGGCATGTTTGAAATAAAACCGTGGCAGCCAGTAATTTTACAAAATGCATTCAGCTTTATTCCCTACAAATACGTCCATCTTTTTCATTCTAAGCATCAAACAAAGCCTAGAAAATCTGTACGGATTTCAGGAGCTCTTAAGGCAGAAACTGTGTTTTGTGTGAGTGTGCTGAACCTACTACAGCTCTACGAAGGATTCTTTTGGCACATCTGCTTCTTTTTCATGGAAAACTCTCTCTGAGTGCAGGCAGACAGTGGTGTCAGCCTGACAGCTCAGACATGCCAATGATCACCTGAATTAAAGCATGTTTTACTTCTCTCTCTCTCCATGAGCTTCCCCCATTCCTTTTTTGTCTGTCTCCTCCTGTTTGTTCACATGCCTCTCCAGCAGCATTTTTCTTGCCTTTTACATAACGAGATGGACAATAAGCATCAGATTGTGAAGGAATTTGTTCATTTAACATGAAAAATTTCTAGCTTTGAATATCTTGGAGAGGATTGCAGTGATCTGGAAGTGAAGTGCATCCAAAATCCCAGGGGAGGTGAAAACCACCAGCCTCAAGAAGCCAAGCACAGCTCCTGGGAGCTGTAAGGGGCAGCTGGAAGAAGGCAAATGTTGCTGTTTCACTGATTCTCTGTTAAAATCTCCTGTGAATATCCTGGATGCTCCTCAGTTCTCTTTCAGGCTATGAGATGCTCCTTCCCTGGGAGGTGTGAGGGAGGTTCAACAGAGGTATCTTTTTATGAAATCCTTTCCAGTGAATAGGGATGCACAGGGTACCCAGAGAAGCTGTGGCTGTCCCATCCCTGGAAGTGTCCAAGGCCAGGTTGGACGGGGCTTGGAGCAGCCTGGGACAGTGGAAGGTGTCCCTGACCATGGCAGGGAGTGGCACTGGATGGGCTTTAAGGTCCCTTCCAATCCAAACCATTCTGGAATTCCATGATCTTACACTACACAGGAATGTGTTGCTGTGGGCACATCCCTAAATCCAGGGAAGTCCTCTGTAGGCATCTGTTACTGATCACCCAGCATCAACAATGAGCTCATCATGAAAATGCCCTCAGTTACAGGAGAGATTTTAATTGCCCATTGTCGAGAGATTTCAATTGTTCATTGCCAAGCCACTCTGAGAAGTTCCCTTAGTTATACAAAAAACCAATTTTGTAGTTTGCAGAGGGAAAAGACACTCAAAGCAGAGAAAAAAACCCTTGAAATTTGCATTTGTATCATGTGGTTGGAGGGAACTGGTAGAGTAATGTAAGAGAAGTTCAGAACCAATAGAGTTTCGATTATTCACTGCTTGAATGTCACATGAAAAGAAATGGATCCACTTAGGGCAGCAGCTCAGCAATGCTGTTCTTGCAGAAATAAATTCTGGAGAATGAAGAGAGCTGGTGAATAATCCATCAAAAATGTAACAAATAATTATCTGACTAATAAAAAGATAAATTAGAATAATAGACAGGAAATTTCCACATAGGCTAGAAATAGAAAGATAAACTTAAAGGATAAGTTAAAAATATTAAAATTTTCTTAGAAAAAATGGAGGAAAACCCTTCTCAAGGCTTTCATAAGTGGACTTTAAAACATTGGGAAATGTGCTAAGGAAGCCATCACCTGCTGAAAGAAAGATACACCGGGACATCATATTAACTTTTTCTTGTTTATCTGAAAGTTCTCTGGCCAAATTATCAACGCCTTTTGTGGCAGCAGCAGCAATCATTATTTGCATATCAGCAATGAGGCAATACTTTAACTAGAAACCAAATTGCTCAAATGATCCTTCAATGAAAGTGTTTTAATTCAATCTGTGAATCGTTCCAAGGGCCATCAATATCACTCAGCTTGTGGAAAGAAGCTTTTCTATTCCCCATTTACTGTGGATGGCTCTTTGTGTCCCCACACATTTTATTTATCTGAAGGCAGTTCTGTAGTTCTTTCTCCAGTAAGGTCTCCTCTGGTATCAAAACAGCAGAGTTTCTTCTTAAAACATTTTCTGTATTTCCATGTTCTTTTATGATCAACTTTTCCAATACGAGGATGCTGATAGATGAGGAATCCTGGCTTTTGGAATGAGTTGATTCCACATAACCTTTGCCATTTTATCAAAGGGGTTTAAATATCCCATTATGTGTTTGGTGGATCCCCAGCTTCCATGTCAGCCATCCAGGCAGGAATTCCGAGTGAACCAAAGCTGTCCAGTTCTGTGCCATGTCAGCGTGCCAGGACTCACCCCAGAGCTCTTTGCTTTCCTTTCACCCTCCAGTGTCATACTCAATTTGAATTGCTGAAATTCTCATCAAATTATGCTTTCAAATCTCATTAATATCCCGTATTTCCAGGGGAAAATGATAGACAATATTTCAATTTTTTTTGCCTGCAAACTGGCAGGCTGTCACATAAAAGGACAAAATTAACCCTTGTAGCACAATGTTAAAGCCATCCTGGACCAGTCTCTGTTTGTCCTCACAATGAAATAACCAACAGTGGTGGAAGGGCAGAAGAAAATAAATTGCACCTATGTTTAACCCTAGTAGGCATCCATGCCCGATAACATAATTATTATCAATTTGTAGCCGTTCAAAACATCCCAGAACAATTTATATTTGTCTGTCAGACCATCACTAATTCTTCTGGAGCCACTGTCTTCCTCTACTCCACAGTTACCATCCCCAAAAACATGGCAATGAAGCTCCATGACTAAGCATTCCCAAAATGATAGCGGAATTTGCATAATTGAGATTTGGTGCAGAGAAAACCCACAAATTTCTCAGGAGGAAAAAAAAAGGACCATATAATAGATAAGTTAAAATGTTGGCCAAGTACATTTCGAAACAGGAGCTGTGATTCTTTGGAGAGTTAAAAACAATCAAGGGTTCTAAGTTACTTTCAAGAAGAATGGAGTTTGAAGGTAAGATTATTTCATCTTATTTTAGTTTGAAGGTCATTTTACCACTTCCTGTAGTCAAGATTTTTTGGCAAATAATCTTGGTGTGCATATCTAGATGATCAGTTATGCTCTGAAATAAATTCACATGATGCCTCAAAAGGACTGGAAATTGTGCATTTGGAAAAACTTATGTTGTCTTCCTTAATCTCCTGTAATAATCTCAGGAGTGGGGCATTAACTGAGATCTTTCCTGAAGAATTAGAGATTCCGTGGTATTTACAGACTGGATGCACTGTGATCTGTGTTGTTTTCAATCCCAGTGACTGTCAATACCCCTTGTACCATAAAACACAACAACAGGAGCATGTTTTTTGTTTTAAATTTTCTGCAATACGTGTCCTAAAGCTGGCTGAGGTTAAGCTCGTTTTAGTGAACCTCACGCACAGGTAAACCTGGCCCAAAAGTCAGTCTGGTGAGAAAGAGAGAGAGAGCTCTGAAAAGAAATCCACTCTTGCAGTGCAGGATCCTTGATACAGAAGTGGCAGTACCTCCTGCAGGCTGGCTGCACCCATTAAGGTAATAAAACTGATCAAGCAGTTTAATTAGGAAATATTCTTGAGGGACACTTTAGATCACAGTGCAGTCATGCACTGGTACAGTCTCTGTATTTTTTTGATTTAAAATTTCTGGTGATCTACCAAGGGTTGTCTCGATAGAACCAATTGGTAAGCAGCAAAGAGGCAGAGTTTGTTAAAGCAGTGTTTGTTAAAGCCACCTTCATTTCCAACCTCCATTATCTTTCATTTTGCCTCTTTGCAATTCCTGTTTCCACTCAACGTTTTTACTCGTTGGTTTGGCTCTAAAAATCAATAAATGCTTGTAGACAAGGAGGATACCAACAGGAGTTGGAACAAAACCTCCCTAGAAATCCGTTGAAAGACCTGTTAATCTGGCACAAATGCTGGAATGACTTCTGATAAAAGATAAAGGGGCAAATATGCGACTGTAATTGTTAATGAAACAAGGGCATTCAGTGCCAGGACAGGGGCAGTGGCTTTAAGCTGAAGGAAGGGAGATTTAGGTGGGATATTGGGGAAGAATTCCTGGCTGTGAGGGTGGGGAGGCCCTGGCACAGGTTGCCCAGAGAAGCTGTGGCTGCCCCTGGATCCCTGGAAGTGTCCAAGGCCAGGCTGGATGGGGCTTGGAGGTAGTGGAAGGTGTCCCTGCCCATGGCAGGGGGTGGAATGGGGTGAGCTTTAAGGTCCCTTCCAACCCAAACCATTTTGGGATTCTGTGATTTTATGGAAGTGAAAAGCACTGTTTATGTACAGCTGCACTGACACTGGTTTGCAGAACATCAAATTGGAAATGCATATGCTGATGTAAAAGCAAATATGGGATTTACAGTTCAGAAACTGATAATTTTTCTAAATCTGTATTAAACCAAGCTGTCGTGGTGGTATTTCCATTTTTACCCTGATCAAAGTGTGTGGTATTGTGATCCACACAGATTCCAACAGACTGGGGTGATGGAAAGCAGTCAAAATGCTTTGAAAAACAATGTTAAAAGCTGTGGCCTCCTCCCCTCCTGCAGATCCTGGCAGGAGGATTGCACTGCCTGTTCTCACTGTATCTGCAGTTCACTCCTGTTGTAATGGACAGTGACATTCCAGTCTGTGCTGCATTTCAGGAAAGGATGACATTGTCTGTGTGCAGCTTTTGCAGCCGAGTTCAGAGCTGCTGAGATGAGAGGCGCTGGGTAAAGGCAGGATCATTATCAGCATCCTGCTGCTGGGAGGTTCTGCTCCTTATCAGATCAGGTAACCTGGCACAAAGCAATATTTACTGTCAAAGAGTAATGACAACCTTATCTACATTGTGCACTGTTAACTCTTTTTATGGCTCTGGAATATAGCAAAACTCCAGTGTTTCATTGTTCAGGGCGTTTTTGGATTGCTAAAGGAGCAGAAAGAGTTCTTAGGGACTAAAGTGCAAACCAAGTATGATGCAAATAAAGGTTCTGAGTTTTACAGGTATTTCACAAGTATTTTGCAGGTATTTCACAAGTATTTGAAGAGTAACAGTTCTTAATAGCAGCGGGAAGACACAATGAAATGCAGAGAAATGGCAATTAATACCATTAGCGTCTGTAGCACGGAAAAGTTTCATTTTGGGTGCTTGCACTTGCGAATTCCAGTTGTTCCACAGTGCAGGGAAAGTGCTCCGGGAAAGATCTGGCTAGCAATGGCTTCACCGGGGAAATCACATCTTCCAAGCTGAAGTGTTTTTGTGCACACACACAGCCCGTTAATCAAGGGGAAAAACTGAAGCGTGTTATTCATCATATTTGCTGTGTTTGGATTTGAAGTGATGAGAATGGTAATAACGATCCTGAGAATTATTATTAAGTAATATGAAGTGGTTTGTCTGAAGGAATAAATATGATTTGGCCTGTGAAGGTTCAAACATCTGGTACAAGCATATGGGTTGTGAATCATTAGATAATTGTTACAAAAATACAAGGGAAAAGTCTTTTTAATGATAGAATCGAGGCCTTCAGGAGTGCTGCATGTGCTTCCCTCTGGAACGGAGCCTTCCTGTCCCTGTTACACCTCACAGCTCTCCAAAACTGTGCAATGCCTGTCAGGGTACTGAGTTTACTTCGTTGGGACCTGCTCAAGGTAGCAAGCAGCTTTCAAAACTCATTTTCAGGAAATGTTTTATGTAGCACTGATTTTTGGGTGGTAAATTGTCCTCTCTTCTAAATGTGTTTGTGCTGTGGATTTACATTGCACTGCAGTGCCAAGACTCAGTATGGATTTACTCAGTAAAAAATTCTGACCAGAGAATCCTGGAATGGTTTGGGTTGGAAGGGACCTTAAAGCTCATCCAGTCCCACCCCCTGCCATGGGCAGGGACACCTTCCACCATCCCGGGCTGCTCCAAGCCCCATCCAGCCTGGTGTTGAACAAGGAATGGGGAGTCCACAACCTCTCTGGGCACCCTGTGCCAGGGCCTCACCACCTCTACAGTCAAGGATTTCTTCCCAATTTCTCCTCTAAGCTGACGTAGGATGTGGTGCAAGTGCCCAGGTGAACACTCAGGAGGTGTAAGGGGGGAGTGACCCCATGGCAGCGAGGGCAGGAACAGCAGCTGTGTTTTGTGTGGGCCAGCAGGAGGTCCCGTGATCCTGGGAAAAACCAGACAAGGTGATAGTTGTGGCATGGTCCCTGAACTTCCCAGATAACCAGAGAGTTGCTCCTGTGGGCCCTTTTCTCTCCCAGGGGCTCAGGGAGAGCCTGTTTGGCTACAGGCACTTCATTACCTGCAGCACGAGCAGGGTGTACCCTGAGCCAGTCAAAAACATCCCTGAGGATTCTCCACCCAAGGACTGTGCTGAGCTATCCCCAGGCCATGGAGAACCTCCCTGTCTAAAGCCACCCACCCTTACAGATCCCTTTGCTGGGTCATCACTAATTCATACCCAAGCCTTAACCAGGAATCATTTACAGATCTCATCACCATAAACCAAGCACTTGGTGAACCAAAGCCTCTGGGAAAATATAATATTAATCCTCTGGTCCTTGCTTTGTGTATTTTGATTTTGTCTCTGATTCTGTTAAGCTGAGACATCTTCACAATTTATTCAACAAATATGACTTGCTGCAATCTTCTTTATGCTAAGAATTTAAGGAAAAAGGCCTTGGGCTGCACAGCATTATTAACATTGAGAGTACCTGCTGTTTCCCAGGTAGCTGTCAGCTCAGCATAAGGAAAAAAGCTAATTATTCTAAGCAGGTCAGTCAGGAAGAAAACAGAAATTCTATGTGGCAGTTAGAAATCTGTGCCCGTTGACTTCAGCTGCAATTCGCTGCTGCAGAAATATGTGGCTGATGAAGAATCTGCTGATAAAAATACACAGTGCAAATATTTAACAATGTCATCTTACCAGGCTTGAAATTAAAGTACTGCATGCAAATTAGCTCCTTGATTTGCATTAGGGTGAGGCTGAGAAGGATGGTGAGGAAAACAAGAAGATGCAAATAAAATAAAATAAATTAAAAGTGTGGCGATAGATATCATCTTTCTTGATACAACAACATTTTTCTGTGATAAAAGTGGATAATAATTATAGAAAACTTCTCAGAGAGTGGATAAGTCATCCTAAGTAATTAAACCGTGATATATTCTGTATTTTTATAAAATATTTATAAATATTAAAAGGCTGAAATTACACTTGGGAGTGTCAAATCCCTTGGAATTCAAAAGCATTTAAATACTTCAGTGTATTTACTTATGTTGAAGAAACACTGCAAGATTAAAAACTCAGTAAATTCAACAAAAACATTCATTTCCTGTATCATGTGGTACCAAAAAAAGTTTTAATAGAGTGAAACATTTTACTGCCCGGACTACTTTTTCCAGCATTGAGTGCTCAGCTTTGATATTTCATTTGTTTTGAGGGATGCAACAAGTCAGAGAATTTTCCTTTACAAGAGTTGCAATGGACTTTTTTGTTAGGATGTCCCGTCCCTGGAAGTGTCCAAGGCCAGGTTGGACGGGGCTTGGAGCAGCCTGGGACAGTGGAAGGTGTCCCTGCCCATGGCAGGGGGTGGCACTGGATGGGCTTTAAGATCCCTTCCAATCCAAACCGTTCTGGGATTCTGGATTTATTTAGGAAAAACAATGATGGACAGGGGTCTGATCCCTCAAGCTGCTTCTAAAACCGAACTGATTTAGGAACAAAAGCAAATGTTTCATAAAATGTCAAGGAGAATCCACTTTATGTTTTGTTGTTATATAATTAAAACTTCTTCATTCGCCCGTGGGTGACATCAACAGCCCCTGCACTGAATGGGCCACGAAAATCCATGGGACGCCCTCCAGAATATGGGATTATTCGATGTATTTTGTGTCCATGACCACATAAACTCCACAAATCAATGGTGTTTGGTGGAACTGAAGAGCCCAATGGCAAAGGCATTTTTGGATCTTTTTGACCAAGAGCTAAAGTCGAGTTTGCAGACTTGCTGAGCCAAACCCTGCACCGGCTCTGTGAACCTGAAGAGCTCTTGCAGTGATCATTTGTCTGTTCCTGTGAACCTCCAGAAACCTGTGGGTTTAGCTTGGCTCTAATCCCAAAACTGACTGGAGCAGAAATTCCTTGACTCCAGCAAGCTCCCTTCAATACGGCATTCACGGTCTTAGTAATTTTTAAAAATGGTATTATACCCCATTTTCACCGCTTCAAGAGCTAAACTTGCATGTTAAGCTACACATTAGACAGATATTTTTGTTATTTAAATATACATTACCTGTCTGTTCCTCTTAGAGAGAATAAACTTGTTTTTCCTTTCAAGTGCGTAACCGGAGTTCTCAAATCAACCCCATTTTAGATATCTTATGGGCTCCAGCCTCAAAAGAGATGCAGATACAGGGAAAAAAAAAAAAGGAAAAAAAAAGAGAAAAGCGAATTCGGTCAATAAAAATGATGAGCTGCTCCGCATTGATTGCGGCCAGACTGATTCCAGCTTGGGTTCAGGTTTTCCTTGGTACGCAGTTCCCGGCGTCCAGGTTGGCCTGGAAAAGGAGGGAGAATGGGAAGTGCAGCAGGGATGACGGGAACGGGCTCCTTAACATTCCCCGCACACCGGGCTCGGCAAACCCCTCTCAGTCTCGGAGCTTTGCATTAAATCAGCACCTGCTTTGTAGCAGCCTCTCCCCAGCAGCGCTGCTCCCGCATTTACATAACACAAGCTCTGGATGTGCCGAGCATCCTGTGGGATGGACGCGCCCGGGCTGCTCTGATGTTATCCCTAAAAACAATTTGACATCAGCGTGGAAGTGGGAAAGGAGGAGGAGCAGCCTGAGGAAGACATCAAACCAGGCAGACGGACAATTCTGGAACGCTGTGTTTGAGCAGCCAACTCTTTTGGAAGGATGCAGCTGGCTCTTTGCGAGGGACTGTGCAGAAAGGGCCGGCCTGGAATGTTGATCGTTCTCAAAAGCTGGAGTTGCAAAGATCAAACAAACATCAAAACAAGCCAGAAAACCCTTCCTCAAGTACACTAAGCCAATAAATGTAAGCACCACATTTTGCAGCAAAAAAAGGAGAATTGCAGAAAAACGAAGGATCTTCTGCTGCAGAACTCCCTGGAAAAGCTCTGACTGCCACCAGCTTTGTCACAACTCTTTAGTGTTCCTTTTTGATAGTCCTTTCTGGAAGGAAAGGATGAATTTTAGGCAGAAAATTATTTTAATAGAACAGCGCATCTCCTCAGCCGAATTTCTCTTTCTACACTGAGGACCTGACACTTGTGACAAATTCCAAGCTGGAATTCCGAAACCTGCACAGGTACTGAATGACAGACTCCGATACACTGTGCCTGGGGGCCACCTTGGGGTCACAGCAGCAGATGGAGCCCCCGGGCCGCATGAATTTGGGAGAGTGGGAGGGCCCTGTGCCCTTTGGAAGGGACACAGGAGGTAAAACAGAGCCAGGGGATGTCGTTCTCAGGGCAAGGATAGCAGGAGATTTTCATATTTCCAGTGAACAATTTATTTGATCACCACTGAGACAGTGAAAATATTGGTCTCTTTGTGCATTCTTTCCAGGCGTGGAACTCCCAGAACAAAAGCCACGGCTGATGTCCAAAACCATAATGATTTCAGGGCCACGTTGCTTAATATTGCCAAGAACTTTGCCAATTATCACATTCTCCTATTTCCCGTGGAATGGGGAGCTATCTCTTCACAACCAGTCCTAGACACAAAAGTATTTGTTTTCTCAATTTAATAGAGTAGAAATGCTATGCTCAATTTCTTTTCTGTTCTGCACTGCACAGATCTTTGAGACACAAAATCACACTCGGTGTTAGACATTAACAGGATATGTAAAATTCGCTGGTGTCTCTCTTGGTACTCCCTGCGTTATAGATTTTAATTAGCTCATGAATCTAGAGAACACACTGGTTTTGTGTCTTGGTTCAACACACACTACCCAGCCTGTCTCTTTTTCACTTGGGGAAGTGCATATAATATTTTTATCCTTTTTCTGTAATAAATGTATCAGAAAATGTTGCCACTTCACAAAGAGTACAGCTGTCTGCCTTGCCATGTGTTGATGCCTCTGAGTTCAGTGAAAACTCCAGGCAATCCCCTGTGTTTCTTCATGCACTTTATGATACCTCTAATCACAGAATAGATTTGATAGGAATTTCCATCACATCTCTCCCTCTTGATTCTATTTTTTCCCGGCTGATGTAATCTCACAGACTTCATTTGTAGTTGCAGGGGAAAAGAAACAGAAGAGCGAGAAATTATTCTGACACTTTTTTTCCCAGGTTTCTACCATTTGTCAGCCCTTCCACTAATGGTTGTTACAAAATTAAAAGGCCCAGTTAGAATGTGGAGCACTAACACAGTCCGAGTTGCACAATTTTCACTTCAGTTTTTTGCATTTCTAACCAACAGCTCCATTTTAAGTGTTCCATCAGGAGAAAATGGAAGTAAGCAATTAAGGGGGAGGAAAAAGAGGAATAAAATGATAACTAATTTCATTCCAGAAGACAGAGTATTTGTTTATTTTACACAGATAAGGATTTCAAGGGCTCATTCCTCAGTACATTTTGTCTCAGAAGAGGGAGTGCTTCAAACACAGGAAGCAGCATCCCAGAATACTCCCTAAATGCAGGCTGATGGGCACGTTCTCTTCCTAAAATGCCTGATCTTGCTCATCCTGAGCTCAGTAGCTGAATTCAGAGTTCAGCTGAAGCTGAATCAACTCCTGTAATCACCAGTTCGTGCAGGTCTTCAGAAGTGCACAAAAGTTCAGTCGAAGTGGGTTTCCCTGGACCAAGGCACGAAGCTGGAGTGAGAGCAGGACCTAATTAAACCCCGTGGTTGTTCTGAGAGGTAAATATATAAATTATTAGTGGGACCTGCACTTTGCAGACGGGGTTGCTGTGATAAGTGTCGGGAAAGTAGGAACACAAAGCTCTGGGGAGAGGCCCCTGCACAAATCGATCCGAGCAGCAAAGGGGCTTTTAGGGGTGAAGCTGCCAAAAGAAGCGGCAGAGGGATCACGAGGGGAGGCACAGGTGAACAACTGCTGTACAAAGTAACTTGTGTGTGCTGAGCATCAGGAAAAGGTGGATTTCAAATCCCAGAGAACACTGCTCAAAAACAGGGCAGTTTCTGGCTGCTTCTCTGGCCGATCCCTTGGACACTTGTGGGTGTCCCTTTTGAAAGATGACAACTCCAGGGAAGGTCAGTTCAGAAACACAAATGACTGAATGTACTTTTCTCTGTGGGTTTTCAAGACATGTCTTTTCCTAAATCGAAAAGGCTCCCAGCTGACCGCATAATTTTTCAATTCCAGAAGGAAAAACCCCCAGATAAAAAGTAACATTCCACAGAATCATAATCCAGTTGTTTGCTTTTCTGGGAAAGCAGTGTTGTTTACTTCAGATACATCTGGTGCACTGTTGTGGTCAGCAGCTCCCACTGAGTGTCTACAACATCTTCACTGGGGTGTTAATGCTTGAATTAATTTGGCTCAATTAGGAGTATCTCCAATTCACCTTGAATTCCACAAGTATGACTTGGCCAATTTTCAGAATATAGGCTGGACCTTTTTGCATGAGGAATTACCTCGCTCACCAGCAGGACTTCACCCCAAAGAAATACCTGTGGTTTAATACAATCCTTTGATATTTGGGTCATCTGCCTGAAAAATTAAGACTGGTTTTGCTTTCCACTGAAATTCCCAGTCATCATGTTACCAGTGTGGCAGATCTGATCATTTTTACTCAGTTAATTTCCATCTCAAAAGAAGTCCTTTTTTTCCTGACTTTTTAAGCTCATTCTGGCTGCTGGCAAGAATTCAGTAATGCTTCAGACATTAATGTTTATTTTTTAAATAAGTTTGTCCTTTAGGGGAAAAAAAAATTAAAGGTACATGTGGATCTTTAAACATTGTAGGTCTAAATGTTAAGTGTGACTGTGGAGAGACCTCTCTTTTTAGTTTTACACAGTTGAAATCTGAATTTGTTCAAATGGGTTTTGACCAGTTAATTTGTCTTGACAGCTCTCAGGGTCACATTTAGTTTATCCCCATAGGTGCCTTGTTCTATAGGAGAATAAAATGCATTTGTCTCATCCAGTTGCCTTTGATTTCTGTATTTCTGTAACTTTGAAATCATAAGAATTATGAGAATTGGATTAAATAAAATGAAAAATAGAATAAATAAAATGCCTGTATTTCCTTGAAGTCTTGCCTGAAAGAGCCTCTGATGGACAAAATGACCACTGAGTGTATCAAATGTTGGAAACTTTGGATGTTATTGCACCCATAAAGAAGGAACATTTCTTCCTTTAGTTCGTAGACAGTCTCAGATATTTTCATAGAAGTATTTACATTATGGTTATGGAATTTCTGTGTGTGGGAGGAGGCTCGATTTGCCTCAAATGATGATATTCCATCATTGGAGGACATCAAGTTACTCTAAAGAAGCAAATCAGAAAGCACGGGAAGCAATAGTTCATTTTGTGTGGGCAGGAAATATTGGTATTAGAGAGTATTGCTCTCTAAAAATATCTTGAATCCTAAACTAAGCTCTGAGGGCACAGAAAATCTTTGGAAACGAGGTGCATGAAGAGAGTGCCTTTTAATGTCACAGCTGTTTGTAGAATGAAAGCAAATAGCGAGTAGAGTTTCCCGAGCCCAGACACCTCGTGAAGCTTGTGACAACAGAAAATGGGTGACTGGAACAGACTGAGGCCACACAGGAGCTTTGTAAAAATATATCCATAAACTGATTAACACCAAACCAAACCAACCAGAAGCTGAGTTACCATTCCAAATGGCAGGGGATTTTTCCTGCCATGGATGTGGAAGCCATTCAGGCTTTGCTGCAGCCTTTGCTGTTGCTGTCAGCTGTGTTCTCCCACACACAAAGGAGCATCGTTCCCTGGGACAGCAAACTGCACATCAGCACATGCTATGCAAATCACAGCCACTCAAAACCCTCTCCCTCTATAGAGGAATATTCAGCGAATCATCTCTCTTAATAACAGGCGTCTACAGCTGCCAAGAGGTCTGTTATTGTACCAAAATTCAAAGAATTCAGTGTCTGCAAGGAAGGAGCTCGTGGGTTTGCACGTGAGTGGCAGTGACAGTGGGAAATACAGTCAGGCTGCGGCATAAATTGGGATTCTATGACAAAAAAGGCTTTACCTCATAGCCCTTCCAGCAGTTTTCTTTAAAACACTCCTACTCCAAGAACCCAGACAGGTGTTTCCATCTGTAGATAAGAAAAGATGTAAATGGTTTTTAGATTTACAAGTCCCCTGAAACTGAGTGGAGTTCAGGGTCTTGCTCACACAGCAAACGTGAACTTCAGCTCAGGTTCCCCTGGCCTGAATCCCACACAAAGTGAACACCTTTCACTTTGAAGCTGGAAGCAAAATCGGTGCACTTAATGAAGGACAATCAGTTCACATCAAGATCACCGCAGCAAGCAGACCATCCAGCCCGTGTGGTTTGAGGGGGAAAAAAAGACATCACAGAGGAGAGAAGAATCTGGCATTTTTCCGGAATAATGGAGGTAGTAAACCCAGTAATATCTGCCCAAGAAAGGAGAATATTTAATAAGTATTCAGAATAATTAAAAAGAAGCAGATGCATAATGAATGACTGTGAAAGGTGGGAATCTCAAACAGTGGCACAGTAGTCAATAAAATACTGAAGGAGAAGCACAGGAAAAGCAAGATTACATCATGAGGGTGAGATCTCGGCTGTGCACCTGGGGGATTCTAACAGGGTCATGTTTGCAACTGGAAAAGAACAGACAGAAGGTTATGCAGTGAAAACCTGAATTTGTACTGCTGCATTAAGTTCTCAGCCTTGGACTGGGAAAAGAATGATTTACCTGACACCAAGGGCAGTCAGAGACAACTGTATTTAATAGAACCAGAACAGCAGCTGGCAATACTTGCCTTCATAGGTTGGTAACTTCTATCAA
Organism: Struthidea cinerea; assembly: GCA_013397865.1. Lineage (NCBI taxonomy): Eukaryota > Metazoa > Chordata > Aves > Passeriformes > Corcoracidae > Struthidea > Struthidea cinerea. The sequence continues at coordinate 928,211 of VZTI01002729.1, forward strand.
GACAGAATTTACTGGAACAACTTTCCAGCCTTTCAGTTGCTGTTTCACAGGAGAAGCTTTCCCAACTCAAACTCTCAGGAATGAACCGAAGAACTGAAGCTATCTCACTAAGGAAAAATGATCTGGATGTATTTTATTTCCAACAGGCACAGTGATGGACATAAAACCTTTAAAATGGGAGGCAGAGTGTTAAAAACCACATTAGGATTTCAGGGATCCACATTCCATGTAAATACCTGCTGGGTTACAGCAGCTGAAGAGGACTCAATGATCTTGGAGGTCTTTTCCAACCTCAGTGATTCCGTGACTACAGTTCTGACAAGCAGCTGCATATCTTCGAGATCTGTTCCTGTGGAAAGTCAGTTCTGAAAATCCTCTGAATCAGTTTGGACACTCTAAATGGTAGGGGTTTAACCTGGAGATTTTGGACAGTCTAGTTAAGGAAAAGGCACAACCTAGAAGTGTGGTGGGGAAAGGGTAAATAACCTCTGAAAGAGGATAAGGAAACTTGATGGAAACATGATAAATCCACCTGTTGGTGCCTCTTAATGTGCCACTGAAACACCCTGAATTCCACATCCAACCCTTGGACTCAGATCCTAATGCATTTAGACGATCTTGGATTTTTACTTTGTTCTTCTAATGAATCTTCAGGCTTGAGGGCTCTTCACAAGATTTACAGTGTCCATCCTAACACTGGCAGTACCCAATCCTGCTGATGGAAGCTTGAAGTCTGACAAGGATGGTCCCTAGGATATAAAATGGCCTTCTGGTTCGTTCATCTGAGACGGGGAACGACTGGCAGTGCTGACACAAACGCGAGAGCTCCCACAGGCAACTGCAATATGCACATAAAATATCCGTGGGGGGAGTGGAAACCCACAGCAGGAGGAAGGGAGGAGGTGGAGCTGAGGGAGTCTGTGCTGATGTCCTTGTCAGCTTTCCAGGTAAAGTCAGTGAGGGAATTCGGAGCAGTCTCCAGCTCAGCACGGCAATGCTCCTTGTGCTGCCTTCTCCTGAGAAGGAAAAGCGTGCCAGGCTGGCTTTCCAGAGGCATTTCCATGGACGAGGCTCTGCAGGAATGCTGTGAGGACATACCTACCAAACCTCATCTGGATCCTCCGGTCTGACAGATGAAGTGCATGTTTAGATGGCTTTCACAGCTCATTTCAGTCCAGTCCAGTGGGTTACACATGAAAATTGCTTTCAGCAGCCCTGTCACATCCCAGTGGCTCAGCAGCCACTCTCACAGTGGGGTAGTGGCAAACCACAGGTCAGGGCTGTGTCCCTGGAAAGTGTCCCACAGGTTGTGCCACCACTATAATGCATTTACACCACCAGACCTTCCTAATTCATCCAACGTTCAGGTTGTTCAACTTAGCTTTTTACAATTGACTCCACTGGAAATAAATGGGTCGGTTATTTCCTTTCACATCTCATTGTCTTCAACCATGCTTCTCTTGGTTTTTAAGGCAGTGGATGAAGAGAATAGCGTGGGTGCTATGAAATGCAAATTCAGGTGCATATGTGGATAATTTATACACATTTTTTTTGAAAACCTAGAAAAAAGAACAAAAGCATAGTTTGGTTTCATAAAGATGTCACAAAAGTAAGGGACAGCTAGTTGTTTAATTATTAAAAATCCGTTGTCTTTTCTACCTNCTAGAAAAGCATAGTTTGGTTTCATAAAGATGTCACAAAAGTAAGGGACAGCTAGTTGTTTAATTATTAAAAATCCGTTGTCTTTTCTACCTGTGAAACCCAGAAATATTCTATGATACAGCCAAGTAGCCTGTGAAATAAATACTGTTTGACAAAATATAGTTTTCAAAAGAAACATTTTCCAGTGCCAAATCAGCACAAAACACCTTATAGGAACAACGACATTGCTGTTTAGGAGGAAGATTATTTCCCTTTTACCGGGCTACAGAAATGTGAGCTTTGAATTTCAGCTCTTCAGTTCTGACCTCGAGAGGTGCCAGTGAGAGCACAGATGGATGATGTGGCGGTGACTTTCAGAAGTGCTACACAGAAAAATAAATCAATATTTATGAAATTGTCTCTCTCTTTGGGAGATGAAATTATGCTGAACTTCAATGATTTCTGCAAAGTTCCTGGCCATGAAAAAAACTATCAAAATTTTCTAGCAGATGATGTCTTTTTTCATAAAACTAGTGAGGAAGTAAGATTAAGTATGTCTCTACTGTTTTTGATAATGTCAGCTCCTATTCCATCTTGTTACTCCTGACAGCAAGTAAATATTTAATAGCAAAAGGTAAGTTGTCTGGAAAGAAGGAACAACATAAATATGTAAGTGAGAGTTGAGTACTGAGCTCCTCAATCCTTGGAAAAAGTTTTACAATAAACCTCGATAATGCAGTCGTGTCCTATTGATAACTGCACGGTCACAGCCCTATCAAAACTGAATTCATGTCCTGAGAGCTGCACAGCCAAAGGACTATTGCTTGGATCCCTGCAGAGATATAGATATAGATGATATATATATAGATAGACATAGATATAGATATAGATATAGATATATAGATATGGATATAGATAGATATAGATATAGTTATAGTTATAGATATAGATAGATCTATGTGTGTGTTTGTACATCTAAATATATATGTGTGCGTGCATTCCTGTATCCCAATATTCCCATACATATTTGTGCTCACAGAGGTTAATACAAACATTTCTGTGACTTGTTAATGTCCAAAGTTTATCTCCTTGCTTTTAAATTAGGCAGATTCAATTATAGCCATACCAGCACAAGCTGGCTGATCCAAAAGCAAAAATGTTTGGTTTTGTCTAAGTTTCCCACCATCATTTTTACCATTCAGGAGCAGCGAGGATTTGCAGTTTTTCCCCCTCTCCAGTGAAAGTCTTCCACGTGAGATGGGATGATTCCATCTTTGTCTTTTCTATTTTTTTTTCTGAGCTTCTTTCTCCCCCAGTAATCTGAAAGCAAATGAAAGCCAGGCAAGTAAAACACGAGAACAGTGTGTTGTCTCTTATTTTCCCAGCACTGGTTTCTGTCTTGTACCTTTGTAAGTTTTTAAGTAGCATTTAAAAAATCCAAGGAAAAGAAAGTCTGTGCCATGAGTCTGGCAGTGTTTCTGCACCAGGCTGAAGTAAACTGATGGGTGGTGCTCACCCACCAGCCATTAAATTCCCATAAATCTGTCCATGCTATCCACCCAGCGTGTTGTAAATGTTAATGTTGGACAAATCCTGATTTAAAAGCTCGTTTCTTTATTTGGTCTTTGCTTTCTTCTCAAACATAGTTTTGTTTTGATTCTCTCAGGCTTCTGGAAAGAAGATATATCAATGTGCAAATAGCACTATTTTAAATATACTACCAAGATTGCTTGGCTCCAAGGACCCATGTTTTAATGATTATGTTGCACGATGGGTCCCAGCCCAACACGGAGCTGTTCTCGGAAAATACGATCAAGGTGCTCAGGTATTCAGCCTTAAACATCCAATATCCTGGGCACACAGGAACAGTTCAGGGCAGAAAAGAGCCTGAAGATTATGATCCAGTTCTCCCTGCAGCCGCCAGAAAGCTGCTTGGAAAAAGACTCCAGGGCCTCTTTGATCTCCAATGCGCAGAGAAAGGTGTGAGGGGACGGTTCTGAAAATCTCTGGGCTTTCATTACCACCTCCAGCTCTTTTAACAAGAGCTGCAGCACTTGTCACTCATTAAATAACACACTTGGTCATTTAGCTAATTGCCTGGATCTCCAAGATAAGCAAAATCACTTGAGCAAAACTTGCTGCTGATTTTTATGTGGATGTGAGGTATACGATAGTGGGCTTTTTGGTGTGGATATAAAACCTCATTTTCTTTAAATAATTAACATTTAAAAAATTATCTTACTGCACACTAAATACTGCATATTGTGCTTATAGCACCAAGATGATGTCGAGAAAAGACACTTTAAATATATAAATCTGAATAGTCACAGCCTCAGCATGCTTCTCCTCAAGGTCTCCATTCCTAAATAACCTCTTCATGTGAACAAGCCTGTGCTAAATATTCTGTGTAGGATATGGAAAATACAAGTACGCTTCCAACACATAATGCTGTTTGGAAACTGGATCTCTCCAGAGGCAGTTCCTGCCTTCTTAATTTCATATTCCTATTTAGATTAATTATCAGGGAGAAATCCTTCCCTGTGAGGGAGGTGAGGCCCTGGCACAGGGTGCCCAGAGAAGCTGTGGCTGCCCCTGGATCCCTGGAAGTGTCCAAGGCCAGGTTGGACAGGGCCTGGAGCACCCTGGGATAGTGGAAGGTGTCCCTGCCCACGGCAGGGGGTGGGATGGGATGATCTCCAAGGTTTCCTCTACCCCAAAGCATCCTTGGACGCAGGGCCGAGGGAGGAAATTCAGGAAATTGAGGTCTGTGTCTGAGGATGAGGATACATACATTTACAAACATATATATGCACATACACGTACAACGCATGTGTACATATATCCATATATCCATGCACACGTTTACACCTTAGCAGAAAGAACATCGACAAAGTGTGAGGGCCCAGACTGTGCCCACAGTGAGTGGGAAGAGCAGTGCCATGGATGGCTGCGTGGTGGATGTGAGCCCGGAGCTGGGATGAGCCACGGCTGCTGTGAGCCATGAACAGGCACGGGCCGTGGGGATGTGAGAGCCGTGTGTGAGGACGTGCCACGGCCGTGTCCGTCTGTCTGTGTCCTGTCTGTACGCAGCACTAGATGACAGAGCCTGCTTAGGATGCCATCACTCCAGGGCTGCTCCCGTGGGGTGAGCTCGCTGGCACGCGTCGGTGTGGGCAGGACAAACAGATGCAATGCTGAGCACGGATTTGTGCAGAGACCTGTGAGGGAGATGCTGCTGCTGTTTTCCAAATATTGATGAGGAGCTGCTAAAAGCAGAGTCGCCACTCACCTCCTTTGCCTGTTTAGTTTCTTAAATTGAGCACAGATTGAGTAAGAACTGGCTGTTAAACAAAAAACAAACCTCACACTCACTGCTGACCCCATCCGAACCTTGATTTCCCCCTATAATGTTCTCCCCAACAGTTTTATGTGCCTTCTGCCAAAAGGAACAGCTCACTGAAGTACTTGCAATTTCTCTCTTGGGTATTATTGACTAAAAATATACCTATATTCAGCCCCAGTATGTTTGTTGTGTTTCTGTTCGTTCATATATCACACGCAAATAACTGTAATTATGTACTGCTCTAAGACAATGCCATGGAATAAAATACCAAACCACATTTTGAATTCCTCATTTGTTGTCAATTTTTGTGTGTGTAATTTTCTAAAAAATGACAAGGTATATTCATGTTTAAGCCATGATACTTTTAAGCTGTTGAGGGAAGCACTAGTCCATTATTTTCCACTCCTTTCCTGGTCCCTTACAATCCATATGCACTGCAGTCAAGCTTTGGTGATAAATAGCTCTGCAGAAAGTAAAAGCTTCTCGTTTTCTTTGATTCCATCTGCAGGCTGGCAGCTTAGTTTCAACCGATATTTCAATCCCACTGTTTAGCTCAGATAAATTTCAGTCAGGTTCAGTCTGTTGCCATTTTTGCTTCACAAATAGGTTCTTGCTTCCAAGACAATACTTTTTTTCCATAAAAAGAAATTAAATATACTTTAAACATCACAATTTAAGAGAAGGTCTTGTAGAAAAACACAATTTTAAAAAGTGAGTTGGGTATTAATAGTCAGGCCTGAATGTCTTTTTAACTGTAACCAGTAGTATAAATGTTCCAGGAGTGACTCATACTTTGAGTTCTTGCCAAGAATGACGTGAGTAAATATCTCCCAAAGCCAGCTCTTTTGCAGCAGACTATTGTTAACTGGCATTTGATATATTATAGCAGCATTCATCACAGCTCTTCAGATAAGGTTCAGTCAGGAGTCCAGTTACATTTGCTATTTTCCTTTTTCCCCCTCTTTTTTCAGACCATCTCATTCAGCTTTGTTTACAAACTGGAGCACTTGACTCAAAGGAAAATAGTGGCACAAAATTCCAGGCAAATGTTTTGTTCTATATATCCACTTCAAGTGTCCATGTTTGAGCTTTTTCCAGCTTGTCTGTCTGGGGTGGTGAGTGCTTGAAGCTATGAATGCCACTGAGACTGAAAAGAAGTTTGCTTTCTATTTAAGATCCACAAGATGATTCAGAACCACTTGGACTACTGTTCTTAGAAGAGCTTGGCTTCCAGGAGCTCATCCTGGGGTAGGGCTTAAACCAAGGTCTAAGACACCAGGCTACTCCTGCACAGAGGCTTTTGGGGCAAAATGACTGAAGCTGCATGTTTTCAGTTCTCTGCATTACGTGATAGTAAAACCAAAGCCACATCCCTGAAAATGTTTATTGAATTTCTCAATGGTTTTCTAAATGCGTAATTTCTGGAAGGCTTTGGTTACACCTTCAATATTCCCAGCATGTTGTAGGCAATACAGTGCTCAAGGAATTTTTTGGGTAAATTATTGGTACAATGTCACTAAGAAGTGCTTGTTAACAAGCTGAAAGCAAGACCTTTGTCGTTTAGGTTCATGATCATAATTTATCATCTAATATAACAGCATAGTGAAGGAAAACAAGCTTGTTTTTATTTTAACCACTCATTAAACCGGCAGCAAAATGCTGCAAATACTTGTGGAAAGGGGAGTGTTTAAATCTTGTATGGGATTCTTCCGAAATTCTGCTGCAGTTTCCTGGAAGAGCGAGCTGGTAAGCCCTGCCAAACGCTGCAAACCACCATGTCAAGTTCCTCAATGCCCCGGTTACTCCAGCAGGTTTTCAGATCTTCGGGCACCAGACAAGGAGCTCTTCTTTGAATCTCCAAAGAGAATAACTCTGCAGCAGAGATGTGCCTTGAAGCTGGAACATTTATTCATGGATCAATGGGTGGCATTGCTTGAGAGGAGCCAGCAGCCTTGCAGTGTTATTCCTGTCAGTATGTTTTGATGTTAGACTGGAGGAGATTTGTCTAACACTTGAAAGGAGTCTTGGGATGGAGGGGAGAAAAGGGAAATGAGATCAAACAGAGGCCTGATTATACAGTGTTTAAACAGGAGCTTCCGGGGCATATCTAGTGGTTTCGAAATATTCATCTTATACCCATTTTTTTGGTGCAAATAAAAAAAATTATACTTCTAAACAAACCAATAATGGTCCGAATGTGCAGGGTGGAGGCCTGAGAGGTGAGCTGTTAACTACATATTCATGTGGGGAGAAAAGGACTCTTTTACTGTGTGCCTTGGGATGTCAAAGGCAGCCATCACATTGGCCCAGTTTACATCCTGGTCAGAGCTACAAGTTATTCCTTTTTATAGGGGTAACATTATCTGGATGCAATTTTTTTTGCTATTCAGCTACCGAAAAGGGGAAATGGAACTCAAGTGCGAGCACTCTTACTAGAAAATAACCTGCTGAGGAGTCCACAGCAGCAGAAGTGTTTCCAGGGTAAAATTGTGCTGGGTGCTGAGATTGATCCATCAGTGCAGAAGCTGTTTCTGTGTGGGAGCACGTGCCTGCACTCCTGGCAGGAATTTATAGTGGGATATTTCTGATGGGAGAAAGTGTATAACAAATGGCTGGTCAGCTTTTGCCTGACAACACTCGCTGGTGAGAGGTCTGAATGAGGGTTACACAGGATTTAAACATCGCTCCAAAAGGGTTTCCAGGTTTTGCTGTGGAAAAAATCTTCCAGCTGCAACCTAAGGCAGAGCTCCCACTGAACCTCTGCCTCTGCTGCTCAGGGAAATACTCCTACAAACCAAGCTGAAATGCTGTACAGACTGTGATGCTAACGTGGACAAATCAACACTTTAAAACACTGTGAAGAGCGCTGTTGACTGTATCTGCTTCTGATCATGAGCATGTTGTTTTTCCCAGACCTGTCTGGGTATCAGGGATTGCTTTTGTCTTTTTATCGTTATTTTTTAAAATGTTCTGTGTTTGGTTTCAGCATTCAGGAAGGAATCAGTCTGATGTAAAGAAATGAAGTGTCTCTACTGAAAACTGTAGAATAGGGCACTCAAATCCAAAATATTTCCAGGTAAATCCACAGCCAGCAAAGTGAACGAACCCATGACAACAAGATTGGTTCTCTTGCTCCAGACAGGTTTTCATCTCTGTCATTTTATTTCATTTCAAGGCTCCGTTGCAGACACCAGGGCGAGCATTTCCAGAAGTACATCTATTATGAGCACACAGATGTGGGGAATTAAGAGTGCACCCTTCATTTCTTTATTCCTGAAGTTCTCTACACTTGAAGTAGAGGAAAGTTAAGTTAGCTTACAGTCATCCATAACCAATTTTACACCTTTCCTATGGATTGATCTCTGAGGAGTAATTCCACTTTTTATAACCAGAAAGTCACTGTGTTCCTCTTTTTGTGAGAAAAGCGTGAACTTTTTGCCTCATCCCTAAAGAATGATTCCCAGATCAGAGCCAGATCAGGCAGTAATGTTGTTCCATTTTTGCTGGTATGAATAAAGAAGGTATTTGGTATCTCATGAGGAATGAAAAATTCATTTGAACAGCACAATTGTAACAAGTTTCTCTTTATTTTCTTGGCATCTTATGTCTTTGCAGTCATATTTAACAATCAAAAAAAATTTAATCACTGAAGAAGTTCTGTGAACACTGAGTGAGTCAATCAAATCTAGATTTGGGAACCTACTTTTTTTTTTGTTTTTTCTACTAGTAAGAACTTAATTCATCCAGTGACTGGCATTCAGTGTTTAGCACTTTGTAAAACTTGCCAGTTTTATACCATAAACAGCTACATCCAATTTATTCCCCCCTAGTAAATAAGGAGCACCACACGAGCTCAGGAATTAAACACATCAAACTGAGCTTTGTCGAGGGGGCTCTGAATGACAGATGCTGACCTATATATTCCTGAAAGATCTCTAAAACTTGCTCCCAGTTAGGAGATGGTGGTGATGCCTTAATGGCTTTGTGATTCCAGGAGTTATTCATGCTCCAGTTTTTTCCTCTGTGTTGATGCCAGCACGAGTATTCTCTGAAGGGGGTTTGGAACAACAAAATTGCTGTAAATGGAGGTGTGCTGGAAGCAGAGCTGTGTTACAAGACCTTAAACAAGAATAAATAAACATTCTTATCTATTTTTGCCATTTTTTTAACAGCTCTTATCAGAGTGAACTCAAAATTTCACTTCTATTTTCATGGATTATGGTATTTTCTCTCTAAATATATTAAACTAACAAGGGGAAGGGTTGAGTTTGGAGGAGTTATGCAATTGTTCCCGTTGGTGTTTTTGTTGGCATAATTACAGTGAAATTCTAAATGAAAAAAAACTTTTCCCTGTTATCTTTGTTTTACTTTTAGCCACTTATTGGACTAAATTTTCAGTTTACCTTTAGAGTAGCTTGAAACCAAACAAAAAAATGTGAATTTTAAAGCACGTTTCCAATGATTGCAGATCGGCTCCAATCTGAAAGGCTACAGAGGGGAATGAGCAGATATTTGCTCGTTTTAATGCATTTCCTGAAGGCAGATTTATCCAGAACATAAAATATGAATTAAAAATTTTGCTAAGATATGCAGGATGTGAAACAGAATCGTTCCATTCCTCCATATTTTTTTAATTCCAGCCATTTCTGGCAAAGCTGTGGAAAGCTGCTGTTTTAAGAAGGAAAGCAAATTACTTGGCCAGTTGTTGAAGGAAAAACAAATAGCAATTAATACTGTTTATAGGCAGTTCTTATAGTGTTAAAATTCAGAAATCAGTCTTGCTGAAAATATTGTTGGCTGAGTAAGGCTTTCTTATTTTATTAGAGAGATTAATATATTTTCGTTATTATCTGAGTTCTTGACTAGTATGTGGAATCAGAATAAAGGAAAGGAAACCAGTCAGCCATTACAAGTTTTGTAGAAGTTGGGATGAAACCTTCTCAATCTGTAAAAATAACACTTTTGAGGTACATGTAGATTTATTTACCTCTTCATTTTAGAATAAAAATTTTAGGATGCAAAGTTTATCTATGTACGTTTTTTATGACTGGCCAGATTAATGGAAATTATTGAGTACCCTGTGACGATAGAAACATTAAATATTCACATTTTTTGTGTGAATTACTTTGGCCCAAAAGGAGAATAAAATGGTTGTGAATACGGATTAATTTAAGGAAAATTTCTTTCATTTTTTGGGGCTGTGTAAGTGACACAATGCTGTACTTTCATGTAACAAAATACTTCAATTATTTAATGGTGAATTACTACAGGGCACTGCAGGGCATTTACAGTGCACACATTCCTTCGGTTTTGGTCAAAGTGTGAGAACTGCAAAGGGGAAAACTCTTATAAAAAGTCATTCCTAAGATGATGGATGCATTTATATTTAATTCCACATCAATGAAGCAAATTGTGATCACTGATTGAATAATTGCCAATTGATTGGGCCCCTTTGGGAGGGGTTTGTGGGTTGGAAGCCACCGAGGTTGACTCCAGGTTCTCCTTTTGAAAGGGAAAAAATCCTGTTGTCAATATGCTCAAATTTGTCTGGGCTTCGAAAATTTGTTAGAATGCAGAACCAGAAGGTTCTGATTATTTCAGAGGTTTTTGGGGGATCCACACATGAAGGTAGACATGGGGAATTGGAATCAGATGTAATAAAAAAATATAGGAAGAAACAGCTTTTTACAAGGTTAATGGGGATTTATGAGTGAAAATAACAACAGTGCAGGGAGCTCTGGCATCTTCTCAGAGCCAGAGGAGGAGAGGGGTCCTGTGAATGGATTTTTCCTGCATTCAACACCGTTTTGGGGCTGCCTGGCCAGCAGACATCTGCAGACAATTTTGGCAAATTCTACTGGCATTTGGTTCCAGATCCGAAGGATTCTGCTGGACGTTATTTTTAATGCACAAGATGTAAAAAATTATACTTTGGAGAATTCCATGTTTATGTTTATGCCACGTTTCCCTCCAAAATAAGGAGCAGGATGTGTAATTCAGCAAGTGCCTCGTTAGATGTTATATTGCTCTTTTCTGTGCATGTTCAGACATGGAGCTGAGCCTTGATGGGTTTTAATACAGTAAATTCTTCCCTCTTCCTGCTGAGTTATTGACTGGTTATTTCGGGGGCTTCAGGGGGTTTGTGTGTGTTTTAAAAAGCTGGTTTGAAGTCAGCTTTAGGGACGTGGCTCTGAGGATTTCAGCTGATGCAGTGAGCCAGTTTTAGATCCCTGCTAACAGGGAAATGTATTCAGGAAGTGCCAATAATGAGCCTGCTAATGCCAGAGCAGGAAACTGATCCTCAGGTTGATGAACCCACTTCTATCCAAAGTTTGGCTGTAATTTCTGAATTCCTGTTTAGTTATGATAGATGATGTGCTAATGACGAAATCCTCCAATCAGATCAGCTGGAGGAAGCTCAGCTGGAAGAGAAATGAAGGCTTGGCCTTTCTCAGGTGCAGGCTTTTATCTCCATTATGTGGCTCTGCCTCATAGCCTCTTTTCGAGAGGATAAATTCAGGTAGCCCCTTTTAAAGGATGTGTGAAATGTGGTTTTCTCTTGGTGGTTGTTGGAGCTGGTCACCTAGACCAGTGTTTTTATGGGCTTGGAGAACCATGACCTAAACTTTTATATTATAGAAATTTTAACTTTTAAGCACAAAGCTACTTCTAGTGCTGGTGAGGATATTTGTAAAGAAGCTCCAGGATATTTCTTTTTAAGTAATACGTTTTAAAAAGCCCTGTTTCATTCCAGTAGAGCACTGCAAGTGCATGAGCACAAAAATCATGTCAGTGAGCTTGAGACCACTGGGGAATGTGTTTTGTTTTCTGTGGATGCTCAACTGGGCTCACAAACAGGAGTTTGGCTCTTGTGGTGTTTAAGGAAGAAAACAGGTACGTTACGTCAAGTGTTACATGCAACGTTCACTAGATTTTTCTATTTCAATTGCTTTCAGATGTGTTTGGTACTCCCAGCTCTCAAACCAAGCATAGGGTAAAGTAACTCAGAGATATTTGGGATAAACTATGAAAATGTCAGGTTATTTTTGGTTACGACAGAGTTGAGTTCTTCTACAGGGTCTGGATGGAGATGAGTCATTTTAATGCATACAAACAATACATAATTTATTCTTCCTTACAGTTATTTTGTACCCCTTCAGTTATAGAAGATTTTTCAGTGTCTATGATTGTACATATTTCTGCCGTAGCACGTGCTGCTGTCGAAGAGTGTGTTCTGTAATTTCTGAGGTGTGAAATGGGTAAAAGCTCCTGGTCGCTGGGGTTTAGGCAGGTGTGTGTTAGGGGTATATGTGTTATTAAGCAGTGGCTTACTACTGCTAATACTTGCTATTAAGCAGTAAATATTAAGTAAGAAATGAGCCTTAACAATACAGGAAATAATTGAATATTGGAATTCTAAAAACTCCTGAACTTTGTTCTCTGTCGAAAGAAAGTTTTCTGCTGCTTTGTGCTTCAGTGCCAGTGTGACATTAATTAATTAGCTGTCACTCATCACTGCTGAGCATGGGTTTGTGAGGTCTCTTCTTTTGATCATACATGACAACTCTGATGCTACTGAAACTTCAGTGGTTCTGGAGAAGATATTTTAAATAACAACTTAGAAACATAAGTTTTGTTGAAAATGCCAGGTTTCCAACCAGACTGACTGCTGCCTTAATGAGAAATAGAGATTTCAGTTCACCCTGGGCTCTCTGTCCCTGGCCCAGAACACCCTTTCACCCCCAATTCTGTACTGGGTTCGGGTTTTGTTTTCCTTTAAGAACATGTTTTTCCTTTGAGGCTCTCACTGGGGGAGTTTGCTGGTTCATATCAGAGCCAGCAGTAAGAAAGTGCTGAGTAAACTTTGGCTGAAATATGAAATCCTTGGCCACTCCCCTTCTCGGGTATTTGCCATTATTATTTTACATTCCATGACTGAAGTTTTATTGTTAAACTTTGCTTTAATATTTTGGATTAATTGTGGAGTTTGTGTGCATGGAGGAAAGGGGATTAAAGCTCTGATTTATTGCTGTGCTCGATGGTGCTCATGAAAGGCCAGCTGCAAACACCTCCATGATCCCCCGCAGTCCCTGGCTGGGGTGGGGCCTCTCTGGGACACCACAGCTCCTTCTGCTCCCATTATTTAGGGAATCCCCTTTGGAAGCTCTGGACCCCGATACCAACATCACCACAGCCTGGATGTCTTTGGCCAAAATGACCTTCTGCTGGTACTTCATCAAACCTTAATCTTTACCTATGATTAACCTGAGAAAAATCTCTGAAAGCCTCACCTCCTTCCGGGCTGGTTTCACTTGGGAAATTTACCTTCTATACTCAGTAGGGCCAAATAGAGCAAATAAAGATGTTAGACACTGTATTATATCCCAAACAAAGCTGCCTGCCGATGTGTGCTTTGGGTTTTTGGGGGTTTCCTATTCTTTGTTTCATTTTTATCTTGTTGGCAAATATGAAAAATTGATGCCTTTGGGACCAAGTCCATGCCCTTGAAATTAGGGTACAAAGAGGCTGCATCAATGAGACTTTAAGACTGAAATTATAACTGGAAATGGTCAAAGAATTCATTGAAAGAGAATAAACGAGCACCGTCTCCAGCCTTTTATCTCTTATTTAGACAATATGGATTTATTGCAAGCAATCTCTGCCTATGAAGTTTGGATTTGGGTTGGTTTTAATTTTGTTTTATTACAGCCTGGATAAAGCCAGCATGGCTTGTTTCTTTATGCTTTTCTGCATCTTAGTTATGAGATAGGGTGTCTTTTACAGATGATGAGATTTCAGGTGGAGATTATGGTTATTGATGCTTTAATTAAGGAGCTTGGGTAGTAAATGGGTCACATACTAAAAGTTAGTTGCTTCCACAGGATAGTAAACTTAATAGGTGTTATTTAATTCAATTGAATAATTATTTCCATAATTCAAACTCAAAGTTTAGCTGTTGGACCAGAGTGCAGCAGTATTCCATTTCTGTCATATTTAGCACTTGCTGTAGTACAGAGATTTTCAGCAGGTACATGAAAATCTCTGCTGAAGAGCGAAGATTATCATTTTCCCACTCGATGAACACACACGGTTTAATATACACTTAGATAAATCTAATTTAAGTGAGATTAATTAAATTCAGCTTAATCCAATTCAGTAGGTCCCCATCTCCCTGACTGTGGTGGTAACAACCATATGCAGGGTTGGCTGTGAAATGAATCACTGCTGAAAATGCCTCTCTCCCCTCCTCTTCTTTCTGCAGGGTCAATTTTAAGCAGGATCATGTCATTAATCCTGTTTATAACACAGTTCCAGGTGTGCTCTCACCAGCCCAGACGGGTCACGAATCCTGCAAGGAGGGCAGAGACCTCTTTGAGTGGTTTTGCTGATGGAGGGGGAAAAGTTGCGTGGAGTCTCTTTTGCCAGAGCTGTGACTTGCCTTGCCTAGTTCTGCTTGTCAGCTTGATTTCTGCAGGATACCTGCAGCCCTAATTACAGCAAAGCCAACATGCTCTTAAGAACTCCGAATTCTGTAAAATTTTCTGCTGTGTCAGCAAGTGAAAATTCAAGTTCCAGCCTGTCTTTAAAAATCAAGCTCCAGTCCTAGCCTGATAGGGAATCTTTTAAAGGGCCCTAAAACTGCATCCCTCTAAGCAAATACTGGATTTATGGTGATCTCCATTCAAAAAAAAACAAAAAAAAACCACCACCAAACAACAACAACAACCAAAAAAAAATCAACCAACCAACAAAAAAAAACAACCTGGAAAACCCCAGAAACAAAAAAGAAAACAAAATCTAAAGCCAACTCCTTTCCCCAAAAAACTCTGTTTCGCTGTTCCGGATTCTTGAAACTGTTGTTCTTCATTTTGCTCTTGTTTAGAAGTGGGAGGAAAAGAAATGTTCCAAGGAACTTAGACTAAATCCGGATTATATTGGAAAGCAATGAAGAGAGCATTATTATTGTAACTGTAAGAGAATCTGAACTCCATGCACACACATGCTTCAGCACTATGATAATTTCCAAAATCTTGTTCTGTTATTATTTTTCCGTTCCCCTCCTCCTCCATTTGTTTCTTCAAAAATTAGTCACAGAGATATTGAAGAGCAGCCAGACTGTTCAGCTTCTTTATCCACATGATTATAAAAGAGGCTAAATGGAAGCACATCTACACGGACACCAAAATCCCAGTGTCTGCATGGAAACATTTCTCAGAGCCCAGATACTTATTCTGGGATTTGGAAATTGTCTGAATGGATGGAGATAAATCCAGTTCAGTGATACAGCCCCTCTAATGTTTCTCTTTCCTGGCCAGAAATCTGCTTTTTCACATTTCAGGCTCCTGCAGGGTTCACCCCAAGTACCTCAGATCTGTGTTCTGCACAGTTCAGAGCTTTGCAGCCTGAGGCAAGATTTTATTTGCATGGAACAGCATTCCTGGAAGTGTAGATCAGGATCAACCAAAATTAATCTCAGTCCGGGAAGAAAATAAAAAGAGGATTCTTGATTGAGCAAGGTGGTGTTCATAAAAATAAAATCAGAACCTTGAGAGCACCAGTGAGAGCACAGCAGTTGTTTGGCTCTTTTCTTATATGCCTGACATATTCTCCATATTCCTTTAGTTTTTCCCAATTTTCCAAGGCTTTTTTCTGAGGCTTGCAGCAACTGACTTGATCTTCTTGCAGGTCTGCAATGAGAAGAGCTGAAACTGGTGACTGCACTTAGTATTTAAATAGAGTAATATTGGTAGTAAATTAATAATTCTGTCATCAATACATTATGTAAAGTAGAGCTGATGGAATCACAACTCCAGTGAGGGAACTCCCAGAGAACCAGGTGTTTGTGCTGCCATCTGCAAAGCACTGGGCATAAAAACTCTTCCACTAAAGCAGAATTTTGCAGAGAGGTGCATTTGAAAATATTGAGAACCAGACTTCCCATCCCTTGTCTGGGGTGCTGCTTCTGGTGAAGAGCATTTGCTGACTGGTTTCCGGGGTTCTGTTGTTTGTTTGTTTTCTGAAGCAGCTCATTTCCATTTTTTGTCTGGCTTTTATCTTCAACCAGTCTTTCACTGCTGAAATGAAAGTGCTTCAGTTCCTGGTATTTTCCTTCTGTGAACAGGTACAAATAAATTGGAGCTGGATCACTCAAGGCTTTTTTTTTTTTATAAGTTGAATGAAGTGAGGAGATGAACCAATGATGTTCCTCTAAATCCTGTACCACTTTTATTCATTCTTTCTGATTTTCTTCAACATCCTAAAACTGCAGGAGTCTAAACTGGGTGCAGTATTCAAGCACAACTTCACCCATGGGGCATCCAGAGGTAAAATCCCTCCCCTGTTCCAGTCAGAGCATTTTTACATATTTATCTAAGCTCGAGTTGTGTCTTTCTCCATGACATTATATCCTGAGGCTCAGATTAACTTACTGGACCATCTCAAGTCTTACCCAGAGTGTCTGATTTCCTCCATTCTCCAAGTGTGCCCTACAGTCCTCATTCCTGAATGTGCAAAACGCATTTGGCCACTTAAAGACTGACTTCTTTGAGAAGTTCAAACCCACCAAATGATCCAGATTGTGCTGTATAATCGCCCTAACGTCACCATTATTTACATTTTTATCGTTTCTGCTGGAATCTGCCCGTTTTATTTGCAGTGGTCTGGTATTTAATACCAGCAGAAACTTCTAATGAAGGGCAGAAAGAAATTGTGGTAATTGCATGCCAGAAATGAATCACCTGTCCGTGGATGGGAATAATGAAATGACATAAAAGCTTGGTTCAAAGGAAGCAGTGGAAAAAAAAAGATGGGTAAGATTATAATAATGCATGAAAGGAAAGAAATGGGGTTAAAGATGCTTGCAATGTGAAAATGAGGATTTTTACTCAGTTGCAGAAGAAGACAAGGTGTAAATGCTGTAAATTTCCTATCCAGTTCCAACAGCAAAGAGAGGAGGGACTGCAGGGTCTCTAACATGGTTAAGAGAGACAACAAAACAAGACAAATAACTGAAATTAGGCCTTCTTTGGCCTGCTTCTCTCTTTTAAAGGTCAATTTCTGCACCCCAGCAGTATATATTTCTTTATAAATTTTGAATACACTGAAAAGAACCCCAAAACTTCTCCAGGGATCAAAGTTGGGGGATTTTTCAGCTGTGTTTTTCAGCCCTGCTGTTTCCATGCTGAGGTGTGAGTTATGTAAGATTTCCTGGCTCTTTTCCCCTCTGTCCACGGAGGGATCTGTTGGCCACATCAGTGCTGGGTCTCAGAACCTCAGAGTGTGAAGTCACTGAGTTCCCGTTTTGATAACTGGATCCCATGTAAAATATTGTATGGATCCCAAACTTATAGGATCCAGCTTTGTCTATGGTGTTTTCTCAGTACTGATTTTTTTTTTTCCAGATATGCTTTCATTTTAAAGGCAGAACCCCACAAACTCTCCCCTCGCTCTGGTTAATAAATGAATTTGGTGGTGGAGGGAATGCAATCAGAGCTTTCTGGGAGGTTTTTGGGATGCAATCACGGTGAGACCAGATCGTTTCCTAGAGGTGAAGCTTTGCATAATGTCTCCGCAGCATTATTACTCCAACAGGAATCCCCTGGCTTTCCTTTGGAAGTTAATTAGAGTCTGTGCGGGGAATGAGTCAGACAGAATTGTGTGGCTGAGAGGGTGTGTTGATTACAGCACTGAAATCATCCTAATGGCTTCTCTGTCTGCTGCTAAAAGCAATTACTGCCTGGTAAATTTTTAAGCTGTGAAATGCAATTTTAAGAAATACTTAGCTTAAAATAACATTATGAAAATAATATACACAAAGAAGTGGTGGCCTTCGCACTCTGCCGTGTTTGCAGCTGAGCGTTTTTTTGGAGACAGTGACTTCAGGACCTGTATTTGGGAGAGCCTTTTTGGGAAAATAAATGCACTGAATTGAAAATGCTGTGGAGCTGTGAATGCTTTATAATATTACAGATGGCAGAAATTGCTTTGAAATATTTGTAAAAGTGAAGGACATGCCTTTTAAAGGTCTGAACGTGCAGGTGTTCATTCCCTCTCCTACTGAGCCACAGGTTGCCTTTTGACTCATGTATTTTACCTTTCATGAAAATGAGCGAATTCAGGGTTGAAGTGAACCAGGCGTGAAAAAACAGATTTCTTCTTTTTTTTTTTTTTTTTTTTTTTTTTTTTTGCTATTCCCTTTCTTTCCATCTGAGCAAGCCCAAGCAAAAGCCTTTTCAGACTTCTGGATGGATGACTTGCAGGAGTTCTCAACAGGAGATTGTAATGGAAAGCTGAGCATGGGGGCCCTTGATGCTTTTCTCACAGAATGCCATGGATTTTACAGGCAGACAACGATAATCTTCCTGTGAAGATTTCACCCACATTAACAATATTTTGAATTATGGTGTGATGGCTACAGGGCTTCCCCAGATGCTATCAGAGGATTTATTATCCCACTGGTGCCTGTATATTTTACTTTCCACTGTGTGGTGATTACCTTTCAATTTCTCCTTTTATAGATCAGCTGAAGTTCAACAAAGCGACGTTTATTAGTATGTTATCATCAATTCTTTCTGTGTTTATATGTTTATTTTCAAAGAGGGAAATGATGGCAGCGTGAATTTCCGCTTTACTAATTTGGTTTTTTACTTTTGATGCCAGGAAAAGGAAAGGTCCCACTGAAGTCCAGGTCTGAGTCAGGAAGAAGTTGTGGTGCTGTAGCATTCCTGCAGCTCCAGGGGAAAGGCTGGGAATTACAGAATGACTGATCTTTCAAATGAGCCATTTAAAGCCATCACAACGTAGCAGGAAAGTGATGACTACAACTGACAAATCCGTGTTTTCTTCGCAGTGCTGTGATTCATTTTAGCACCAGTCAAGAAGGAAGAGGTGCTTTCTCCCTTTTAGAAAAGCATTTTCGTTTTAAACCAACGCTTTAAGGCTTATCCCAGGTTCGCAGCAGCAGCACACTGTTCCCTCAGAAGTTTGTCTTTGCTGTGGTGCCCCCTGCACTGTTTAACCTTCCTGTTTACTTTAAGGAAGAAAGGATCTTGTTGGGGGAGATCAGGATTTCTTTTACCTTCTTTCTGAGCCCCTGCTGCAGTTCTCCCACCCTGTGACCTGGAGCTGGGCTATGTTGTCTCCATCCAACCCTCTGCCTACGCCTCCCGTGCCCGTCCTGCTGCCTGCCATGCACACACGGAACCTGCCTCAGAAATCTGAGCAGCCTGTGCGGGACATCAGAGCACATAAACAAAAGCTCTCTGGAGATTTAATAGTCATAATCCTGCAGTGAGGGCGACTTCCAGCTCCTGCAGGATTTTGAGCCTTTTCCCAGCTGCACACACCTTCCCTTCTCTAGTGTTCACTGGGCTCACAGAGGAGCCACTTCCCAAACCTCTGAGCCTCTTTGCAGTGGTTGTGTCCCACCTTCACCCTTCAACTCGCAGTTTCCAAGTTCTCTTACATTCCATATCACAAAATATTTCCTGTAAAACCTCTGAGGGCAGAAAAGCTCAGTGCTTTGGTTTGCAAAATTTCTGTTTCCATATCAGATTCTCTCCTTGCTTGCTGGAAAACTCAAATTTCAAGAGGCTGCTGGGGAGCAGGGCCCTGTTAGCAGAGTCATTACTGACTGTGTTCCCCGCAGATTGACTTGCTCCCTCCCAGGGATTGCTGTGACCTGCACAGGTCTCTTGGTATTTAAAGCAAAGCTTAGGAACCTTTCAACAGCCGAGATTGGTCACACGGAGACCTCGTGTGTTCCTGCTTTGGTCACTCTGTCTCCCTCCTCCCCCTGGTTCTGTCACTGGAACAAACAATGACAAAACAAGCTCAGCATCCAGGAGTGAACACTGTAAATGAATTTTAGACTCTTCTTCATTCCCTGTCATTTCATGTTCTTACTGTTTTCCAAGTACTTTTCTTACTGTTTTCCAGGAAGGTTCCCAGCTTCCCTTTCCCCCCCTCCGTTTTCCTCAGCCTATTACTCTGCTAACACATTCCCTGGAAACCACTAATTCGGAAATTAAGTTGCATAGCTGTACCCTGGAATTACTTTAGGGGGAGGAAAATCCATGCAGGTATGAAATAATTGGTGAGAGCGAGTTACTCTGAATTCAGTGCTGTGGCAGGAGCTGATGGGGTGCAGATGAGCCCTTATAGGATTTTCTTTGTGCAGCCATTTGATCCACTCATTTTTCATCTCTTAACAGTGGAGCTCCGTTTTGATAAGAAGTTTAATTTGTCTGCTAATGACTCATTTCTATACTTGGATATCTGCATCTATTAGGAAGCTGAGGCCTGTACACAGTGGAGGAAAAATACTGGGAAAAGAACCTGATTGAGTTTAAGCACAATATTCATCAGGACTCTTTCACAAGTTGCTGCCTAATTTGAGCATTATATGTTCTTCTGTCGAACCCTATTACACACAACACCATTTTTCTTTTGTCTGCTGAGTTGAAAATGCAATGTAAAATAAATAACTCCTTGCTGGAGGAGAGCAGGAGGATACTTTTTGCAGGAAATGTATCTGGATCATTGTCTCCAGTGGAAGTGCCAGCAGCCAGTTGATGCAATAAATTGGGGGACAATAAGAACTTGGTACAAGCTGTTCTACTAAAGTAATTCTAAAAGTTCTAATGCTAAACCAAACAAAATGCAGCAAAGCCTCAGATGTGAAATAACAGAGTCCTTTTATTTAAGCCAGTCCCAGTACCACAGGGACAGAAGATTGCAAATGAGATATAAATCTTTAAAAGGGATTATCACGTGACTGAGGTATAGTGGACAAATAAATCTGATTTCCTTGCTAGGCAAATTTGGAAGAAACTGCTGTCAGGAATTAATATTTACATGGAAAAATATGATACGTTGGGAAGAATAAATAAGGTTTTTATAAATGGGCTCATTGCCTTCTAAGTCAGAGTTCTTTGTGGGAGTTGAGTGTGCATCCTTGATCCAGCTGATGGTATTTCACATC
Source organism: Struthidea cinerea (assembly GCA_013397865.1). NCBI lineage: Eukaryota > Metazoa > Chordata > Aves > Passeriformes > Corcoracidae > Struthidea > Struthidea cinerea. The sequence continues at coordinate 949,177 of VZTI01002729.1, forward strand.
TAAGTAAGATGTAAGAGGCAATTCTTGTCTTAGCTCGGTAACATTCCCTTAATTTTTATAGACCAAGCTTAGTTGCAGCTGAGTGCTGTTAGAATTCACTAAATAAGGGCTTATTTTTTCCCTGCCTCCTTCATGGGAACAGCAAAAGGAGACTCTTTCCCTTGAAAAAGGAATCTGAAGTTTTAATTTCGTATTTCCCATCCTTTACTGCTTCCAGCTGGAGGAGTCCTAAGCGTTACACTAAAACTTGTGTTCAAACTTTACTCCTTGAAGTATTTGTGAGTTTGGAATTTTAATGTGTAACCTCGTGGCTGAAAATTGTGTGCATTGGAGGGAACAGTTTGTGTACCGCTTATTTTTTAGCGTGTAAGACCTGAGGACCCATGAGTTTTGGGGGAAAAAAATATTTAAACAAAATTTTGAAATAACTTTGACATATCTCTAAGTGACAACAATAAAACACAACCCTTTCTAATCATTGATTACTTCCTCCAATTCTAGTTCTTTGCGCTCAGACCTTGCTGTGTTTATCCTTCCATGGCAAAACTGCACATTTGTGCGAATCATTTTGCAGTCAGATCTACTTTTGTTGATGCCTTTGTGATATTTACGGGCTTAGTAGTTGTGCATAAAGTTTCACAGGCCTGAAAAAACTTATGTGGAAGTTAAACAATGTCTGAGGTAATAGCAAACCATTCTGTGTTATATAAGAAGCACTGCAAGCGTGCTAGAAAAATGTGATAACTTTGGTATCTGATAAATTGATAAGCGTGGCAATGCCCAATTTTACACTGCATTAATATAATGTGATGTGAAAAAGTGCCTGGCTAACCCAGAAATTATGCTGGCAACTTACACTGGTAGCTGCATATCTGCTAAATTCGGTGGCAGTGAATTAAATATCTCCTAAGGCACTCGAAACCTGACAAGGCAGAGGATAATTCTTCTGAAAGCTTGTACGAGCAGATGTAGCAGGGAAGGAGAACTGTCCCTATGGGATACCTCACTTGTTATATACAACTCCACTTTATTATTTTCCTTGTGTACAGGTCTGTCATGAAGAGAAGTTTGTTGATCAGTCACACTCGAGGTTCTGCCATCAGTGCTACCATTCCTCCTCCTTGGTTTTGTTCCGAGGAAGTTTCCTTGATGTAAACCCACTGATTTGTGATAAATCTTGAAATCAGAATTGCAGTGAGCTGAGCAGAAAATCAGAGCACCCTCAGTACCATCATCTAAATCTTGTGATTTACTTTTTCGTCTGGGAAATGAGGGGCTGAAAAGTGCTGATGGAGCAGGATGCCTTGCATAAAGCACCTGGAAGTGGGAACTAATTTTTCTGAGTGGTGCTGAGAGAAAGCTGCTCTGCTGATTTGATTGTGACCTTTAAGATCTTATTTGAAATTTTGCATCCTTTTACAAAAATTAATTAAGCAAGATGAGTCTGCAGCTAATTGTTGTGTCAGTGGGTGGGAGAGGAAGATGAATCTCTCCCTCCCTCTGTTTTGGCCACTTTAGGTGTAGAGGTTTTTGGGGAAGGAAGAACTAGAACAGGGATAAAGCATGTGGACAGGTGACACCCCTGTAGATCTGGGTTAAAAGACAATCCAATATGACATTCCAGACTTTTAAAATAAAAAGAACAAATATAAATTAATTAATACAATCAGCTTTTAGGATGTGCCTCAAGTCATTTATATGTGGCAAAAACCGAGCAGAATGGTTTTGCTTAGCAGCAATAAAACTGATTATTAGTCAAAGGAAACTTTGACAGATTTATAATAGAAAAGGAGGAAATCACCACGGATTTTTAATTAATTTTAGTACGAGTAAATTAAAATATGAAAAATTTATCTCCCAATTCACTTGAGCTTTGTATTTCCCTTCCCCTCTTAGCGCTGTCAGGATTCCTCTTGGAGTACTGAGGTTCTTCCCTTTTCCACTCCTCTTTTTTTGCTTTATCTTTTTTCCCTGAGCTGATGACTCTCCTCAGAGTAGCAGTAATCTGTTAAGAGCGCCCAGGTGGCACGACCCGTTGTATTTCTGTATTTCATTCATTTCCTACCGCTCTAGTTCTCGGTCACACAGATCTCTTCAGACAATATTTCAGCCTTTTTGTTGATGCAGCCTTTTAAGTTTCTTGTTAATGTGTTTCATGAGCACACCCTGCCTGCTATGGCTATGGAAATGAAAGGGAGCAGTTTGGGTGGAATGTGAAAGAAGCCAGTTTTTAAAAGGCAGGAAAAAGGCAAAATAACCATGAGACTTGGAAGGTGAAGTGGTGGAGGAGCTATAAAGAGTTCGGAGGTGGATTCCCAGAGAGACTTGATGTTTTTCAAGAGAGAGGGAAGCAAAGGCTGCTCAAGATGAAAAAGGACTGAGTAATTAAAGAACAAGGAGAGTGAGACTGGAAGAGGAATTTGTATGTGTGTGTGGCTTCACAAAATGGACCTGGGAGATAAGTGTAAATTTGAGGAAACTTTTCATCAGTTTCTACCCTTAAGTTCAATGTACAGCAGCAAATCCAGCAGCAGACAAATGGAATAATTTAAAATTCTAAGCAGCCCTTGCTCACATCTTTAGCAGTTGGTGTCCTTGAGGTGAGCAGAGTGAAATCACACGACTTTTCCTGGAGGATGCCCCTGGAATGAGGAGCCTTTCAGCTGAGGCCTGATGCTCTAAAACACAGCAGGGTGAAATTTCACATCAACAGCCACGCTCTTCTTTGTGCTTCTGAAAAGGCAGGATTTGCACTGGAGCTGGGTGTGAAAATTTGAGCTGGTTTTGGTCCAGGTGGATGGTTCAGAGCTCCTGCAGCTGCAGGAGCAGCTTATCCCCACTTTGCCTGTGGGATGGGACAGAAACTAGAACTCCTCATAGTGTAGTCCATGATGGTTTCAGTTTTGGAAATGCTGCTGAGATGCTTCATGGATTTATGAGATATTGTAGTTGTGCATCTTCCTGAAGTGTTTCTGAGATTTTGTTTTTTACTGCAGTTGGAAGTTGGCTCTTCCATGGACCCATCAGAGATTAAGACCGTGTGGAGGCACAGAGCCTGGGGATCCACTGCAGTGGGAGAAATGGTTGTAGGAGAGTTCTGAGAACACTTTGGGCTGAAGTAATTGAAAAAAAAGGAGTGGGGAAAATTTTATGCCAGTGCACATCTAAATTTTGGAGAAATATAGAGCAAAATGTATTTTTGCTTTATCAACTTGGTGATAAAGCCTTTGAAGGGGATGGATTTTGGCGTAGCTGTTTGGGAGGAGAGAAAATAGCAATGGCACATACTTGGAGTGGAATTAAAATTGTTTAGAAGGGGATGGAGTGGGTTGCACAGAGGGATGGTCTGCAAATTGTACCATGTCTGATCACTCCTGAGCTCTCAGCAGCCTCTCGGCTGAGCCTCAGTAGGAATGGCACCACAAACTGCAGGTTAGGAAAGAGGAGCTGGAGCTGAGGCTGCAGGATGCAAATGGCAGAAACAGAAGGGTCGTTCTCAAAAGTGAGGTACTGAGATAAAGAAATGGGAGTACAGAGGATTAAACTGAAAAAGACGAGATAACATTTGCAAAATGAACAAGAGATGTGTGGGAAAACAAGGGGAGTTAAAGAGCAAGCAACAGAATGTGTGAATACATAATACAGAGTAATTTGAATTTTTTGGCATGAAGAATGTGATAAAGATGTGGTAGACCAAGTGGATGTAATTTTCCATGTCTCATTTGCAGTACTTGGAATTTATTTTGATTATGAACACTTGCAAACTAAAATGCATTAGAGGAAAATGTGGCTTGAACAGTGCTTATTGCAAATATTGAAAGATTCTTTTCCAAAACCAAGGGGCGAAGTGCATGTCAAATTTTCCTTTGTTCTCTCAGAGCCCATGAATATTTTGGTGGGGGATCAGGAACTGTGTGAACTCCCTTTCACTTCTGGTTAGAGAAGATTCTAATTTTTCCCAGTTAATTAAGCCCATACATGAAAGCTTTGAACAGACACAGGGCCCTTTTCTCGTTCTCCTGCTGCTCTTTGGTGTGATTTGATGAAAATTGCTTTACATCTCTTTGGTTCAGTTTTTCCTACCTGTGAAATAGGGAATTATAATGAGATCTGAGCTTTGCTAACAAAGGAAGTGCATCGGAATGTGCAGGCAAGAGCTGGAGAGCAGCAGCACCACCCTATCCAGCAGGAGGGTGATTGCAGCTGTGGAAGTGTGCTCCAGTCTGGAAAATATTCCCTCTTTTTTTTTTTTTTAAGGTGAATTTTATCGCTCCCATTGTGTTTTCTCTGTTGAACAGGCTTCAAAGAAGAGAGCTGTCATTTCTGTGAGGTTTAAAAAGATTAGCAACATCCATATTCATTGTGAGAAATGAAATCCTCACCAAGGGATGAACTCTGAATTCTGACTGTGCCTCTTCCTAGCCCGGTTCTTCTTCGGGCATTTTTAACTAAAATTCTAAAAGTCTCCCTGAAATAAATGTCTATATTCTCAAAGAGGCCTTACTCCAGTCTGAAAGCCCTCCTCAGGCTGGCAGGCTTGATGTCTCCAGCAGGATTTGGTGGTGTTTGCAGCAGCTTTGAAGTGTGTGCCTGACCATGGAAGTCCAACCCCCCCTGCTCCAGTCCACACAGAGGCACCACATCCCTGCTGTCACCCGTCTCCAGGCCCTGGAAATGGAATTACCTTTCTCCAGGTGCCATTTCATACAGATGTCTGTCTGACAGTGAGACAAATTCAGCTTTTTTTACGTATAAGAGGAGATCCACTGACTGTCTTTTTTTTTTTTTTTGCCTTCCTAAGCAACAGCTAAATTCAGCTCTTTGGGTTGAAAAAGAAGCGTGTGAGAACATGGCATATGGCTGCCTGCCTGAGAACTGTGCCTCGTGTTTACTGAAAGAAATTGTAATGTGTTGTTGGCATTCATTGTAATTCAGCTCAACTGGGAGCCTGCCAGAACCCAATCAAAATGTGTTCACAGTATATCCAAAATACAGCACAATTGCCAACTTTGTAGTAGCAAGATGTAACGACCTGTTTGACAAAGAAACTTGAAGTTTTCCCAACATGCAAAATAAACTCGTTACAGGTTGTTTTCAGCCTAGTTAGCCCCCTTTTTAAGAGATATTTTTCTAATAGAACTGGAGTGGCATAGAGAGAGTCCTTACAAGGCCATTTCAACAAAATTTACAGTTCAATTGGGCATTTATAGCTGCAAAAAGGGAGGGAAAAATGCCTTCACTTGTTTCCTGATGAGCTCCACCGCTGGAATGCTTGTTCAAATATGAGTGACCACTTCATTTGGAGCCACTGGAACTTATAAAATGGTCTCCTCCTGGCTCTAAAAGGAGAGGTGGAGGTAGCCGAGCACCTTTTTAAGGTGTCTAATCATAAAACTGATGAAAACATTCATTTAGGTACCATCTCTTATCAGTCAGGTCTCCCAGGATTTTTTCTTCAATCCTGGAAAAAGAAACTTGTTTGACCTTTTGTCTTTCCACATGTAGAGCCAAATCTCTCTGATTTCAGTTCAGACTCGCTGTATTTACCAACCTGACCTTGCTGAGACAGACTCGTCCAGGAAAAATGGAAATAGGAATTTCTTTCATGTCTCTGTCTCACGCTCCTGTCCCTGGGCTGAAAAGTGCCCAGCAGGACACTTCCACCTCTCTTGGCTCCTCGCTGGCTCCAGGTCTCCAGAACTGACCCCACCGTCAGTCATGGTTGGGAGGAATTTTTTCTCATCATCTCTTTGTGGTCAGTAACTTCACTTTGAAATGTGACCGCTGTTCTCGTATTTCCATCCCCTGGTGCTTGTTTTTTTTTCTCATTCCACTGAAAAGCCATGACTGCGAGTCCCCGGAAGGTTATGCAGTATTTTTGTGAGTAAACTAATATTTATGGACAATTTTAAAAGGTTTTGTAACAAATTTCTCGAAGTGCTATCCAAAGGTTATGACGGAAGAGGACAACGAATAGATTAAGAGATGGAACGAGAAATTTTCTTTAGTGTTTATCTCTTTCTTCAACCAGCAGCCCACCAGTATTGCAAGGAATGCGATCTCTTTACAGTCAGGTGTTAAGTCACATCACATCGAGTTCCTAAAGTGGAAAAACATTGAGAGTGGTGCAATGGTCAGTTCTGGGAGATGTAAACACCCTACCAAAAAGCATCTTTGCTGAGGAAATTGGCACTCGTGTACCAGGAAGTATCAGGGGAGACATTCATTCCTGCAGGGGATTTTTCAAAATGGAGGAGGCTCTAAGTGAGGTACAAATTTTCTGTGGGATGTCCTTCCAGAGACATGAATTTCGATCTGTGAAATTGGATGGGACCATCTCCAAAGCTCTGGCCAGCGTGGGCTCAGCCCTGCACTGCTCTGGCTGGGCTCCAGCAAAGCACTTAAGTTTGATTTGAATCGTGAATATTCCCGTGAAATCAATTGGAGGATTAGCATTTTACAGAGAAGTGAGGCAGGCACTTAAGTTCTTGGTTGAATCAAGGCCACGCTCTCACAAATCATTGCTGCAGTGCTTCCTGTATTAAGCAACGACTGGTACCAAGGATAGGACCCTCCACGATCTCACCAGAATTCATAAAAAAACTATTTTTCAGATATCTTTGTGACCAGTAGTCTTTTCCATGGAAGGGGGAGATCTTCGGGTGGGAACTTCAGTTCCAGTTACGAATTCCACTGATTGCAATTATCTGACAAACATCAATCGGGAGATAAATCTAATTAAACTTCTATTTTAAAAGAAAACATGCTTGATTTGGAGAGTTGAACAGGCTGGCAGGTGTTTCAGTTATGAAATTAAACAATTACAGAATATCCTGAGTTGGAAGGGACCCACCAGGATCAGCAAGTCCAACTCCTGGCCCTGCACAGGATCATCCCCAAAAATCCCACCCTGTGCCTGAGAGCATTTTCCAAGCAGTTCTCGAGATGCATCTCAGAAAGATTTCCTGTAACTGTCAAGGATTTAACCTGAAAAGTAGGAACTCCTGAGAGGCAGTGAACAGCAGCGGCTCAGGAGTCAGGTAGATGTAGAAAGAACAAGTTTTGCACAAAAACAGAGGAAAATGACAGAATGTAGAGCAGAATATCTTGGCTGATCAAGCCTAGGATTTCTGGTGGCAGACGGGGAAACATGGAGATAGTAAAGTGATTAGGTTTGAAGTCCTGAACTGCATTTAAATTTTATATAAGTGTATAAATTCTGCTTCAGAAACTTGGTTAGCAGGATTATCACAATACAGTCTTAGAGAAAAATTAAAAATAATCATGAGATCATAATAATAAAGTAGTTTATTTGATGGCTGAATTTTCATATATGCATTGCTTTAGATAGATTTGTTAAATATTAAATTGATTTTTGTATGAAACTAAGATAATCTTTAAAGAAAGTACTGGTTCTCCTAAAGAGCAAAATTGCAAGAAAACGGTGCAAATTGATTAACTTCAGCATTTCTAGCAAAAATAATCACATAACCATCAGTTCTGGATTCTCACAGTGGCACTGGGGAGCGAGGACGCGAATCATGGTAGGACCATCAGGGTCTGACCTGTGCACTTCACTAATGGTGAGGATTTTTCCCCAAAGCAGGAGCAATCAGAGCAGCAAGGAGCCTCTCTGACCCTCAGTAATGCAGCCACTCAGTGCAATATAACTCGGACTCAGGAAATAATACAGATCCTGAAGCCCTCTAGAGGAAATACTAATTTTTCATTCTGTCCCTGAAAAAGACTAAAGTAAGTCAAGGATATTCAAGTTTTGTAAATGACTTTTAGCATTTTCGCAGGCACCTGATTTTTTTTTTTTCTTTTAAGTTAGAAATTGCAAATTGCTCACAGGGAGCAAACAACATGGTTAGATGCTCGTTAAAGGTCATAATTTGAATTTTTGCAGTCCCACTGATATATTTTTAGGGAAAAGAAACACTGTGAAGAGTATTATCAGTTCATCTACATTATCAAGTTATTTAAACTACATTTGAGAATGTGACTTGGTGTTGACAAAAGGATAGTAAAGGAAAAATCCAAATTCAGTCTTAAACAGCTGCTGGGTTTAAGATCAAATTGGCACCCTTTTGTTTCTGAAGTCCTTTAAATTCCTAATTACAGAGGCCGTGAGCTAGGGAGGGATATGATGGTAGAGATGTCTTATCTAAAGTAGAACTCCTTAAAGCTTTTAAAAGGAAGAATCTTAATATATGTAAACTATATAAAATAACTGAATTCATTTTCAGATTGAAGGTAATCAATAGCTTGTGCTCACTTCAGGGAAATAATGCACTTAACCTTTAATTTTTAAAATATACCAATTAAGGCTGTGCAATGTGATTAATGCAACCTGAAACGATTTCACACGAGTGAATCCATTTCCATAATTCTTTCCCTGTGCTGGTTTTGCATTTCTGACTGCGGTTGGGAATGGCTGGAGCTGGGGCTGGGTTGGGTTTGGGGTTGTGTGTGGGGTGGGGTGTTTGCCTCCCGGATCCGCCCTAAGCTGTGGTGCTGCCACCTGGAAAAGCACGCGATTCCAGCAGAAAGTGGAGCCAGGAGTGAGCTCCTCTTATGCCATGGAACCATCCCTGCCCGGGGCTGGAGCCAGGCTGGAGGTGCCACCTTCCCCTGCCCGCTGCTCTGAGCTCAGGGGTCCCATGGCCAGGTGGGAGCGCGAACCGCGGCGCTCCCCAAATCCTCCCGGCAGCGGAGCAGCCGGAATTGTGCCGTGTCTGTGGCATCGGCACCCCCGCCACATCTGCTCTTCGCTGCTCTTTTGGGGGGATCCACCCCGGGTCAGCGCAGAGAACCCCGGGAGGAGCCCAGCCCATCCAGAGCTGCTCCGGGTGCAGCCCCTCCGCTCCTGAGCGCTGGATCGGGGGCGGTGGGATGGAGCCCTCGGCTGTAAATGGCAACACCTCCTTTATAAATTACAGGGGTTATAACCCTCACAGAAGAACTTTTCAAGTTGTTTTTCAGCCAGTTTTATTTTTGCTTTTCCTAATATTTAAGTATTGTACAGAAAACCTCTTGGATCCTGCATGCACTGAGCTTTTTCCATATGTGCTGAGAGTGGTTGAAGCGGCCAGATTTACATTTTAATTTACCAAGTAGTGTTCCAGGAAGAAAAAATTGCAGCAATAGGCGGCACAATGCATTTTAATGGAGAAATTAATAATATCTCAATTTCTTAGGATGAGGTTGTCTTTGTTTCGTGTGATATTTCTGAAAGTTCAGGAAAATGGCAACTTAGAAAAAGCTAATCACGCAACGATTTAAAGAAAAAATGTTTCATAAATATGAAAGTCACATTTACTTCACTCTTCTGACATTTCTGGACTATCTCAGTCTGAATTTTCCTGATTTTTTCTCTTTTATACAGAACTTTTTTACCGTTCTTTCTTTGTATACTCACTTTTCCCATCGTTTCTGTGTTACACTTTGCTCATCCTCTTAGAGCAAACCACTTGCTCAGTGAGCTTAAGGAGCCAACTCACCTCTCCCATCCTTCACGTTCTGTTCTCTGGCTTACATGAAAAATAAACCAGAGGAGAACTTCCTTTTTTGGGGCTTTACTGGGAATGGCTGTGAGGGAAGTGCGAAAGAAGCCACAGGGAATGTCCCCAGAAACATTATTTCATACTGTGCTACTTTTGCTGACACAGAATTAATTTATCCTGCTCAATAGAGTATTTTTAGAGTTATTACATTTAGCTTTTCACCAGCATCTCTGTTTAGAGAGTTTATGGACAACACTTAGACTGTTAGACATGTTACTACTGGGTATCTCTTAGTCCTTGTCTGATGGCTTGAAAGAAAAACTTCAACTATTTACCTATGCAGAGCATAAAAATAATGAGGAATGGTAGTTGGGAGCTCTGCAGTTCTTCCAGCCTGGTGCTTCCTTGTCAGAGAGATTGAAATTCAAGCACCAGGCCTGCCCTATGGCCTTTTTTTGCACACTGCCATGTCAAAGATTTAATCATCTTAGGCATTTTAAAAAGTCTTATTTCAAACATATGAGTGAGTGGCATCCTGTGGCTTTGAAATGTTTTGTAATCACTTGATTTTTACTTTTTCTTGTACTGCATTATTGCTTTGCTGGATGGATTTCTCTGATACATTGAGTTGTAATCATATTTTATCATGGACTTTAGGCTATATAGTTCTTCAGATATGATAAGATCCTTGCTTGTTTCATGTTACTTCACAGAGCTATTTAATCTTGGATAAACTATGTTCAGATCAAATAGCAAAACATTTAGAATTCAGAATTAAAACACAAAATAATCGTGATTTAAGATGTAGTAATATTTTTCATCATGTAGTTGAAGCCGGAGACTTAATCTATCTTAATCTGGCACTGCATTAAAAGTGGTAGTGAATAAAAATTTCTAGCTCTCATTTTGTTCAGTAACAACCACAATAAATTTGTCTGGTATCGTCATGGAACAGAAACATGGAATAAAAATGGGGAGATGTACGGAAAGGGAAAAGCTTCTTCAGTAGGATTTACAGACTGATGTGTCTTTCCTTTGTGGTTTCTTCCCATTGCTAGTTTCATATAATTTGTATTGATAAAAATATGGATTCCTAGTTCGGGAATTGCCTTAATTGACAATTCCTGCTAATGACCTGGCTTTTAACTGAGCTCCCCACTGATTGCTGGAGCTAATTCCTCCAAACTGTTTAAGGAAAGAGCCTCATTTAAGATCATCCAGATTTATGGAGTCAACAGGACGACATAAACGAGCTGTGGTGCTGTGCATGGCATCCTCGTGTGTCCTTGGAACAAAAGGAACGGGAGAGATGTGGGTGAAACCCCAGATCGGCTGATCCACAGCCTTTGCTGAGTAGCTGCCAACAGAAGGCATCACCAGAGCTTCTGAATATCCCTGAGAAAAGATCAAATGCTCCCCCTTTTCTTTATTTCTTGCAGCAGTCTGATTTTTGGCGTCGCTGTAAAGAACTGTGTGAGGAATTGCCAACGCCACCTTCTACTTTGGGAATTTGCATCTTGCAGGTGTCTAAACTCTGACTCATGAATTAGGTCATGGACTCGAAGCTGCTGCAGAAATTGGGTTGAGCAGAAATCTGATTTGTTTGGGCTTTTCACCCCAAACACCTACACTGGATTTGGCTGTTCTTTTGATATCTGGGATTTTTAGTAAAATATGTCAGTGAAGTCGAAACAAGAATTAATGTATTTTGGCACTGAAACATCTGTAGCACTTTTTGTTTGATTCTCCTCTGTCAGCTGTTTCTCCCCCTCAGCTTTGCACGCATTAGCACTTGTGGGGGGAGGACGTGATCCGGGGATTCTGCCTGTCCCACACGAGTTTGGTGGATTGAGAACACTCTGCAGCTGTAGATGTGGCTCAGAAAATTTCAGTTCCTTTAGACATATTCTGGCTTGGAAGTCACTGTTCTGAGGCACCTGTGACACTGTGCCTGGATGGGGTTTGATATGATGATGAACTGAATTTAATGTGCAGCCCTGTTGCAAAGCGATCAGAGGTACTTTTAGGGCAGGACTCATTTCACAGAACTTTAAATGTCTGTCTTGCTGTCACATGAATTTTGCCTGACAAGTTACTTCCTCTCTATTGATTAGCTCAGACAGGCTCGTTATCTCACTCTTCAGTAATTTTTTTCCTTCACTTTTAAGACAGGGACAAATGGGGCACATCCCTGTAGTACTTGTACAGGAACTTCCTTGGCGTGAGGGTTTTGTTTGATTTTGTGCGATACCAAAGTAGTTTTTTGAAGGTCAGTCTGTGATTAAGACTTTCCTGTGCAGAGTACAAGGTGGATAAATCCGCAGAGGCTGGAGAAAGGAGCTTTCAGTTATAATTATTTGTTCTTGTGCTTTTACTTCTAAGATCAGTCCTTGTAGATGAGACATGGTTAGTGCTGCTCCTTCCTTATTAGACTTGTTAACCTTTCTAAAATGGAAACTGCAGAGGTCTGAAATAAACTCACCTCAATGTGCTCAGGCTCTGGTGAAGGAAATACTGATTCCCTAATGTTTACTTTCTACCTAAGGATTGTTCCTTTTCCCTGGTGTTTTTTGGGTGGGGTTTCTTTGGTTTTGTTACAGTGAGAGGTTTTTTTTCCTGTCACCTTTAGCAGCAAGTTAATGGAAGTCTTGGGAGTAGAGGACTGGAGATTCTCCTCTGCCCCTGCCCTCCGGCCCGGGCAGAGGAGAACACAGCCTTTGGCACTTACTGCAAAAAGGAGGAAAATGAACCCTGATCACATCAATTCTCCACTTCTAAGCAACACAATCCCTCATGTATAAAGGGTGGATGTTATTTCCTCTCAGTGTTCTTACTGATCCCAGAGATATTTGTTATCACCAGAATTATTCCGACACAGAGATCTTCGCTCTTTTGTGATTGCACACAGAGATTTAGGAATTTAATTGTGCTGGTTCTGCTTTTTGGTTTGAGAATAAAACAGGAAGATTCCTTTAGCTAGATTCACAGGGCCAAAAATATTTTGTATTGTCTTTTCAGTTGATTCTAAATTTTTTAAAATTTTGATGTGTATTCCAGGATGTCTGTGCTGGAACCAGCACCTCTGTCAGGGCAGGCTCCCATCAAGCTCTGTCTCAAAAAAAAAAAGCAGTATTTGCTTAGTCCAGTGCAGGAAATAGAAGCACTTGCCTTGCACTGGGCCAAAGCATTTCTCTTTTAAAATAAATGTAACAAATTCAGGATCCCAGTGTGCTCAGCTCAGCCACTCTGGAATGTGGAATCATTTCATCAATTACGTGGGAGGTCTGAACATGGAGGCTTTAGAGGCTCGTGAGCACTTCCAGGCCATCCCTCAGCCATGCTGCCTCAGGAATGACTGGGGGCTGTTGTTATGTCTTCGTCAAGGAGAAGATTAATGAGGCTGAGGAAAGCAGTAAATTTTCATTAGCATACACAGCTAATTAAGACGCTTTTGGGTTTTGTCACTTTTATGGGAAGTTCGTCAGTAACAGCATCAGTGACATATCTGGAGGTTAAGTTGTTGGGAAATGTGGCAGCAAGGAGCACGCACTTGGGCCTGAAAATGTGATCCATTCTCTTTGTGTGTCAGCTCTCTTCCAAAAAGCTCTTTATGGTCAGGCCTAGTTCCAGCAAGCTTCCTGAAAATGCTGTTTATTACTTCCGAGGTAATCCCACAGCTCAGCGACAGCTGTCAAATGTTGAGGACAAAGTTAGAATGGCTTCACTTCCTATTATTCATTCATAGGTAATGAAGGCAGAACTATATGAAGTCATTTACTTCATATATTTGAATGTCAGTTTAAGGGTGATGGCATATCATTAAATCAAATTTTATTAGTTCAGCAGTTTGTTCATTTGCTATTAATATTGCTTGACACATCCCCGTACAGAGCCTTCCCAGCTGCTGTGAACTCTTAAAATATTAATAATTCGAGCACAGTTTTTGTCTTGATAATACAGTTATCTTGGAAAATTGCTGCTGGAAAGATCTTGGACTTACAGTGAGGTTATGGGAAAGCCCCTTGCTTTAGCCATACTACAAATAAAGTAATGAAGTGACAGTGATGAAGTTGTATTGCCACTGGTTGTGCTGACGGGATAGAATTTGGGAGCCTGGTCTGTGTCTCGGACATGTACTGTGGTGAGGGGACAGTGATGTTTGTCCTGATTTGGAGGAGGACACTGCAGAGGGGAATAAAAAGGGCACTTAGGAACTTGCTGTGGATTTTTATATTCCCTGAGGAGCTGGTCCCTTTGTGAGTGGGATCTGTGAGAGGAGCTCTGACCTGTTCTGGGGACGGAAGAGGAGCAAGGTTGGAAGTTTCCAGCTCGTGCTCTCCCAAAGCTGCTGCCCTGCTGGTTACAGAGGAGACAGAGCTGACAAGCTCTTACTTTTCACACATAGAAAATAAAAGAACAGAGGCAGCATGGAAGGGGGAAAAAATGGGATATGGGGAAATGGAAACTGGCAAGGAATGAAGAGAGTTAAAGATATACAGGTTTTTTTTTAGGGGAAAAATCCCCAGAATTTTGTGCTAAGAGGGGGAGATAGTTCTTGTGGCTGGCACTGTTGAGCCAGGGACAGCTGCAGGATGAGGATGGGGAGGATGAGGAGCAGGGAGCCCTTGGAATGAAGGGCCAGAAATGCAGAAGTGCTCCAGCTGTCGAGAGCCCAGCTGGATCCTGGAGCTGAGAGTGTCGGCAGAGGGCTTGGACAGGGCAGATCCCGGTGCTCCTGTGGATCCTGGCACACTCAGGAGAGAAGAATGGAGCAAGGGAAGTGCCCCATGGACTGCATAGCCCTGAGCAGTGGCCTGACACCAGTGGAAGAGTTTATGCCCAGTGTAGTTCCACCCACTTTGCAGCCTGGAATGGAAGCCAACGTTTTTGGTGTCAGTTGGTGCCTGGGAAACATTAATTCAGAGTGCTCATCCCGCCCCAGTTCCTGTTCATGCAGATGAGGATCTGTAAATTCAAGCAGCACAAGTCTGCCTGTATTTGCATCTAAAACACCCATCTGTATCCCTGTGAATATCGGAGTGACGCAGAGGAAACTCAGCCGGGAAGCAACATTTAAACACATTCTACTTGCACAGTTAAGCATTCAAAGGTCAGATAAAGCCAGATTTGAGGGATTATTTTTTTTTTTCAGAATAATTGGAATTTTTTCCTTTTTTGTGTTTGTGAATTTCTGCTGTACCTTGCCATTTAAATGTGGTTTTTTGTGAAATTCTGGTAATCTAGCTACTATATTTTTGTAGGTCAGGTGTGTGACACATAGGCTTAAAGATGCAAAATGTTGCAATCTTTAGTTTTTAAATAGACTCTGAACTTTAGGAAAGTTTAGGTCTGAAATATCCCAAGCTTGGTGTTTTAGAGTGTTTTCAAGTATGTTCCCTCTGTCTCTTTCTGAATTGTGGTGGTATGAAGATCCTTTTCTCTTGATGCTCTAAATAGTTTTGATTTTTCCTCCTGAAGAGCTTAAGAACAAATATCTGGTATTCGGGAGTCAGCTTAGTGTGAACATGGCCCTGAGGATTATGCCTTCTCTTTGTTTGGACTGAATTGTTCTTAAAAAGCTTTTTAACGTCACTGGCAAAAATACCCACCTGATGATTTTCCTCGTTACAAGTTACGTAAGAATTGGAAAGGCTCCACTGCGCCTGAGCCCAGGGTGATGAATCAAAGGGGTTTTGATCAAGAACGCGGCTGAATTGATGTGTGCGGATTCAATAAAATTGCATTTAGGAAAAGGCATGAATTCTCTCCCTCAGTCTCTGTCAGCCAACCAGTCAATTCCTTCTAGATCTTTCGAGCTAGCTGCTCGAAAGCAATATTTTTGCTTTATATAGAAAATATACCTTGTTTTTTCAAAAAAAAACCCCAAACCCGACCTTTTTTTTGCTTTCTCTAAAAATTACGCTTGGAGTGAGCCTGTGGATGCTGTTAAATGCTGGATATATTTAAGCAGATCTGCATATATAAACTGAAGGTTGTGACAGCAGCAGAAGTTCGTGCTGCCTTCCCCAATTAATCAGAGAATTTCCAGCACAGTAGTGAGAGATTTAATATTTCTTATGAGTGAAGAGCTGATTTTCTGGACTTGCGAGTCCAGAAACGACAGCACAACAACATTTGAAAATTGGTATTTGTCCCTGTTTCACTTTGATACGTTGATTTTTCTCCCAAGTCACCATTCTGCAGCATCAGAGATAGGGCTGTTGTACAGCTTTTATTGGTCAGATGAGGCACATTAATTGGTTATTAGTTTGTCTTGGCAGGCCAAAGTGTAATTCTTCAGAATAAACAGATCGTCCCATCGACTTTCAGGTTTTGCCCTTTGGATCCAGGTGCCACAGACACTTCCACCTCAGATTCTTTATTGTGTACGGGCCTTTGTGCAACTGGGAGTTTAGTATTGTGCTGCGTGCTTTTAATTTCTAAATACGGTTTTAATTAGGAAAAATGTGGAATACCGTGTCAGACCCTCAACCAGAGAGATTTTACCAGTGGGCTCTCACCCCTCTTGCAGCAGCGCTGAAGCCAGGAGCGGTCAGTGCATTCCCACTGAGCTGGTTTCCTTCTTTTTCACCCTAAAACCTAAAAGCTGCGTTTTCCTAACAGAGGGGCTGGGTTTGCCTCCCCTCATCTGTCAGCAGAGCTCCCCTGTGGGAGCTGCTGTGCCTGTGCCAGGCAGAGCTGGGAGGGACCTTCCCTGCCCTGCCCATGACCCTTCCTTCTCACAGCCAGGGTATGCTGCTCCGGCCAGCTGCCGTGGATTCTCCCCTGGGAATTATCATGGATCAGCAACAAGCCCATCATTTGGGCAGGAATTTTTTAGGAGAGGTTGCAAAACCTGTGTAGTTTTCAATAAGTAGCAAAAATCCATTAAAATACATGAACAAGGAGAAGCGAATAAGTACACGTAAGTTATGGAGAGATTTGTGAAAAAATTGGGAATTACAGACTTTTAAACTTAGGAATTCCTTCTGGGATGGATCCCACTCGACAGAGTTACTGCCCCTGCAGCTCTCCTGTGAGAGCTGCCCTGTCTGCATCATTCCTGCATAAAAGGCAACAACTTGGGCTCTCCCTCCATTTATTTTACAGTCGTTTTTTCAATAATGGTAATATTTTCAACATCTCTGTCTAATGGCAGCGAGGAAGGGACAGATGTTTACATAACACTGCAACAATGTTTGTGCTGTTAATGAAATCCAAACCTGCCATTTGTTGACACCAAAGGGAAGATTCATTTTAATCTCAGTGAACCTTACTGCCCACAATATGTGGCATCTCCTTTGTAATGTTTGCTCTGAGTTAATATCTAAATCTGATTTAGAGATAATTTTAAGATTTTGCTTTGTCTTTCTGTTTCAGTTATTCTTTTTTTCTTAATGATGCGTTTCTAAAAATAAACATTTTCAAGCTGACTGGCTCTTCTTTTCCTGCCCTTTCTCCCTAACAATTTTCTATTTTCTACCTCCTTTTTTTTCATGTTTCCTTGACTTTGACTTTAGATGTTCTATTTGCAAAATCACAGTTTGCCATCCACTTATCAGCATTGCTTCCTTTTCCTCTGCTCTTTCAATATGGAGATAAATTTTCCCTACTCCATGTGGATTCAATATGATGGTTTTTTCCTAACTTAAAAATGGAAAGAGAGAATATGAAACCATAGAATATTTAGGTTGGAAAAGACCTTTGAGATCACGGTGTTCAACCATACATGAGGAAAATGTCAGAGTTTTCAGGTGGATGTGGTTTATGGGATGCTTCCCCTGATTTCCCTCTACAAGGCCATTTTCTGAGCTCAAGGGTTTATACAGCTTCTGACGCAATGTTCAGCCAGAGCTGCTTCCCGGCTGACTCAGTCAGCACTTGGGCTGATGGATAACTCCTTTTTTCTTGGGTAGTCCTCTCAAATAACACTGAAAGATTAGAAAATGTCTTCAACCTTCATTGATTTCCTGTTAAAGTGAGTTAACTCCATGAGCCCAGCTGGGTTGGAGAAATAAAAACTCTTCAACTCCCAGCCATAATTTTCTCATCATGGGTGTTAAGCCTTGGCTTTGAAGTGAAGCATAGATGTTTGAATGCTTTTTCTTGAATCATTTCATTGCACTCTGGAGGAGATGTTGGTTAGTTACAAAATGTGCACAAATAAACTAAGAATGTGCAGCAAGTGAACCACCAATTTCTGTGTTTCTTGCCTGACACTGATATTGTGTGTCTTGGGAATAGTGGGTTAATTTTATTTACCTGCATCTAAGCAGATCTAAGGCCCCTGCCTTCTTTGTAGTTATAAATCTGAAGTACTTTAATACTTATCTGTAAACAGAAATGATACTGGGGGAAAATGCATCAAGAGCACTAATGAGGCCGGAGTGGCTTGAGGAAATAAAGATTCCATTTGGTTTGGGTGAGCCAACGCGAGCTCGTTCTGCACCCTTTCTAATTTCACCTTGGATGTTTGCGTGCTAAAAACAATTGGAGCCCTGACAATAAAGAAGAGGCTCCTGATGCTGAATTCCTGCTTTGGAATGCCTCACATTCGAGTACCTGGCTCCCAGAGAGACAGAAAAGCAGAGAGCAGTGGGCAAATCGCTCTTTTTTTGGTGTGTATTTATTAAGTGCTGTCATTCAGTGAGACAGCCTGGCCCTTTAATGATATATTTCTATATTCTCTTGTCAACTGCCACACTGTTTGCACCACTAAGTAAATGCCTTCTAAAGGTGCCCTGGGGAGCTATTACAGAGCAGCACAAATAATACAAATTTGATATTTTGCTCTGCTGTCATACATTCTCTCTGGCACAAAGGCAGGTTTAATACATCTGACTGCACACTTCTCACAGCGTGGCACGTTCAGTTGGGTTTTCCTAAATCTCAATACTGCAAATGCTTGTTGTGGCTACTGAGTCTAAATTTTTAAATTAATTTGCTTGAAAATAATTTAATATCTAGTAGCAGTTTTGGGACTTTTTTCTGAGTTTTGGGGCAATGTCCACTAAAAGCAAATCTGGGATGGGTGGGGTTTGGAATTTTTGCTCTAAAATAGTTTTGAGAATTGTTCTTGAACAAGCAGGAACAGAAATGTGCAACAGCTCAGAGTTTAAAATGTTAAATCATAAACAGAGAATTTGCTGTGACCAATTCTCAGCCAATTGAACTGAACTATACTTATGTAAAATCATTCATGAGATCATTAAAAATAATGAGCAGATGCAGAGAAATAATTTCCTATTTGCAGACCATTCTAGAATAGAGAAAAGGTTTAAGTATTAGTTACAGACGGATGATTTGAGCTTTAAAAATCCCCCAAACTACCTCATACTTTTGAATTACATCATAAAATATGACATTTTTATCCCTGTGCTAGCTTTGTATGGGCCATGGGTATAAGTGAATATAAAGCTGTGCACTTTACTTGGTAAATGTTCTTTATCTGTAACACAACTTAGGACTATCAGCTCAGAGTAAATAATTGGATCGTGTTGAAAGAGGAGTTAATTAAATGGAACCACAACATATCCCCTTGTATTTATGGACTGAGGACCAGTACTTTGATTTGTTTCATTCCATTCTTGTGCCGTCCCAGTCCTTTTGTCCCAGCTGAGCTGTGCTAATTGGGGTGTGAAGTGGTGACACCCAGCACCCCCAATACAAGGTGCCAGAACTCCTTTTCTCAGAGGCTCTGGAAACTTGAAGTGTATTTGATAAGAGCTGTGTGCAGAAATTGTATTTCAAAGCTCCTGAATGCCCAGATTTGTTATTTCTGTGGCTTCTGGATCTCTGTAATTTTATGGATCTTGGATTTACTTGCATCACTGCAGGGCAAATAACTAAGAATCAGTGTGTTGCTTTACTTGGTAGATGAAGATACTAAAGGTGAATTTTGTAGATCTCTGGAAAATCGTGTGCATGTCAGGTTTCTGTTGAATCTGACAGTCCTTGAGGGAGCTCTGAGGGACCTCATGTAGCTTTCAGTAGTAGATTCTTGTGTTCTGGCTGGAAATTCGAGGCATGTGTGGTTCAGAAACAGATTTGGAGGAAGGAAAAATCTTTCAATATCATTAATCAGTTTCTTCTCTGGTCTGAGAAACAAAGTAATCTGTTATTCTCACTCTATCAAGTTTCAAGGTGAAATGGAACAATTCTTTGTGCATGGGTGAAATTGTGTTCTTAGCTGGAGGTGTTGTAACAAAACCATTTTTGTGTAATTGGGATTCAGAAAACTGGGTAATCTGGGGTGAGAATTGGCCGTGGGTGTTGCAGAGTGAGTGTGGGTGGTTACTGAGCCTGAAAACTCTTCCTGATCAGGGACAGCCAAACTCTATGACCTTGAAGAGTCCTGGAAGAGTTACAGGAAGGATTTGTTCCTAATCATAAGATAAACTTATATTTAGGTCTTTGTGACATCACGAGAAAAAGGTTTTCTATACTGTCACTGTCTGTGCTGCTTCGTCCTTCCCTCGTCTCCATGAAGGTTTAGAATTACTACTGAAATGTTTAAGAATGCTGAAAATAACATCAGTAATATAAACTTTCCTCTTTAGCAGCATGTGCTGTATTATGTCAGTTAAATTATAATTTTCACTGCACGTTTTCCATAATAGCTCCAAGCAAGGAAGCGCACTTGCATGTCCAGGAAACTTCTGTATTTGTGAACTGCACAAGTGTTTGATTGGTTGTCTCTCCGCTCTCTGAATCCGTGCTGTTGGCTTTTCCAACCAGGCCTTGATGATTGCCTCCAACAATACATCAAAAACTTTGAGAGGGAGAAGATCAATGGGGAGCAGCTGCTGCACATCACTCACCAGGAGCTGGAGGAGCTGGGAGTGACTCGCATTGGCCACCAGGAGCTGATCCTGGAAGCGGTTGATCTGCTCTGTGCATTGGTAAGTGATTCCTTGCATCACTCGTCTTGATCAGCTGCATTTATAAATTTACAAACAAAACTAAAAATAATGCAGTTTCCTCTGCAGCCACCCGCTCAAACAGCCACCGTGGCTTTGCTTCAATAAAGGCCAGACATGTCCTGGCTTCTCTCAGCTGCAGAGAAACTATATTTATCCATTTAATGATTATGTATGATGGTCTTTGATTGCTTTTCCTCTGACTTTCTTGGTCCTGCATTCAAATGCTGTTGACTATCACTCCTGGCATCCATATGGTTCTGTAATTATGTGCCATATGCCCTCGTATTTCACTGACATTTGCCACACTGCACTGAACCAAGTAGACCTGAGCGGTTTAACCACGCCAGCATTCAAAAGGATGGTACTACACAGCCAGAAGGTAATGCTAATTAGACTGGAAGATTGTTTAAAATGAGCTTTAAGATGAGACTGGAGTGGTAAAATTGACTTTATCTAAACTACAGACACGTGTGTCGACTAAAAGTTGGGTTTGGTTTTTTTTAGCAACCTGCAAGCCTTTGGAAAAGCAGTTTTTTCATAACGTTAATTACTAGGTTATTAATTCAGTTAACCTATTAACAAAATATTTGATATCGAAAAATTCTTTTTTCCTCTGCTATTTTATTCCTACCAGCTAATAAAATGAGAGGTATTAAGTTTATGCTAAAGAAAAATTACCTTACTTTTGGTTGTGTGGGGTGAACAGGTGAAAGAATATTGAAAATACTAAAAAGTGAAGTACTAAAATTACACATGACAGTCACTGTATTTTACTTCTTGATCAGGAGTTCTGCTTTTGCATAACTGGGTTATCCTGTGGGATTTTGATGAAGATAAATTGTTTCCAAGAGGGAAACTGGCACTCAGAAGTAAGATAGAAAACAAGTGAGGTATAATGCACTTGATCTGGGGAAGAAATCCCATTATTAAGTACCTTGTATTATTAGTCTTCTTTTTGCCTGTACCTGGAATGACAAAATACACCCAGCGTGCCTTGAGATCTGCCCCTCCCAATGAAATAACTTCCTTGTCAGAGCAGGGAAATGCTTTAGGGACAGGTGTGTGCTGCAGAACCCAGCAACCAGTGCCTTTTGGAAACATCTGAACCCAAACTCCGGAGTTTTTCCTTGCAAACTTTGTGTTCCGCACAACAGGAGCCAGCACAGCCTCCAGTGCCACGCTGTGTCACCCAGCGAGCAGGGCGCGCCGTGCCCGGACACTCCTCGGGAACAGCAGCCCCGAGAAGCTTCCTCTGGAAAAACACCTCCCTTCAGTGAAGTGTGTCCCTGAGGAGGACCCTGCTGACTCTCTCATTGTGATTTTTTTTCTTTTCTAAGCCCAGAAAATGTACCTCTTGCTGCTGGTCAATAGCGCAGCTCTCGCTGTGCTGTCTCATGACCTTACTTTTTCTTTTGAAGCAGGATGGGGATTTTCCAGCTCCTGGTATCATTTATTCTGCCTCCTGCCTTTCAGCCCTTACCCCTCCTTTCTCACTCTGGCTCTAAAATGCCTTTTTCTTTTTTTTCCCTGCTTCTAAATGTTTCTCTCCCTGCCTGTGCCTTGTGCTTTCTGCTGAGCGAGTCTGCTGCCTGCAGCTCTGCTCTCGGGGGTGTTCTCCTGCTTCTGACATTTCTCCTTGGCTCTGTGTACATCATCTTCTTCAATTCTTGCAGGTTCACATAAAAGTTTTACCAGATTAAGTATAATGTCTGTTTTAAATCTCTACTAATTTATTAGGATTTGGATCCATGTAATCAAAAAGCATTATTAAGAACCTCACTTTAATTATTTTAAGTAATGGCAATAATTGAATGCGAGGAGATGTGATGCTGCCTTTATTAGCTGAAATACATTTCTAAAGTATCACAATTGTATTCTTATTCTGTGCTAACTCTTGAAAAATTAATAATCATTGCACTAATGTCTGACTGCTGGCCAAATGACCAGCAAAAATTGTGACTGAGAATTGCTCACTAATATGGATTTTTAGACCAGCTAGTCTAAAAAAACCTGAGGAAACATCTTATTTTAAATGTAATTTTTAAAGGGGATCTGGAGTATATGTATTTTTTTTTTATGCCACTAAACAGGAGTTAACATATGGGGAATTATTGAAATTAGAATGTCTTAAGGAACACATAATTTTGTCCCTGATTATCTGAATTGCATTGTAAGCAAATTTAATACAGTTTAAGGGCAGGTAAAACAGAGCCCCAGGCAGTCAGGAGTCAATACTTTAATGGACTCTGTGTGTGTTGGGAAGCATGGACAGGGTGCAGAGCACAGGCTCTGTTTGTAGATTCATAAATATAAATATATTCAACATTTTTTTATAGAAAAAAGAGAGGGGAAGAACCAATTCCAACAGTCTGGGCTTAAAATCCCACCCGTGGAGGGGAGGTATCATCAGCAGTTTGCTCTCCCTCTGTTCATCCTGGTGAGTGTTCCCAGTCCCGAGTGCCCACGATGGATCTGGGATAGCTCTGCTCCTGTCCGTACCCACATCCACAGCCCTGCTTTTGCTCTGCCTGTCAACCCTCACTGGCCGTGTCCATGAGCATTGATTTTTTCCCATGCAGGGATCTCTGGATTGATTTCTGGTTGGCAATTGGCAGTGCCCAAGTTCCATGACCTATTTCTCCCAGGCAGCATCAGCAGGACCTGCACTCCATCCCGGCGGGGTGGGTTGTGTAACGCTGGGAGCAGGAGCAGCTCCAGTGGCTGTAGAAATCTCCCAGAAAAGCTCAGGGGTGATCAGGAATTCACATTGGGCAGGGGTTTACCTGCAGAACAGCTCTGCTGCTCCGGGAAACCCGGGGAACTGTGACTGATATCCAGCCCATGGGACATGCTGGGCTGTGCCTTTCCCGAGGATCTGGCCATTGGACCACTGGCTTTTGTGGGATGGGGAGTGGGGTTCTGGTGGGGTAACACCAAGAGTGGTGCCTTGGCTGCTGTTCCAGGGGTGCCAACACTGGACAACCCCCCAGAACCAAATGCTGACCTGTAAGGAAGGTTCTAAGGGCAAGAAGAAACTGAAAATAAGGGGGGAAACTCTTGTGGTTTTTATTCCCATTCCCAAACCACCTATTAGCCAGATTCCAAATGCAAGTTATTAAAGGCAGGGAGAGTTTCCTATCAAGCATCAGCCCTTGACATGGTTTTTACATCCACTTTTCTTTTGAAAGCAAGCTGAATTCAGAGCTCTCTGCAGCTAGGCAAAGCATATGAGACTCCTGGCTAGAAAAGATTCCGCACTGGAAGAAGATGACTTGCAGTAGGAAAGAAAAAAATATAAGAAATGTGAATAGGGAATAATAAGAGTGTTCAATACAGCCATGCAATGTGGTGATATAGAAGTGTATGTATTTTACCTGAAAGTTAAATAATTTCAAATGTTAAAATAATCTCACTTATGAAAGGGTGAACTCCGAGTGCAAAAGGTGAGAGGACCTTTCTCTGCAGGAAGGAAAGTACAGGCACTATCTTGGGATTGCTGAGGGATGAATTCGTGTGCTGTGAAATGCAAAGTCACAGGTGAGCTTTACTTTCAGCTTCAGTTCTTTGACCAGTCTGGAAAGACATTTTTGAGTTGTGCTTTAATCATGAAGAAAATTGGGAATGATGGCTGTGGGGAAGAAATCCAATCTGGAACATCAAAGTCCTTTCTTGCTAGGGTGGTCAGAAAGTGCTCTGCAATTATTTATTTGAAGTGACCTAAATAACATTTAGGGACTAAAAATTGTGGGCCATTTGGATTTGGACTGTAACTTCATTAAAGTTGAAATATTAATTTTGATATCTATTGGAGGACTTGTTGCACAGAGGCTGAATCTGAAGCAGTAGCAAGGTCTGGAGAAAATAACTTTTTGATAGAGGGTAGAATATACTGGAAACAAGAAAAAGGAAAATTTTTGAGATCAACGTGAGTTGCTGTTCAAATCTGCAAGTAAATTTAATTTAATTAGGGCAGTATTGGAGTCAGTATATTGTTAAAGCCTGCCTGAATTAAAATACAAACAATCTAGTGGGAAGAAAGACTGATAATGAAAGGAAGAGAAATGAATGGGAAATGAAAAGAATGCTCCAATAGAGATGGTATCTCAAGTAATTAAAAGTACTGTTAATTCACAGGCATTCAACTTGTGAAATAAGGCCTTGTGCTGTGGAGAAATTTCAAGGAGAAATAAAGATCAGAAACTTTGTCTGCAGTTTCTGCAAAGCCACAATCCAGGCAGGGCAGGTTTTCCAACAAAAGGCACAATAAAGTCACCCCTGGTCAACATGTTTATAACCACTGCAGGAATTTAATTTAGTTTCATATTTACCTTTTTTTTCTTTTTTTAAATAACGTATAGGACCCAGCTACCAAACAAATTCTTTTTTTCCCCCCTATCATTTTTCTAACATATTTCTTTGTTAGGCATCTCCCTAACAAAATTACAACAGCGATAGGAATTTGTTGGTCAGTTGGAAAGCAGTTTCCAGTGATTTATTTTGAAGCACACCGTGGTGAAGGTGCAGTCTTTCAGAGCTGCCTCTGTATTATTGATAATGTTGTTTCTTCTGAATTAAAATTATTCAAGTTTTTCCTAAATTAATGCTACTTAATGGCCACACCTACAATGATCTCTCTCTTGATCCTTTCCATTTTTCATTTTGCTAATACACTTTTTGATTTGTCAATTCTGTGAGTATAGTAGGAAGTATTTTTTCTTACTTCACCTGCTTTGAATCAAGTTTCATTTTTAACAAGTTATTCACTGTGTCAAATACTTATTTTCCACCTATATTTCAGGGGTTATTCAAAGGCAATTATTCAAGACTAAAATCTTCATTTTATGTATATGTTGATGCTTGAGTAGATGGAAATAAATCCTGTTCCTTTGGAATGGAATGCCATCCCTCTTGGTGAGACACGCAGAGATATTCCATCTCCTCAGTGTGCCAGGAACCTGGCACATGCATTATTTTTGTCTCCACAAACTTGTATGCATCCAGAGAGCTTTATTAATTTCAATTGGAAAAGAAGTTCAGCTTTTGGCAGTCCAGTGCTACTTATTATGCTGTCCCCAAACATTGAATTAATACTATTGAATTGAGCTGGTTAATTATTGCACATATTAGAAGATGTGTATCATCTTTTGCTTAGTCTAATTAGCAGCTTCATTCTTTCTTAGCCTTTCAAATAATGCAGCTTGGAAGAATAACTCATTTTAAGGATTGGGTTTTTTTTTTCTTTTAAAACTCTGTTGACAATTTTGGCATTTTCAGATTTCTCTTAGGATGAGGACACTGAAGGAAGATAATTGAGTTTGTACAAACAGTTCAGAGTAGGCTGAAGTCCTTCTGTTCACTGGGGGTTGTACAGCTGAGTGCATGACTTTTGTCTTACTGGAGAGAGGTAAGAATTTCATTGTCTTCCTAAACTGGTGTGCTGGAAAAGTTTGGATATAATTCTATATTATTTTGTTGAGTAACCACCAAAATGAAATCCTTCCTCCCTGAAATCACCACGCTAAAGGCAGCTCTGGGGGTTGATCTAAGCCAAGAACAAAGTAAAGGGGAATTTTTCTTTATGTCTTCTCAGTGTTCACTTCAAGGATCACTGATTCCACACCAGTTGTTCCACAGTAACACACGGCTTCCTTAGCGCAGCAGGAATATTTTGGGATACTCCAGCAGCACCAGCAGTGGTGGTATTTAAGTTTAGCAAGCAAAATTTTCAGAGGTACCCGAGGACAGGGTTGTTTCAAAGGGAATTTAGAACAAAAGTGACTTTTGTATTTGTGTTTGTGTGCTGAATTCATTAGAAACTTAGGCTTGGACGCCTTGGAAAACTTTTTCCTCTCTGAATTTGTCATTCTTGTAGAGCAGCCACGGCCACACAACCTCTGATGTAGGCACAGAACCCTCTGGTTATGGGATGTGTGTATATCCTGTAGCCAGACACAGGTTGGAAACGGTCCTATTCGGGTATTCCAGTGAGAATTTCATCCCTTGCCTTAATAAGAGGTGTATGAAGTAGAAACATGAGAAAAGAAGTTGGCTTCATTTTACTCAAGTTTCAGCTTCCTGCACACAGTCCGAAGGGGAAGGCAGGGCAGCTGAAATCCAGGAGACCACATCTAATTCTTGCCCACAAACGACAATATTGGGTTATCAAGCTTCAGGTAAATTACTTCAGACTATTTCTGTATTCTTCCTACTGATGGTTTTGTTTATGTTAAACAAACCAGGAAAAATACAAATTTGCTGTGCCGACTCCTGTTAATTCCTCGAATTTATGCACGTCATTTGCCTCTGGAGCAAGTCAATGTTAACAAGCAAATGAGAGGAAATAGACTTCTGTTTTTCCTGTCTTTGGTTATAGTTGAGAGATTTCCTCTTGTCACACTGTAATTCTATTTCACAAAATAGGGAGAAACATGTTCTATTCAAAGTGTTAAACCTGTTCCAAAGCTTGTAATTTTCTTCTGAAAATGCATCTGTTTAAGCACCAGTGAGAATGAGGATCCTAATCCATTGCAGGCTTGGCTGGTGAATACGCTCCTACAGGAGCTCCTGCATGCTTCTGAGAAATAAATGTACTTACTTCCTTTTAGAAATTTATAAAAGATTCAGTTTAAAATAATCCATTACTGTATTTCCTGTTGGTTCTGCGTCTGGGTAAGCTCGGTGGTATTCTGATACTGAACATCTCATTCCTTTTCATACCCTGAGTTCCTGTCACTCACTGGTAGAGAACAGCACCCCATAATAAGTAAAATTAAATTGTATTGCTACTTATTAGGCCAATGCAGTAGCAGAAATTTATGCAAATGCATAGATAGGCAATGTCCTGGGGTTAAAAAACCACGTGTGTCCAATACCTTAGGGCAGGGCAGGAGGGCTGAAATTCACTTCAGATAGTGTTAGGATAATATAAAAATATTATATTTTAATTTCTATATATTCTTCTACCCCTGGTTTGCGGGACATTAATGGAGCACTCATTTCTAACATCATTTTGACTTGAGGTTTGGAGCTGGAAGTCAGGGATTGTGTTTGTAATTTGTGCCCTTCTGGGTGTCTGGTTTCTCCAAGGCTGATGGTGGGATCCCAGTTGCTGTTGGGGATAAAGGAATGGACACTTTCCCTGCACGGGGATGAAAGCAAAGCCTTTATAGCAAGACCCTGTTCCATTTCATGGTGTTTCTGCTGACACCAGCTGCCCCAGCATGGCGTGGCACAGTGTTAGGGAACTGTTTATTGCTTCTTTTGCTTTGATTTCTCTGGGTTTCACAGGCATCCTTTCCTGCACAGTAATCCAGCCTGCCAATACCTGTGGAGAGCAGAAAGCCAGAATGCCAACTTTAATGTTTTAACCTTAATTTTAACCTAAATTGCTCTGTGTAAGCTCTCCTGTGCCCCCAACCTCGGACTGGCCAAGATTTGGATACTTGATTCATCTGCAGCAGTGGTCTCCTGAGGATGCTCACCCAGCCTTTGTGGAACAATTAGAATTGACATGTCCAATTAATTTATATGAATTATTGCTTTTCTAGAATCTCAGTGTGAAGTGTATGGAACAGCCTTGCACTGGCACATGAACAAATTGTGCAGCAGAGCATTCACATTTTCTTTTCCATCTTTTTCTTTGTACACTAAAGGAATGAGAAAGAAGGATACTTGTTATATTTGCATCCTGTGTCATCTCTTACTCGTGAGATGTAATGTGTTGCTGGATTTCTACATTTCTTTTAATCAAGTACATGCAAATCCTACCAAAAATTTTCCAAGTAAAGCATAAAAATCCAGATGTTGCAAAGTTTGTGGCGGTTTCATAAAAATGCCTCTAAAACACCAATTTTTTTTGTGCAGGAATTAAGCTGAGTAATTTTAATTCCAAATTCTGGAGTGCCCAGTGGTAACTCTTTCACCCTGATCTTTTATTGCAAACACAGAAATAAGACTTCAAGCAGGGCATATGAAAGGAAAATATTGGTTTTCTAAAATCATGGCTTGGAGCACTGAGAGCTTTGTGCTTTCTATCAGAAACTAGCAGAGGTTTGGGTCTATTGCATCCTAACAACCCTTAATTGTACACTACTGCATTAAACATCTGAACGTAGCATTTAAATCCGTTAGCCAGCTGAGGTTGATAATCTTGCCTTGGCAGCTTTTTTGAAGGTCTTTACCAAAGCTGTGTGAATTCCCACCCTCATTTGGGTGGGAGAACCACCCGAATGGGAGCAATTCTCAGGGCAGGGGAGGTTTTCTGGGGCTGTGCTGCCCGGTTTATCCCCACAGCACCTCTAAGTTTTGAGAGTTTTGTCTAATCCCGGCCAAACTCAAAGGAACTGTGAGTTCACAAGGATTCCTGCCAGCGCTGAGAAGGTCCCAGAGTGACATTTTGGGAGAAAATTCTCCTCATCCTCGGGGAGAGGCATCAGCCCTTGGCCAGTGACAGTCGGAGGGGCTCTCCCTGGCCCCAGGGCCTGTGCAGGTGTCCTGGGAGCCACGTGGAGAAAGGGGTGTGGGAATGAAGAGGATGTAGACCATGGAAAATCCATCCTTTTCGGTGCCACTGCTGCCTGAGCCGTTTGCTACCCCTTCCAGAGGGATGCTAAAGCAGCATGGATAAAGATCTGTGCCTGAATCCTTGGAGCTGGAGTGCTACAGGCACTGAGGGGCAGTCCATTGACTGCAGCCAGCTAATGGAATATTGATTCAGTCCTAGGTAATTATGTTAAATAGGAGGGGGAATATTAGATTATAGAGGATAGAGGGTTCTATTTTTAGAACAAAATGGAAGAACAATACACACTAGTGCAGGAAGAGAGAAACTTTGCCCCTTTAAATGGAAAAAGTATTACTACACTAACAGAAAATTTAAGTTTCTTTAAGATAGCCAAAGAACTTGGTGATATACAGATATTTTCTTGGTTTATTCATGTGTTCAAAGTCTTAACCATCAAAGAGATTGTTGTTTCTAATGATCCCCATGAAATACACTGGTAATTCTTAGTCTTTTAATGAAAAATAATTGCACAATTACTTAAATGGTATTTCAAATATTTCAGTATAAACAATATTGTGAACATTTAAAATTAGCTTTTAATTTGTTTTCTAAGACTTTATCTTTTTTTCCCACTGGACAGGACTACGTTGCCTTTATTCTTTCTGTGTTTCATTTGCAAAATCTTCTTTCCCTTGCAGAAAGTAACAGTTCCCTTTTTCTTTAGGATCCTGATTTGAGATCTGTCCCATGCAATGTGTGGTAGCAAGCACTATGCCATGGAGAATCTCAGTGCCGAGGAAATACAGGCAGTAGCTCAGTGAAAGTTCAAAAAAAGGACATTTTCCCCACCAAAAAATCGCTTTTCTAATTTGCAAGGAATGATTTCTTTCATAAATTCCTAGTAAGACATTTTTCATACCACCGTGTTACATTATCAATGTCTATGAGCTGCCTGAATTCCTGAGTAATTATCTGTGATCAGTTATTGTCAGGGATAAATTCATCTGCATGCAAATATCCGAGCATGCACATGCATATTCATGTCACTGTTGTTGACTGAGTTGCTCGAGCAGCCTTCAGCAAATTCACAATCCAAATAGATAAATGAACTTTTTTAATACTCTCATTAATGCCCATTCAGACGAATCTTGTTACTAATTTAATTTCTATATGCTGCTCTGAATTGTTATGGAGGCGTGGGACATTTCTCCAGAACAGTTGTGGTTTTTACATGGAACTGCCACTTCTGCAGGGATCCAAGTTCCATGTCTGACCCAAGAGTAATGGTCAGTGCTGATGTAATATTTCCAAGGCCAGCTTATCATTTATTCCCTGAACTTTGAATAATTCACCATTGATTCAAATTCTAATTTTGTGTTATGTACTGAATCTCTTTTTCTCTGTAATCTTGCCTTTCTGCCTTATAATTCAAGAGATACCTAAAAAATGGGAAAATGAGGCTTTCTAGGATTGGATGGTTGGTTCTCACACAAAACTGTGAAATAAATAGTGAAGTTTAATTGATCACAAGGTTTTAGTAATAAATAATCAAGTTTTGTGGTTATTGAACGGTGCATTACACATGTACAGCTCCCTTAGTTACTGCAGAGAAAGGGGAACAAAGAGCACTGAAAGGTACAGCAAGGGCTTGAGAAGTTTTATCCTTGCCAGTGGAGTTCCCTGCACTGGTAACTGGGAATGCAAAGAAGAATTTGGGTGTAGTTGAGGTATTTCTGAGATAGAACATGACAACAGCAGCATGGTGCACGCTGGGGAGCAACAACAGCAGGTTGTTAATGACTCATGCAGGCAGGAATTGCTAATCATTTTTAAAAGTGAGCAGATCATAGTCCAATATGGTTTTGGAGGAAACATCTACTGTCAGCCCTTGCTCTTGTTTGTTTATCACAGTATCCCTAGTCAGCAGATTGCTCAGAGCTTGTTTTCCTACACATATGGAGGAGGTCGAGCCACCCTGGCTGTCTGGCTTGCATATGTTTTGTAATTGAAGCCATATGCAGATCAGTCCCTCCTCAATACTGAAATACAACGTTGGAAAAAATTATCCTTGGGATGTGGAAAGAAGCCACAAAACACCCAAACCCCCTCCATCCTCCTGGGTCTCACTTTTGTGCCCATCAGAAAGGAAATGCTGCCACAGCTTTATTTCCCTGCTGGTGTTTTCCTGGGAGTTGACATTGAAGCTGCTAAATGTGCCCAGATGTCAGCTTGGCACAGGACAGACGCTGAGTGGATGGCACAATGCACCCACCACTTTGTCAGCGTGGTTCTCAGAAGGTTGTTATGGTCATGAGAAGGTTGTTATGGTCATGAGAAGGTTTTGTTATTTCGTGCTGCTGTGATATTAAGGTCTTGCTCAAAAAAATTATGAGAAAGCATAAAATGCGTTTAGAAACGAAGGCGTTTTTTTAAAATGCTAATTCACTTCCAGGGAGTTTAGATCTAAACTCTTGGTGAAGACAGAGCAGAGTAGAAAATGTGAATTAGGAGCAGAGTGGGAGAGCAGTCAGGAACAGCTCCAAGGGATGCTGCCGAGGCGCACAGGAAAAGCATTGTCCCAGAGAGATTTAAATCACAGGTTTGGATCAATCTCTCCAGTTTCTGAACCTGATGGTTCATCACCTCTGCAGAAATAATTATTGGTGGTTCAGCTTTGTGAATAATCATTCTCCACTTTACAACTGAAATGAGATACAAGCTCTCCTCTCTTCTCTTAAAATTTTCCTTTCTTAAAGCTTTGGTGAGAAGGGGCACTAAATAGCCAAATAGCTGTGTCAATGTTTAGGTGTTTAGATTATTTACACACAGAATAAAATTCAAGGACTTGCTGAATGAGCAATCTAAAACTATGAAAAATATAAGGAGGTTTCAGATGTTAAAAGAATTAAATTTTCTTCAAGGGAGAGGGGAAAAAAGGAAAAAAACCCGAAAGATTCATGGGAAAAATGGAATTAAGGCATTCCTCGAGCATGGTCAGCAGACTCAGAGTGGCATGAACTTTAAAAATATATGCACTTTCTTTGTACTTCACACCATTATGGCAATCATCAGTCTACATAACCGAATAGCAGATCCCACATTTTACAGATCTCATCCAAAATTGGCATTGGTGATGTGCCCTGATGTGCTGGATCTCATTGTGAGACCACGTAGGACAGTGAGAGAGAGCTTTAAAATGCATTTTCAGAATATGCACACCCGTCACACAAACATCTCTGTCAGGCTGCTCAGCGGGTTTGGTTGGTTTAATGCTGCAGGACATTTTCAAAGTCTATTCTGTGTGTAAGGAGTTCACTTTCCTCACCCCTTTCTGTGGTTTGGGCACTTGTCCCGCAGCAGTGGATCCTCTCTCTCTCTCTCTCCATAGATGCCTGTGCAGCCCTCCATCACCAGACCAGGGAGATGTTCCAGTTCATCCAAGCTCACCCAGTTAGGGGGAGCGTTTGTTTATTACGCAACTGAAATCCCGGTGCCTCACTTGGATTAAACAGACCAAGGAGGCTTTGTGCAGTTTGCTCAGAGATCTGTAGCAAGAGCTGCAATGTAAAAGCTACTTCTGAAATGTTTAGGCAGGAGATCAGGGATCCTGTTAATTCCTGATTATCTTAATCAGTCCAGGGCAGAAACTGGTGCAGCTTTAGGCTGGCCTAGAGTGGGGCAAGCCTTGCATAATCTGAGATCCTTGAGCAATAAATCTGCGTCTCCATCTCTGACCTCATCTGCTGCTTTGCTCTCACCAGGCTCCCAATCCTCTGACTCTGAAGTCTTAAACATAAAGTTAACAATTTAGTTAAATACCTTATTCCGAAAAAATATACCTGTTTCAGTGGTTGGCCTTCCAATCTTTTTGAGTCCCAATTTCTAAAGGAATGACTGTCATGTTCTAATTCTTATCTGAAATAAAAATCTTTTTTTTTTTTAGTAAAATTCTTTCCAGGGCACCTTAATTATTCTTGATGACATTTATATATNATATATATATATATATAAATTGCAATGCAAATGCTTAAGCATCTTCTGAAGATAAAAAAATATAATGCAAATGTTAATTTTTTAAATAGGTTAAAATATTTAATCTTACTTCTAGATCTACTTAATTTATCTATTTACAAGATAATAGGAAGGTGTATGGAGTGCTTAGAAGCACCGTGACAGGTTCCAAATTATAGACTCAGGAGACAAAGAATTGTGACACAATTTGCTCCAGCAAGGTGGGATAATTATAATGGAAGGGAGAACAAGGGGGAGGAAAGCTGCACATAAAAAAGCATCGAGCAGTTTCAAATAATTGACTCTAATTTGTATTATGATGTTGCATATTTGCATAGCATTACCATAGTTATTAATGAATTCTGTACTTTTATTTTGATGAAATGTCACGTTCTGTGCACATAAACTGTGCTGTGATACTGCAATTTAACTGAAATGATAGGCAAATGTTGTTAGAGAGGCAGAAGGATTGGGTTTATTGTATATTTATTAGGTATTTATTATATGTTAGTATGCTAATTTACTGATTTAGAAGGCAAAAAGCTTTTAAAGACAAAGCTGAACCAAATTTGGACCATATTTTACTGGAGCTGCATTCCCCAGCCATAAAATGGAAATTATTTGCCTAATACAAATGCAGTTTTCAAAACAACAGTGCTAGGATTTTATATATATATATATATAAATACATAAATTATTGAATATGTCAGTGTATAAACAGTGTGAACTACATCTTACAAAGTCTCCTTAATAAAACTCATAGTTTCTTTGGTTTATTTTAACTTTTTATCAAGTGGGGTCATAACCTGCATCTGATTGTAATACCTGTCCCTTTTTTCACCATTCAGGAAATTTTAAGTTTCAGGATCCAGTCTCTAGACCTGAACTTGTGCACTGATTCATAGGATCACTGATGAAAAATTCATTTGGCCTCTTCCAAATTGCTATTCAGATAAAGGATGACCAGTCTGTAAATTCTTTTTCAAGAGGAAAACCAGACAGACCTGGTGCAAATGCACTGCCTCACCCACTTTGACTTTATGCTATTTCAATACCTTCAGTTCGAAGCAGTTTTATAAAAACATCACCACAAAAATTTTGGTGAAATCAAAGAAATTATTATGGAGACAAGTGTTTCAGAATCAGGTTTCCACTGTTTTAAAGGCTCTTAACCTTTAAAAACATCCCTCCAGAGAGGAAATTTTAAAGAAAAAAGTGTGTTTTGACAGTTTTCATTCTATGTATGTGTCAGAAGTATTTATGGTAAAATCAGTGTATGATCAATTGGGATTTTTGCTTTATTATCAAACAAATTATCAAAAATGTGTTTGCCTGGTTTCAGTAAGAGCTAACTGGCTCCATGCTATCCCAAGAACTGTCGGAGCAGCAGCCAGAGCCCTGACACAGCAGGGAGGTGTAGGATCCCATCTGGCGCTCCGTGTTTTCCCAGAGGAGAATCCCAAAGCCCAGAGCTCCTCCGGGGATTGTTCCCGAGTGGTCTCAGAGGTGTGAGGGACCCCCAGGGAGGCAGGTGGGACAGGGGATGGCTGTGGCGCCTCCGGGCCCTGGGGACCAGGAGGAGCCTGGAAGGGACCAGGGAGGGCAGCAGAGCATCCCCACGGAGCTGCTTCAGCTGCTGCAGGTCCACAATAAAGCAATTTTGGGGTGATCTGAGAATGGGTTGAAAACCAGGCTGAATTGGGGAAGAAGTGCCTGGAGATGGAGCTTTTACATTCCCAGGAATTTAGAGGATTCTTAAAGCTTTTGCGTGAAACATAGAAATGGAAGTGCAGCACAATATTTAGGTTGTGGTGTTTTAAATGCCTTGGACGTGGTGAATTCCATGTAAGGTGCTTGAGTTTCAGTCAGAGTTGATTCCTTTCATGTCCTCAGTCAGTTCTCCTGCTCTGCCCTTTTATTTCTCTTTTATATTCAGTGAAAATTGTTACAAAGTACCACCTACAGAAAAAGCTGTGTATGCGTCCATGTGTTTGTATATTTCTACATATATTTATATATATATATTACACTGACTACTCACACGAATGACAACATGAAGAAAAATTAGTATAATTAAAAAGAAATCTGTTTTTAAGGTAAGCCAAAGTCATTGCTTATGCAATATAAACTGTTTAGCTAAAATTACATCCTGCGCCTATTAAATTTCAATGTGCATACATTATTTTTATCTCTGCATGTCACATTACAGCAAAACAATTTCATTATGGCAGCACCTGTAAGAAAAAAATGCTGGGGAGTTTTCCACAGAGGAAATGAACTCTTCATATTTTGTAGGTATTTCTTGCTTGGCTTTTGATCTTCAGGTGCTGGTGTTTACAAAAAACTGTTTAGCACTTGGCTGTTTTTTTCCCCATTATATTCATTATTTTTTTATCTTGATGTTGGCTACAATAATTTGGCCTATTTTATCTTAGTAGCTGCAATTGTCCCAGATTGCTTTATTAGCATAAAATCCTCCTGTGTGATGTTATTGCTTACCTGCAGTAAGGTGTGAGAACACCTTAAACCACAGCTGGAGATTTTTTTCCTTCCACTTCTTTGAATATGTAAAAAGCTCAGATCTTATATTGTCAGATGGATATGGAATTTGCTCAATTATTTGGAAGTGGAACTTCAAACCGGAATGTACAAAACAAGCAGAGTTTTTAGCTGGAATTGTGACACAGACACGGGGCAGGAAGGTTCATGGTGACCGTGTGCTTAGCTATTTCTACATTTTGGGTTTCTGACATTAAAAAGAGGCCTTAAATATCTATTTGGAGGCAGATTTCCTATCTTTCAGTTTCCAAAATCCCAATTTTAATTGCAGGGATTATTCGACAACTTCTCTCTTACATCATATCTTCTGCTCTGCACTAGGAAGAGCAGGAGTCTGCTTCAGGTTGCTCAGAAAAAAAAAAAAGACATTTTCTCCTGTCACCTGAATTCTACCGTTTCTGACAACAGCCACCTGTTTTCTGTACTTCAAAAAACCCGACCAAGTGTGAAAGCCCTGGGGGGGATCTGTCCTGCCTGTTCCCTCACCACCTCCAATAACCCCAGCCACCAGCACAGCAGCTCAGACCCAACAGGAGAGCAAGTAGGACGACAGAGAGCCTGGAAATGGGAGAATTAGAGGGGAAATAGCTGAATTTAAATCTGTGTTCTGCAGGCAGGCGGCAGAGTTATCCTAAATCAGCTGCACACCTCACTAAGAAGTGTCGCTGCAAGCACAGCTTCATCTTGGCATTTTGCTAATGATGTTCTTCCATAATGAGCTTGTCTGCCTCTGATCTCACACTTGCGTTTAATTTCTGCCTCCTGAAATCCTTCTTTCCACTCTTGTCATGGAATGGGGCTTTAGGACTTGCTGAGCTCCAGCCTAAAACACGGGATCAGTCACTGAACAAATCAGATAATCTGTGTAGCTCTTTTGAGTGCGTGCAGGTAATAACGCTGCCAGTGGAGATACAGAAGTTCTTACTGTTTGATCGGTGTTTTTATATGAAATAACTTAAATATTTAACAGATTTTCCAGTCATGTCTTTCTATGTTCAAGGCGTGCTGTTCCTTTGGCCCTTTTTGCAGTGTTCCTGTCCAGGCCCCTTTTTCTGAAATGGAGTGTTGGTGACTTTAGGCAACCTTTGTTCTCATTAGACAGTTTCCTGGTCCAGATTTCAGGATAATTTGACAAATTGTGTGGCTGTGTGGTTCTAGCCAGGCAACATCTGGGGTCATTTTGGTAGTCAGGATTCATTCCCTAAACTTGTGTATCCATTTCCACTAATTGAGTCATTTGAAGATGAACAACCTGAATCATCATGAAACAAAACCACGGAATGGAGCAACCCTTTCATGTTTATTTTTCCCTGCTCTTAGGAT
This sequence comes from Struthidea cinerea, assembly GCA_013397865.1. Lineage (NCBI taxonomy): Eukaryota > Metazoa > Chordata > Aves > Passeriformes > Corcoracidae > Struthidea > Struthidea cinerea. The sequence continues at coordinate 986,001 of VZTI01002729.1, forward strand.
GAAAAATAATCCTGCCTATGCTAATGGCACCCTCTTGTCCCTTTTAGAGGCTTTCTCTTTTATTTTTCTTTCTTTTTAAACCAGAAATTATTTCTAGGATTTACAGTGCAAGAAAGAAATCACCTGAACCACCTGCCAGGAGACAGAAATTTCCAGGCTCAGGAGCATCATTTCCATGGCATGGCTCACAATAGCAGCACATATTTAACACGGGGGAGCAGAACGTATGGCTGCGAAAACCGAAGTCTGGCCTGCAGCTGTGATAATGATTTAGTCTGGCAGCTCCGAGACTCTCTCAGTTACACCATGTAGATGAGGTGCCTACAGGAATTAGAGGAGATCTGGGTGCTGGCACTGCCATCTCTGCACCTCAAGGCTCCTCACTTGCCTAATTATTGCCATAAACTACAATTCTTTGTTTTCAAACATGTCCACTTGATGCAGTTTAAATTTGGGGGGTACCCACTTCCTGGCTCTTTTCTCCTCTGGAACGATCTGCTCTATTCCCCATCACTTTGGTTGCTGACTCTGGAAGCCCAAAAGAGGCCACAGCTTCCTTCAATCCTCTCCTAATATCCTGCCACAGTAGGGTTGGTGGCATCAGAGCATCAGGATGAGGTGATACTTTCAAGGTTTATTTGTAACGACATTTTCCCCTTTTGGTAGTTGATTATAGTTGTTTGATTTAAAAATTAAAGCCTTGGATTTAGACATGCTTAAATCCAGAACAACCCAATGTCTCCCTCTTCTACAAAGGTATTGATTTACTGTCACTTTCATATTATTTTTATCTTTTCCCCTTTATTGTGCCCCACGCAGTCTCAGGTAAACCACTAACTTGCATCAGCACTTCTACCGTGCTGAAAAATTTCCTTTCATCTTCTGATTATCTTTACGGATAAATTTTATCTATGCTTTGCTGTATTTTAAATTTTAGATTGACACTAATCGAGGTTGTCATTGGCACGTAAGCAATAAACTTCACGATAAAGCAGAGAACTTGTTCACTAGGTGGATTTCCTCACACACATTTCCTGCTCAGTCCTCTGTGTTTTCCAGTGACTGGAGAAGATCTCTCTGGCTGATTACACTTGCTGGGGTCTAAAATACCCTCTGGTATTTATAGATTCAGTGGTCAAACCGTGTCCTTCCCTGCTTAAATTCTCTTAAAAGCAAAGTGACAGGTTTCCAGAGCTTTTATGCAATAACAAGTTATTGGGAGGGGTTTTTTCCTGCTTGTTTCCACAGGAACAAGCAACCAGGAGGATCTAGTTTATCATCCTTGTAATGTGCTGCTGAGTGTGCAGAATGAAACTCGTTCTGAGGGGAAACCAGGCCCTGCCCAGCTGGTTGATAGCTGGAAAAGGCATCCCAGTGCATCCACTTAGTCATCATCTTGGCACGAGTGGAAGTCGGGAGAAAAACAGAGCACGGGAGGGAATTCCTTCAGAGCTTTAATAAGAGAAAGATTAGATGTGATATTAAACAGATGACACACTAATATCAAATACAGCTTGCTCTTTAAACTTTTCCAAAAGAGAATGACTTTCTGTGGTGACACTGTTGCTAACTGGGCAGTATTTGTTCTGGGAAAAAGGTTGAAGAGAGTTTTTTTGTCCTCTGTAGCAATTTAGTCTTGAACTGGATGGTCCGCCCCCACTGACTGACCACAGTGCTTTAGCTGTGATACGGGCCTAACAATGAAATTAATTCTCTCCCTGGTATTTAAATCTAATTCTTTGCAGTCAGCTAAGATAGCAAAGTGTTTCATTCCTCATAGATGTCCCTCCCAGCTGGAGGCAAGGCCTTGATTTATCTCTCAGAGTGAACTTTGACAGGGAGAATGGCTGGCAGGAAGGCACTGTCCCGAGTGCCAGCTGTCAGAGGTCCAAATCACTTCACCAAGGGTTTGTTTGTGCTTTGTTTGCTTTCCATACAACCCCAGTCTATAAGTTTGTTATTGGTTGGTATAATTCCTTTTTCTGGAGCCAAAAATCATTATTTCTAATACAAATATCCGTGTTAGCACCCGTCAAGAAGTGTGTTCTTTGCAATTCTTTGTTCTCTGCTTTGAGGAAGAAGTTTAGACAAAAATATTAATCTGTAGTATTCATGATCAGTCATCCTCTGTTACACAAGCATAGTTGAAATTAATAGTGGGCAATCAATTCAGACTCTGAGAGTTGATTTTTTTTTTAAATGCTCATTAAATTCTTTCATGTCCTGCATCCTGTGGGGGCTGCGAGAAATCTGGGTACAATCCAGCATGTTTGAGACTTTCTGTGTGACTTTGGATTATTTAATGTATTTGAGCTGAGTTATCTCTGTGCTTGTTATCTGGGTCTAAGTGGGGAATAGGTCTGGTGATTAAAGGACTGAGACATGGATGAAGGAATGTGGATAAAGGGGAAAGGGACTTGTGGTTGGAAACCTTCAATTAGATTCAACCCTTCTCCCACCATCAGAACTAAAACAATGGACAAAAATCCACCAAGAACTGTTAAATATGAAACCCCGTCACTGGTTGGAGTCTCTGAGCCACAAGCAGCTGTTCCTGCATGTTCTCTGCTCAGACTCTGCCCTGAGCAGCCGTGGGGAGCAGGAGCAGCACGCCTTTGCTCTGACCTGGTTTGACTGTTCTGTGTTTCCTTCCACGTGGGACAGCTGCTCTCCAACAGCAGCAGGGTTCGGGAGAGGGTGTTCCCGTAAAAGCCTCTCAGCGAGGCCGTGTGCCACTTTATTCCTGATCCACAGGGCAGGGGAAAGGGACGTTCTGCTCAGGGGAATGTATTCCAAGCGCCGGGATCCGGTGCAGTGGGACTGCTCCACACTGAGGTGACCGACACCTGTGGGCCACAGCAGGGAGGGGACAGTGCGCTCCTCACCTGCGCTTCCCGAGATTGGGACTGACCCTGAGGCTCAGCACTTGGGATCCTTTGTGCCTTCCCCTCAGGGCCGTGGCTGGACCCACGTGAGTCATGTTGGACTGTGAGCGCTGGTGGCAGCAGAGGTTGTGTCACAGACTGGGTGCATCCCGTGTGTCCTACCCCAAATACTCTTGTTTAACCTCAACCCGGGTATCCACAACCACCCTCGCAGCCTAGGCCATCCAGGGTGTTTCACCTCACGGTTTGGTTCGTGCAGCTGACCACACACTCTGTCAATCTTCTTCTTTCCCTCAGAATTATGGTTTGGAGACTGAAAACCTGAGGACTCTGTCTCACAAGCTGAACGCCTCGGCCAAAAACCTTCAGAACTTCATAACGGGTAGGAGGAGGAGCGGCCATTACGATGGCAGGGCCTCCAGACGACTGCCAAATGATTTTCTTACCTCTGTAGTTGACCTGATTGGTGCTGCCAAGAACTTACTCGCCTGGCTGGACAGGTAATTAACTGTTCCTCGATCCCTTGTGCATGAGAATAATTCCTTGGGGAGTTTTGTGTTTGTTCTTTGCCTCTTGTACTCTTTTATTCTAATATTAAAATGGCGGGTCTGGAATTCTAGCTCTAAATTTTCACACATTTATCAAATATTGGAAGCAAAATTTAGTATCCCTCTCTGTCAGGAGAGTCTTAAAATTTGCTCTAGTTACCCTTTGGGATTCTTCCAGTTGGATTTCGTGTGAAATGAATATTTCTGTGCTATTCTCACTGTCACAACTGGTAACATCATGAGAAATTTCAGAATGAAGGGCAAGGAAGAAAAGCTTGTGGAGTTTGAGCTGTCTTTCAGCCATCAAAAAGACAGAAAATCTGGAGTTGAGCAAATAAATTAAGAATGTTCAAAATAAATGATAGTACTTGCTTAGTCTGAAAATTAAATGTTCTTATTTACCAGGAGTAGCCTGGATGTGTTAGGTACAGGTGTGCTGGTTAACGCTCAACAACCAGCCACTGGTGTTTTATATTTCTGAACTGAGAATTTGATTCAAAGTATCTCTGTGGCAAGACAGAAACCAAAACATAAAACAGCATCAGAGCATTTATGACTTATTTTTCTTTGGAGTTATAGCAGTAAATAGCTTTATCTGGAATCTGAATGCTCTGGAATGTATAAATGGCGCCTTAGAAATCACAGTGAGAGTGAATCACCCTCCTTTACAGGATTTGTATAATCCTGGTGACATCTTCCTAACCTAATGCCAGCAGTCATATTCTCTCAGGCTATGACCTTGTCAGTTCTTATAAATTCAAACGGGGTCAGATTCAGCCAGAATTTGGAAAGCCTGAAGAAAACTGGAGCGTGCAGGAAGCTGTGACTAAGTAAGCATTACTGTGCTCTCTGAATCAAGGTGCTGATTGCTGCTGAGGGGTGATGTCATACCAGAAATGCCATCTTTTTAATGAGCAGTACAAAGGAAATCTGGGCTGCTTAGAGTTATTTGAAAGCTCCTATTTCTACTCTCCATCAGAATGATAATTCTGATGTTCGGGCCAAAATGCAGTTTACATCCTGCCTGAATTTTTTCTTGTTCCAAAGGTGTATGTTACAAAAGTTGTGCAACTTGCTGCTGGAGATTAAAATGATTTGGCATTTCTGTGGTGTGGAACGGATCCCTGTATGACATATATCTGCTCACAGAGTAAGTTATGGTCCCTAGTGCTGTATAAACCTGTCCTTCCCCCATCCCAGGTCTCCGTTTGTCAGTGTGACAGAATATTCACTGCTGAAAAACAACATTGTTCAACTGTGCCTGGAACTAACAACCATTGTGCAACAGGTAGGAGTGGCTCTCTTCTGCTCTGAGTCCTCTTCACCTCACTGCTTAAAAACTGCGAGAGCAAAAGTAACTCCAGCTTTTACATCACCAGAAAAGTTGTTACAGCATCATCTCTCTGTTCTTTCCATACCCTCATTCTTTGGGAGGGACAGGAAGGTTTTTGGACTTTGGTGATGCTCCTGGATAGACTGAAGGACGGTGTGAAGTTAAAGATAATCCACTTTGCTCTTGAGTAGACAATTTCACATCAGGTGATTTAGCACCATGCCAGTGTTAAACAAAAGAATAAAGCCACAGTGGGAAACAGCTCAACTACTACTAACAGGTTATCCCAGATTAAAACATGAATGATTCAAAATGTTTCAGGGACAAATTCTTAAAATACTTACAAATATATCCAGAACCTGCACCGTGGCTTCTTCACTGAGAGGAAAGCCAGTAGCATGGAAGTTGTTTAGGGATGAACACGAAATATTGCAAACATTAAACCAACTACAGAACAGATCATGGCAGCAGTGTAATCATCACTGACACTCACTAGGTAATTGTGACATGGTACAATCCACCAGTACTTAAAAATAAATTATCTGGTCTTTAGTTCTATATAATGTATAGAATCACAGAGTGTCCTGAGTTGGAAGGGTCCCACCAGAATCATCAAGTCCAATTCCTGGCCCTGCACAGGACACCCTGACAATCCCACCCTGTGCCTGAGACCGCTGTCCAAACACTCCTTGAAGTCAGGCTTGGTGCTGTGGCCCCTAAAATAATATAATAATATAATAACAGTCTCTGACAGCGTCTGCCCCAAAGTAAGACAAGAGGTGACACACGGGTACTGAAAGACGGACGGTAAATTAGTTTTACAAATATTTACAATGAGCCACTCCCCTTGTGAGGGGATAAAATATTGATGAGACAAAAGAGTGTTACTGGAATATGTGGAGAGGTCAGAGAAAAGGCAGGGCTGTCTGGGAATGAAGAAAAGGACAAAGATGAAAGAGTTGTAGGAGGGAAAGCAAGAAGAAAGCTTAGCTTAAGCTCCAGTTTTGTAGGGACTTTAAGCTGGGCCTGTCTCCAATACAGAGGATTTCCCTGCCTGCCTCTGTCCTGTGCTGCCACAGTTTGCCATGCACCCTCCCAGCAGACCAATCACAGAACTCACTTAATTTCGAATGCTTTTTGGAGTAGTAATGGAGTAGTAGTTCTGAAAACTGTTTTTCCCCTCCAATTCAATTTTATTTCAGTTCTTGGAGCAAAAGAAATAAGGCTAATAAATATGTCATTGTATTTTACACTATTATCCTTAATTTATAAAATTCAGCTTTATGCCTTCTGGAAATCTTGTCCTTTATGCATTTTTGCAGCACAAAACAAAGATCCTTTTTCTCTGTTCTTAGTTTAGAAAGTCCTATGTCGGCATTTAATTATTTATGGATCTTTATTAAGCTTTCTCTTACAAGGTGCTCGTAGCACTAGGCTATTTTTGATTTACAGACTAAGCAAAATGAACTTCTCTACAGTAGAAGAAGTTTGGGTTCTGATTCTGTCCTTCAGCTGATATTGCACTTTGTTTGTGTGAGTTTGATTTTTCCCTGTGGTCCAGGTGAAAATAGAGTAATTTTGAATTGCTGTCTCCACTTCTGTCGTTCATGTCTCAGCTTTTGGCAGATGAAATTCTGTTCTCCTCTGCCAGCAATAGTTCGGTTCTTTATTTCTTCCAGTTCTTCAGCTCCAGTCCCAAAGCTGTCCTCCTTTTGACAACTTAAAAACAATCTTTTAGCATAAACTCCAAGTCGTTCCAAGATGAGAAATGCTTGGTTAGTTCTTCAGGTTACAAATCAAGTTTTGTTTTTCCTTTATCTCATTGTCAGGTCTGGCTTGTTTGATAGTTGTCTATTAAGAACTTTTGATGTTATGTTAAACTTAGCACCAGAAAGAGCAGATAAAACCAAATCAGTCATAGAGAGACAGCTTTGCCGTCACTAAATCTGAGGAAAATTGACCTTAATGTGTGAAAGCAGAGATGTCTCACCTAAACCAGAACTGCAGGCTCAGCTGTTGGCTGGAATATGAATTGAAAGGCATAACTAACAGAAACCTGGGTCTCAGATCCTTTCAGATACTCCTTGTTTTATGAATTATATACATTTTAAATACCTCGTTCAGCCAGTGTGAAAGTAGCAGTCAAGGGTATGGATTTGGCACATTAAGTGAGGAATGTCTTCGACATTTTGTGCAAAATGAACGTGTTTTGTGTGCTGAACTTGCAGCAGCCTCTCCAGGTGAATTTTCTTAACAGGGGACATTACCCTGTAACCTCAGTCTAATATAGAAAGTGCTTACGAATCTTCATGCTGAGATGTCCTGTGTGATCTGAGTGGCATAACCTTAGATCAAATTGATTTTAATGTATCATTGTTATTTACATACCATGCAAATGCTGTGATGAATAGCCACTTGTTTAAACAGCATCTTCTCATGCTGGTTCAAAGAAAACCTCATTCTCTAATGTTAGAGGAGTTTTACAGCTGTCCCTTTATGTTTGGAAATGTACTTTATTCTGCCCAGTTTTCTTAACCCTTTTGATCACCTTCACTAAGCTACTATGAAAGAATTATGTCATGCAGAGAGCTGCAGAACCATCCTGGTTTTGAGGTGCAATTTCCCATCAAAGTGTGCTTGCAAACTGCAAAAAAGCACCTCAGAGCATTGAGATGTTTGAGCTCTCTGCTGACTTCACTTTGAGTTACAGCTCCGTTTCAAGGTGCGCTCACTCTCCTTCATGCTCCGAAAAGGAATCCACCAGAATAACTGAACTAAATTTGGTGTTGGTCAGAGCACCAAGGCTGCCCGGAGGGAAAGACAACTGGAGGAACTGGGGAAGAACAGGGCTGGATTTTTGTTCATAAAATGAACAAAATTTTTCATTGAGTAGGAAGAGTTCCCCAGTCCTAGTGGCAGCTGGGTTTATATTTTTTCTCATTATGTCAAAGTTGTTTAAATCTGAGGTAGATGCATTTGATACTCTCATTAACCTGCATGAACAAACTTTCTCTCAACAAAAACTGTCTGTGTCTTACCAAAGGATGTCAGCACAACTCAGCCTAACTTTTTCCAACAAAAGCCAAACAAAATTTTGCTTGTTCTCCCCTTTATTACTGTCTAATTAACCTCACTGAGGTAAATTCAGACACCTTATAATGGAATTTTGCCCTATTTTTAGTCAAATACTGTGCGTTTTGGTTGAAGCATGGCTTTTCTGTTTTTTTAAAGCCATCTGGTTTGCACAGCAATTGATAGGAATTGTTTCTTAGTAACTTCTGTGCCTGGTGTAAATTTTAAATTAGCCTCCCCTGAGATGGTGGTTGGACCAGATAACCTCCAGAGGCCCCTTCCACCTGAATTATCCTGTGGTTCAGCAGCTGCCATGCAAAACTTGGGTGTTATTTTCAGTTTGAACTTTGCAGACTTCAGCTTTCAGCCCCTCCATCTTATTTTGCTTGCATTTGCTAAAGAACATTTCATCAAACATCTGTTCACTCTTTTCTGAAAACAGATTATGATCAAGTCTCTACCTTTGAACCAAGTAAAATGAGTCAGTTCAGTGGATTTGCCATTGTAGGTTTGCCTAATTCCAGGGCAATCTCTTTCTTTTCAAAGTGTGGATTTCAGAAGTATTTAATTTTATGCATGCAAGCAATATGTTTTGAAATATCCCTTTGTCATATCCCCCACTCAAAGACTGCTGTGGAACTTTCCTGCAGTGTTTGGGTGGGAAATGCTCCTTCATAGGGTCTCCGTTTCTTTTCAGTAGTTGACTTAATGCATGCTGTTTTATTGAACTAAGTTAAAGAACTAAATATTTTACAATTTTTTTATGTATCAGTTAATTGTCCTCGAGAACTTGCCATAAAACATTCCACATGGTATCTGCAAACTTCTGTGGTACTTGCATTTTTCCCTTCTTACAGAATTAGAAATTAAAATTTTGAAGAGAGCGTGGGTGAGCACGAGTCCCACTGACCTTTTCTCTTGATGAATATGCAGAAGAGCAGTTTCACTTTATCAGAGACAAAGGTGTGCTGTACCTTTCAATTGAGGATGTTCAGGACAGGGCAGGCCTTGCCTGGTTTGCAACATTGCTGCTGTGACTGGTTTTGTAATTCCTGTGTTTTATCCTCTTACAGAGGGGAAATAGAACACAGCTATTAATTTTAAGGTTATTTTAAACTCTAAGAAGAAACATCTTTATCATGTCATCTTGCTACTGGAGAAAGTAGAAAGAATGTGACTATAACTATTATTTATTTTCTAAGAAAAATAGATCAACGTTCTACAAATGGTACTGCTGGAAGATTATTTTTTTAATGAGATCCCTAGTGCATTGCTATGTATCAGAGAAAAATAAATCAGAAGAATATTGTGACCTACATATCTCAATATTTTAGTACAACATTGCAAGTGCTTTTAACCTCTCAGTTAAACTAGTCTGATGTATTTTAAAAAAAAAGTCAATATGCATCTATTTTGGAAGGAATCCCAAAGCCATTAACGTTTTTCATGCTAATGTAATCTTGAATGTGCAACATAAGTACAGCTAACATTAATTCTGCTCTACAAAACAGTAAAATTTCAGTTTTACTATACATAAGTCTTCTCTTCTTTGACCTGAAGTAATTAAGTTTGTTCAGAGGGAGGCTCATATTGTATTTCTAGCACAGAAATTAAAGGAATAATTTAGACAGGAACATTAGCTCTGAAGTCAAGCTGGAAGCCCTGCTGTGATCATTTTGTTCTCCTGGTACGTGGAGGGTTAAAAGGAGATGGTGGATGAGCTGTTTGAAGTGTGCAAAACTTGTAGGAAAAACTGCCTTGGGCATTGCCAGCCAAACTGACTAATTGAGTTCTTTTTTGTGCTCTAGAAAATAACAGTATGAATACAGAGGGAACATCAAAGGGATACTTGACCATGAAATGCTAATATAAATTCTTCTGTGTTCCTTGGCGCTCCCAATCTTCTGATTTTGACTTCCTTATTCTGTAGCAATATTCTTTAAACTGTAGTCACTTAGAAATTAATTTCTCCACAGAAGCAGCAGTCCTCCAAAATAAATATTGACCTTCGGAGCTGAGGGAGGGGCAGTTCCCTGGGCTGAGGGCTCCGAGCAGCTGCCTCAGACGGGCTCAGGGGCAAAATTCTTGAAGGGACACCCAAGGGAGGAGGTTTGGGAGCTGGATGGGAACAGCCAAGGGTTTGGGCTGCTGGAAAAGGGGAGCAGAGACCTCCAGAGGGTGTCCCAGCCCAAATTGAGTGTGCAGAGTACAGGGAATGAGGGGGTTGGAATTGTTTTGTGGGAGTTCTGAAGCGCTTTACTTTTGTCCCTAATATATTAAGATCCAGTAAAAAGAGGAAATCTTGAGAACTATAGGGAATCCTAAGCTGTTTGAAGGGATGTCAGAATATTCTGAGCTGGAAGGGACCCACGAGGTTTATCAAGTCCAACTCTTAAGCCCATATGGGGATCAAACCCACAACGTTGGTGTTGCCATCACCAGGCTCTGACCAACTGAGGGAATCTGAAGTTACTTGAAGGGATGTTTCAGGTATTATCAGTAAGTTTAATTTCACTTGAAAGCTTATTCAAGAAAAAAACTAAATAAAAAAGACAGGTTTTAAAACCTATCCCATATCTTGCTCTGTAGAAAGCCTTTTCCAGCGTGGAATAGCACTTGGAGAAGGATTTAATAATTTCCCAACATAATAAGGGGAGAGGGAGCCTGGCCAGGGGCTGAGGCCAGGCCAGGGCTGCCCTCAGAGGGGACCAAGACTTGGGGCGACCCTGTTCTAATCTCACTCTGCCTGGAAGAGTTATTTTCTGTGTTTTCCTTTTTATTTTATGTTTTAGCAGAATATAGCCTGAGATCTGGAGTGATCCCTGGCAGGTAGAAGTGGGGCAGAGCTGCAGGGGTTGGTTAAAACTTTGCCATGGCTGTGTCCTGATTTCTGGAGGGTGGTACTGAGGGAACGTTCAGACATTAATAAACAATAGAGGCAGTAGATCCCTTTTAGCAGCTCGTATGGCTTTTTTCATGAAAGAAAAGCAACATTTTAGCCCCTGTAATAGCCCGAAATCAAAAAGCAAGGTAAGGGTGACGCTGAAATTATGGAGTGTAAGATTGATTATTCTTAAAATGAATAGCTAAAATAGAAAAATGACTACTCTAAAAGTAACAAGTAGTAGGGTTCATCAGGAATATGTAATAGACTGTTAACAGCATAAACCCTTCTTTCATTTCTTAATAGGAACTTTAATGTGACATCATTTAATTGGTTTTGTTCTCTTTTACCACAGGATTGTACGGTGTATGAAACAGAAAATAAAATTCTTCATGTGGTAAGTAATTCTGCCTTGGTGCTCTCTAATCTTACCCCACACACCTAAATGATTCTATAAAAAAATAAGGCTGCTAGAGGAAAATAAAGTTCCTTACTCTTTGGCATAATTTCTGATGAATTATATCAGCTGCAAAAAATTAAACTTCCCCACAGTAATGCTCTCTGTTATAGCTACAGTTAATTGCAAATACAAAATTATTGTTTCAGGTTTAGAAGCTGCACAGTGTTCTGCATAGTTAATATTCCTACCAGGATTGCTGCTCTGGAATTCCAGCCATCACATCCATGGACCTGGTGCATCACTGGTTGTCAGACTGAGCATTTTGTGTGCCCTCAGCACTCAAAAAAACCTGATGACAAAGGGGAATGGAAGAACCTTATTCAAGATTATTGATTAGATATTGGCCTTTAAGTTCAAATACTTTATGTTTTCCTGGTACCAGCACTGAAAACCTGTACTGACACTGAGATAGAGCTAAAGCCTGTGGTGAAAGGGAACTCTCAGAGGATTTACAAGTTCAGATAAGCTTTTGACAAGCTCTGCCCAAGTACCTGACTCTTTCTTTCCCCTTTTTTTCAAAGCCTTTTGCACATACTCTGCTTCCAGCGGGGATTAAAATCTGTCATAAAACATTGATGTGCTGTTAAATTTAGAAAGCATGCAGTGACTTTTAGAAAAAAAAAAGCTTACTATTGCAAACCTGGGTATGAATAGAGATTTAAAAAGCACCTGATACCTTCTGGGATTTGGAGTGTATACACACACACACACACATATATACATATATATATATATATATATATATATATATATACACACACGTATATATATATATACATGACTTTTAGCCCACAGTTCTAACTGTGGCAGAGACACCTTCCACAGACCAGGTTGATTTGATTGAAAACTTCTTTGTTGTTTATTTTACTAAAAAAAATTACTTTCATGAGACAACTCCAAGGTTAAAGCATCACAGTAGAAAGTGTTCTCTCTGGGATTTAGTCTGCATCTAATCTGTACCAATGCTCTCAAATTTTGAGGCAATAAGACAAGTTTTCTGTTGGAAATTTTGATATTTGAATATGCAATTTTTTTTGGTGTGCCAGTGATTCAAAATCTGGATGAAGAACGTGCTCACACACAGCGCACCCACCACACTGGAGATTTTTGGAGTTTCTCCATCTCTTCTGGGAGAAGATGAGACTCAAAGTTCTGCTCAGGGGTTCTGGCCCCGAGCTGAAATGGCCAGAAATTGTTGTGGTAGTGGTGACCTTTAGCTGCAGTCACACACACCTCAGTGGGATGCTTTGCATCTTGCAGCTGGTACAAAATCCAGATGCCACAGCCAGGGCTCCAGAGCTGTCCTTGGATTTCCAGATGAGTAACTGCACAGTGAATGGAAATACAACCTATAAATTCAGGCAGTTAACTTATTCATTGTGACAACTTTATTTGTTTAACTTCTATGGATGGTGTCAAATGAGATAGTAGAAAGCCTCATGCTTTTGCGAATGCCTGAAACGAAACTTCCCTGCAGGGATTTCACTGGAATTTGCTATAATTAGGGAAAATGAGAGTACAGTCCCCAAAGCAAAATAGATGCACACAGGACAGCCTCGACTGGAAACCCATCCTGAAATTCAGCTAAATGAATTCTTTCACATTAGGTTCAAACATTTTTAGGCGTAGTCTTTTTGAAGGAGTGCTTTAAGCAGCACACAGAAATTTGGGAATAAATCTCTCCACATGAATGCTGTCTGAGAGTTCAGCTCAGCTCCTCTCTGACCCACAACCTTTGCTTTGATGGAGGGGTTTGATCTGTCAGACCCACAGCTGCTGTCCATGCAGTGGGGCTCCTGCTTTGAAGGTGTTTGTGTGGATTTGCATTAATACTTTGAGATCTTTAGCTGGAAGGCAGGATAACAAAATCATTGCATAGTCATAGTGATGTAGAATATCAGTTAAAGGATGTGTTCAAAGACGCATAAGAATTGTACTCCAGGAAATGGGTTAACTAAGGCACTTCTCTGCCAGGGTAATTTTTAACAAAGGAAATTTTCCAAGTTGTAGAGCAGAATTCACCTAATTATCGCAGTTGGTAGGGATGATGTCATCATTTAGTAGCCAAAATAGGTTATTCAGTTGCATAAGATTTATTTTTACATATTTCACTCAACTCCCATTGTATTTATAATCACAAGGATAAAGTTCATTGGGTTTGTTCTTGTTTTTAAAGTGCACATGGAGTTGGAGTGGAGATGATAGTTTAGAGATGCAGATAACCTTCTACAGCAGAACTGCACATACATGTGCATCTTCTTGACATTTATGGATATTTTCCGTTCCCACTTGCTCTTGACTTCCATACACCTGTAGTTTTTACAGGGCTATGACTTAAAATCATCTGTTTATTCTCCGTTAGTTCTTAGAATAGGAACTTCTTCGCTTGTAGTTCCAGTTTGATACGAGGGATTTTGTTGACTTGTTTTTCGTTGTAGTGTAAAACCCTGTCTGGGATTTGTGACCACATCATTTCGCTCTCATCTGATTCTCTGGTGTCCCAGTCAGCACATCTCGAGGTCGTTCATCTCACCAGCATTATGCCCAGTGAGGGGCTGGTAAGTAGCAAAGCAGTTTAAACTTTAAACTCTTAGAATGCAGAGCATGAGCCTCAGTTCTTTAGGGTGATTTGGGTTTTGAATTGATCAAGAAATCAAAATGTATTTTCATGCAGTGTCCTAATTTTTTGGTAAGCTGGATCAGATTTCTGAAGGTGGTTTAATCGACATTTATCTAAATAAAGGGACTGGTTTGGGGTTTCTTAAGTTAAAACCTGTTTTACTTAGGGTTTCACGTGCAACTGTTTGAGCAGTTAAACCTGTGATCCTTTGATAGCCAGATTGCAGTTTTTGGAATATACTGAAATAATCCCCAAATGCAAACACACACAAATAAAATTAACTAATGTCATTAATGCGCTTTCAAAATGATCAGCCGAAGGTTTGTGTCTCGGACTTGCATAAATGTAATTATATGCCTCCCTAACTATCGGTTCAAATAAAACTTCCAGAAGTATCATCCCAGGAGCAAAATAAATCCCTTTTCTTTGTAAATTGTTGCTCACTGAGCAGCCTGGTTCGATGGCTCTGGACATCCCAGCTGCTCTGCATTAGTGATGGGTCACAGCAGTGAAATGTTCTGCAGAGACAGTTTCATAATTAGTTGGCTACAGCTTTTAAATATTAATGTACTGATACATTGTTTTGGACAATGGATTTTTGTGGCAGTTTAGTGGTCAGTGGGTGAAGATTTCTGTCTCCCCTCTGCAGTCCCTTACTTTACAACCATTTGATGTTGGTGGGCTGTAGGAACATGAGGATTGCTCTTGGGAACCCTAGATCCCGATACAAGCTGGGGTGGAAGGCGGCACTGCAGGCACTGGGATGCTCTTGCACGCTCTCCTCAAGAGCCAGGTTGCTTTTCCCAGCACAACCTCCTAGACTGCCCTCAGCTGCCCTCTCAGAATCATTTTTACTTTCTCCCTACAAGAAGAGTAATTCAGGAATGTTGCTTCTGGGTTGAAGGAAGCAGTTGGAGGAGGAAAAAAAGGAGGAAGTGGGGAGTGAAATTGGCAGCCATGAGGCTTATCTGCAGAAAATCCCATAACTGACAAATCAAAACCCATCTGAGTGTCACTCTTTCCCTTGTGACATGTTTCCTGTTTGTAATTCAGCATGATTTACAGATTTTAAATTTCTGTTAGTTGAGACACTTTGTATTATTTTGACATCTTCCTCTTTGTTCTGACATTGAATAGCGACGAACGTCATATGCAAATACTGTCAGAGTTACAAGGGCATAATTACTCTGAGGTATGCATATTAATCTGAGAATGACATATTTTAATAACATGAGGGGGTGTTGTGTGACTGCACAAGTTTACTTTATTCTTGGGCTGATTTAGTCAACAAAGAACATTACCACAGCACAAACCACATTTAATTTTCATTCCGTGGCAGCGCAGATGCTCAGCCCAGTGTGTAATCCTGAGCACAGATACAATTTCCTCGCTGTGCTGCTGCATCCTTATGGCCAAACGTGTTCCCTTTATGGCCCAGTTTCCCCTCTAGGTCTGATTTCTGGGTTAGTGCAGGGTACCCAGGAAATACAGGTCAGAGCATTTGCAGGAGATGTACTGTGAATGCCCCAGTGCTTTTGACTTGCATTAAGATTACTACACCCTGCAGGCCAGCACTCTGCATGGCTTTCCTTTCCATGCAGAAATGTGATGTATTTCTGCTGGTCTAATTAGGGGAAAGTTCATTATCAGTGCTGGAGAGGAGGTGAACACAGAGATGCATTTTCCTTGGAGATGATGGAGCACAACAAGCAGGGCTTGGTGTTGCTGATGCTTCCCATGCAGTGATGCCTCTGGATCTCGGACAGGGGGGTACACTGGTGGAGGACAGGAGGAGTGTAATCTTCTCCAAAAATAGCCTGTCCTGTGGGGAACTGAGATTTCCTGGTGTGCAGTCTGAGGCAGGTGTCTGTCAGGAGCTCTTGGAAGGAACTGCCCATAACGTGTTGGAGTGTGATTTAAATTCCAGAGTGACCAGGGTGAGAGCTGTTGGCTGAGATGCTGGGCCTTTAATGCAGTTCACATTCCCCTTTTTTCTGGTAGAACTTGAGGCAGGCAGGACCTGTGGGATGATCCTGGCTGGGTGGACTCTCGGGCTGGAGGAACCCCTGTGTGGTTCTCCATCCACAACGTGCCCATGAGTTAAGAGCCAGCGAAAGAGCAGTGAGTGGGCACTGCTGACAGAGGACATGAGACAAATACTGCAATCAAAATTGCCTGACAATTTCTCCTTTTTTTTTTTTCCTTTTTTTCCTTAGATGAAGTGAAATCACAGTGAATGAGTGAGTTTTCTGTGCCTAATTGTGAAGGCGCTGTAACGTGTTAGGTTGGAAAGTTCCTTGTAATCAATTTTGCTGACACTGTGTGCTGTTTAGAAGAAAATATGAAAAAGGACTATAAATGGGAATAAAAGAAAAATCATGTGAAAAGGAAAACATTAATCAGAATCAAATATAGAACAGAGTAATGAATTACAAATGGCTTTCTCATGATTGTATAGCGGATTTTTTCCACAGGATATCTGCTCCATTCAAGAGAAAAATGAGCACTATTCAGTGAATGGAAAGTATTCAGAGTTCCATTTTTATCCTTATCATTCAGTGTAGGGGTTGAGGCCTGATTTACCACACTTCAGCTAAGCTCTGCAGTCCCTGGAGTTACTAATCTCATCATGAGTTGTTTTATTTATTTTTATATGGCCTTACCGAGTGCTTCACAGACACTAATTAATTCATCCTCACAACACACTTGTGAAAAGGATACTGTAATTTTAGTTTTATAGGTAGGAACCTAGTGCACAGCAGTTGGTGTCAAAATCACCAAAAATGTGTTTTTCAAGAGCGGCTTACTGCACGATTTTTCAGAACATTTTTGTTACCTTTATAGCATAAATTTAAAACACAGTTTCTCCTGGGTTTGAGTGTAGCTCTGATTTTCAGAGCTACTGAGAACAGGGTTCATCCAAGGTTGGCACCTAGAAAACAAACACAATTACTTGCCATTGGTGAAAAGTGTGTAGTAAATCACTCAGGTTTATGAAAGAATTCAGTTATCTGGAATGGCATTCAGCTGGCTAAATTGTGAGTCTTCCCTTATTTTCAAAACTCCATTTGCAAAATTTTTGTTACGTGCCTTCTAATTTCTTCCCCAAATGAGCCAGGAATCCTATTGACATTGCATAAGCTCACACATAAATGGAATTAATTTCCAGGTCCAAGTCCACGCAGTTGCTGCACGGAATCAGAACTCCTGCAGGGCAGTGTCTGTGTGTTTAATTGTGTAAATAAATTCTGGATCATAAAGCATTTTCACAAAGGGACTCTAAGTCTTTGGAATGTGCGTCTTCAGTTCTAGCATTTTCTAACTTTCCGGCTGTGCTTTTATGAGCTTTATAGCCACCCTTTTTTCCTTCCCCTCACTAAAAACCTTCTTTTGCAGTCAACTTTATTAAAAAGTGCCCTTATCTCAAGCCTTCCTTGGACACGCTCTGTGCTGTGGTTTCCCGGCTGCTTGCTGGACAAAGGAATTTGCATTGGGAACACGGTTTGGGTTCCGTTCCAAGTCCTGGGGATTCTGTTCGCATCCTGATCTCTGCAGGCTTTTGTTGGCCTCCAGAAATCTATTGGGTTTTTTCCTCTCCTTTTCCATTCCTTCCCCAGCTTCACCAGTCAAGCTGGTTCCTCCTTTTCCCTATTTTGCCACTGATTTTTCAGTGGCAAACACTGAAACACCCTCCTTGTATTCTCTGTTTCATTTTGAAGTAACTCTAAGGATTGTAAAGCACTTTTTCTCCTGAACTGTAGTACTGGGTAGGGTAATCCCATTTACGTCTGAAGTGCACAGCATAATCAGCACGAACAAGATGTCTGGAAGGCAAAGCTTTGTTTCAAACAATCGATTTGACAAACTTCAAATAAATTCCTGTACTAAAAAAGTATTAAATTGTGGGAATCACCGTTAGCCCTGGCAGAACATGCGCACATAAATCTTTATGAAATCGAACAGAATAAAATAACTTCGTGATTTAAGAAAATTGCCTCCCCGCTCTAAATTTTTTGGCTTGATGGATCCACAATAAGCCCTTGAGCCAGGAGTCCAGGTTGCTGTTGGCAGCTCCTGAGCTTGCTGCTAAATCCTTGGGGAGGAAGGTTGATGAAAGGCTGGGAGAACCTTGCTGTGATTTACCTCATTCCGTGCCCAGAGCCAGCTTTGGAGCAGTTTTGCTGTCACATAAACAGGCAGCATTTTATTGGAAATGGTGGATATAGAGATATAGAATGGGATCATAGGATGGTTTTTGGGGTTTGGGGCTTTTTTGCCCCCCTCCTGCTCTTGGATGATTGGGGATTGTCCACAGTGGGAGATTATTACAGCCAGTATTATTTCAGACTAAACTTTTTCTTTTTTTAATCTTCTGAACTTGATGTCCAGCCCATATATTTAGAGATAATTCTGCGGAACATGCAGCTTTAATCTTATTGGATGAGATTAATGATCCCTCTTAAACAGGAGATTCTGAACAGGGGTGCAGTTGGGGATTTATTGTTTGGGTTTGTATCTTCTGATGTCTGTGGAATGTTTTCTTCTTTCCTTCTGGAATAAAGGAGAACTTTTATCCCTCTTCTTTTCACTTTTTTATTCTTTCTCTCTCTTGTGTCTGAGCTTCCCACTGCCGATAGAAACAGTGTAATCTGACACACTTTAATTAAGATGTACACTGTTAATATCCACAGCTTTCTTAATTTTTCTGCAGAGGGAACTTTTCCTGTTTCATTCTAAGAATTTAAGGAAAGCAAAGATTGTGGGAATAAAAATTTTTATGAAACCAATTGTGTAATGTTGGAAAACCAAAAAAGCTGAACAAACAGCCAAGCTGTCAGATTATCAGACCCTGTTTTATTAAGGATTATTCATCTATCCAGTGTCCTGCTACCCTTTCAAATCGTGCTCCTCTTTCGGTGGCATTTGTAATTTAAGGTGATGGAAGCCAATCTTTCCCATTATCACAATAAAAAAAATTGCAAGGAAGGCAAGAAGAAAAAGTAGAATATGAAGGCAGCTTTTTTTGTGGGAATATGCCTGGCCTAAAACTGTCAGGGTGTTCATCTAATTATTTAGAATTATTTTTAAAGGCTTACAGGAACTTGACAAATTTCCATCATGCTTGACATATAAAGGCTCTCGTAGCCTAAAAGCCAAAACAAACCAAATTCTGCTCTACAGCAGAATAAAAGAAGTTACTATCTTAAGTTATTTTGAGAAGTGGAAGTTGTCTTGCAGGAAGGAAAGTAGAGGTGTTTAAATTTGGGCAAAGGACTGCAACATATAAGGCAGAAAGAAAAACATTTTCGAGAAGGACTTTTTAATGGTATGAAGTTTAAACAAAAACTCAGTCACCTTCTCAGAGCACCACCATGGCGTTTGTTTAAACGCATCTGTGTAAATTTGATAGTTGAAATGAGATTAAAGAACCGTTTTTTTATGTTTGGGGCAAAAGATCAAGGGGTGTAAGAGTTCCCTGGTTGTTTGTGGCATTACAAATCTGTCTTTGCTGTCACTGCTTCTCTGAGCCGGAGTAATTGTTGACACTTAAAAACACACTGCTGTCATTAGATCCTGGTTAGTTAACCAGCCAACTCTGCAAGAAAATTTTCAAGGAAATTCCCCTGACAACTGGATATGCTCTTTTCTGAGGAAAAGTCTCTTCAAAATGGGATTTTAAATGGCTGATGCCTTCCCATACTTTCAAAGGTCAGATTTTAATTAAAAACCTTTAATTCACTTTGTCACTAGGGGACAGGGACAGTTACTCAGAAACAGTCAGGTTCTTGATTTGATGCCTGAGAAACATTTTCTTGTTCTCTAACATAGGTCAGTGTCATTCTTCAGAGTTTCATGTCTGACACCTCAGTTATTAAAGAGCAACTATTTATTTCTAAGTGTTGACCAGTCTGCACCATCCTCACAGAGTGAGAGCCCTTGACTCTTGCCTTATCTCAAGATAAGGGGTACAGCATGTTATTGTTTTCTCTGAGATCATTGCTGACATTCAAGAATAAACCAGAGAGAATAAAACCCCATTCTTGAAAAAAAAAAAAGGAGATTAATCATTTTGAAAAAGACTCCAGTGATATTTTGCATCTAAGGGCAGGAAACAGACCAGTAAGGGGACAGAAGGAAGATTGGGAACTGAGTCACTAGGAGGGAAAGAGCAGAGTAGGTCTGGATAGGGAAGGATATGGCAGGAAAGGCCTGGGTGGACAGGAGTGGACATCCCTGAGTTTGCAGAGCAGGACGAAGGCACACAGACAGCTGGGTGGAGAGGACAGCGATGGAAACTGGAAGGAAAGAAGTAGGAGAACCCTCCAGAGCAGAACTGAGATGTAGGTGCCACTCCAGAAGGGTCTCTGTCACACTGGCCAAACCTGTGCCTGTTCCTGGTTACTCCGAGGTGACCAAACAATTCCCTGGATATCACTGCCTCAGCAGAGGAGTTCCACCCCTTCTGTCTGGATCCTGACCCTGGGACTGGATGTGGGGAGGAAAAAGCTGTGGGAAGGTTGGGTTTGGGGCACTGCACCCAGAAGAGGAGATGAGCTGCTGGGCACAGGGGGAGGAAGGTGCAGCTGAGGGCACTGAACAGGCAAGAACACATAATTTGTCTTCCTATTTTACAGCCAAAACCTGTGAACAGTTTGTGATCAGTTTGTGTAAAGTTATATGAGAATAATTAGCTGACAGGAGAATATCTGCATCTCCATCAGACTGCATTACAGAAATGAATAGGGTCAAAACAGCAGATAAGTGGATACTCTTTTTCTGTATTACTTTACAAGTTAATTAAAGATTATGCTTATGTAAAAATCCCAAAATCACAGAATGGTTTGGGTTGGAAGGGACCTTAGAGCTCATCTCATCCCAGCCTTCCACCAGACCAGGTTGCCCAAAGTCCCATCCAACCTGACCTCAAACACCTCCCAAAGTGAAGAAGAATATTAGAGGACTCAAGAGTTAACAACTCTTAAAATTGAACATAATAATAAAAGAAAAGTTTTGCAGTTTTGGCTATTTCTTATAAACCAGAGTAGATAATTTTAATTTTTCACTGGAAGTTTGATCAAAGTGAGCCCGTTAGAGCTTTTCATTTGTATCTGTAAACTATTTTGTGCACATGTATTTATACAAGCAAATTAAACTTTTGAAATACAAAATATGTATGTTTAAAATATATCTATTTTATAGAAAATAATCTGAATTCTGAACCATTTGAAGTAAAAAATTAATGTAAGAACTTTTATATTTTTTTTCCTAAAATAATCTTTCAAGCTTTTCAGGTAAGAGGTATGTCAAGGGGATACTCTGCTCCTGTAATGGTCAGCAAGAAACAAGCTCATTATTTTTCTTCTGGGAAAACAAGGATGAAAGCTCTGTGTAGGATAATTTGAAGGCCATGAGTCATTCACTAAAATTGTTTATTTTTTGATAAATTCTTAAATTTTAATAACTAGGATGAAAGAGCAGACAGCAAAATGTAGGGTAGTTCTATGTGATTAGCCAGGTTTTATGTCTCTCCGATGGCATCTGTTAGGAGATAAAATTATAATTTTATTTTTTCCAAAAATACACAGAGATTAACAAGAGTCTAAGAACTTTAGGAAGAAAAAAGTGGTAAAACTTGGTGAAAAGTTTAGGACTCTGTCCTCTTTTGGCCTTAGAGATTTTAATCTGTTGGGTTTTTTGGGTGGGGAATGAATCTCGTCAAAGCTAGTGGGATGTTGGGACTGTGGGATTTTGTTTGATACTAAAAGTGTGGCTGGAAATGAGTTCCTGAAGTTCACCAAGTGCTAAAAGAGCAGCCTCCTGTGGGCAGGAACGTTGTGTAACATCCTGGTGAAAAGTTCACCGTGGAAATCCGGCATAACTCACTCTAGATGGATAAAATTTCTGCTCTGGCTTTTTAATGGACGCTCTACATCCCATTGTCCACGGGAACCTTCAGTTTCTCAGGATCCAGTGCTCCTGTTTGTGTCTCTGAGTTGGCAAAGAGAACTTTGTCAGGAGCTGTTGAAGGGACCACTGTTGGAGTGCACTGGGTGGTGGTGGAGAGATAAACCCTGAGGATCAGAGAGAGGGGCTCTGTCCTGGGCCCGGAGGTGACCCTGGGAGTGCATCCAGGTCACTGGGGATGGACTGAGAGAGGATTGTGTGTTTATGGACAGACTGGGCCTGTGAGAAGTGTTCATTGCAGTTTGTGGCCTTATAGGGCATTGTTTGCCTATTACCATACTAGGTAAAATCTGTGCAGTACCCCAGGTGATTGGGGGACACTGTGGGGAACATCTTTCCTGTTTCTATGATGTTCTATCCTGTCGGGGGCTGGTATTTAGGGAATTCTGACTGCGCAATAAACGGCTTTGCCTTTCTCCATCTCGTGTGCAAAGTCCTTGCCCAGGCGTCATTACTGCAGACCACAGAGCTGACAGAACAGCAAACACTGATAAAATTAAACAGCTCTGATGAGGGAAATACTGAAAGGCCCACCAGCAGCTTCTTTCTTCCAAATAATCCCATTTTATGAAGCTGATTTCCAGACTGGTGAGACTTCATTTGGACATCTTTGGTTTTTACAAATGATGTCGTTTATAAAGCAGCCTTATTTAAGAGAACAGCTAAGCATGGGGAGTAAAATCTAAAGCAGAGTTTCCTGTGCAACAGAGCTAAGCAACCAGCCAGCAATCAGGTTTAGCCAGTCTTTATTTTTAAGATTTCAGTAAATTTTAAAACTCACTGACATGGAATTAGTTTACAATAAGGTAGAAGTCACATTTTCTCATGAGAAATCCAAACAGCTCCAGCTAGAGGAGGTTACTAGGGCCTGTCCAGCCACGATTTGATCAAATCCAAATCAGAGATTCCACAGCTTTGCCAGCCTGTTCCAGTGTCTTTTCTTCCTCATGGTGAAATTGTTAAAATTCCTTTCCAGAGTTCCAACTTGTGTCTCTTGCTTTTCATCCTCCCACTGTCAGGAAGAGTTTGGCTCCATCCTTTCTTAGCCTTCCAGTTTAGGTAGTTGTGGAGATCACCTTAACTCTGTAGGATTTTTAAACTTTGGGTTTTTCTCAAGGGCTTGGGAGGTGGTGTTTGTGTGACCCACCTTGCCTGAAGACCTCCATCAGCATTCAGGAATCTGGAAATTGCTTTCTCTGAACAAAATGTTCTTGGTTATTGCTGAGGGCTCTAAGCTTTGGGGTTGACAGCACAAGGTGATGCAGAACTATTGAAAGAATAATAAATCAGCAGCAAAATGTACCAATTAGATTAATTAGATTTCAAAATGTGATGGATAACCATGCTGTGTGAAGAGATGGGAAGCTCTGACCTTGCTCCTGAGAGGGAAGCACAGGAGCCACTGAGCCTCCCTGACATTTGGGGCTCTGAGTGTGTTCAGCTCCACAGATCCCTGCTCTGGTTGTCTCTCTCGATCTTGTCAGGCACCTCCTTAAGCAGAATTCTTGATGGACTAATTACAAAGCTTCTATTAGTTCACTAAGCTCATTTTTCCCCATAAATTGGCAATATGAGCACTGGCTCCTGCCTTTTCTGAGTTAGGCTATGGCTTCGTTTTTACTGAATCAGAAACTCTTTGAAAATGGGGCATTTAAGTTTAAAAACTCCACCTGCTCATGCTTTCGATTTCAATACTTCTTTTATGTCCCTTGAAATAAAAAGAGGCCATGTTAAATATTTCAAATACTGAATAGGCACAAGTTTTTATGCTGATGCTCAGTGTTGAACTCTGTTCACTAACTTTAGAATAAAAAAAGCATTAAGTGAGAAAACTCTGCTATTTATAGTGGTCTTGATATAGATTTGTTCAACTTAGATTTGCAGATGTTAATTGACCACAGTTCCTTCCAGTCTGCTCAAATGGTATGGTCCCTAGACTGGAGCAAACATATTATTTTAATTATTATGCAAATGTCTTGTATTTGTTTCCTACAAATATTAATTACGCTTTTTGCTCTTTTTTTTCCAGGGAATGTATATTAAATCAACATATGATGGACTACATGTAATCACAGGAACAACTGAAAATGTAAGATTCTTTATTGTAAAATACTTTTATCATGCTTACAATTATTTTTCTGTGTATCTGCAGTGCATTTTGTAATCTGTAAGCTTGCTTTAAGCCAAGCCACTTTTTATTAATGTCTTTTCTCCTTTTTTTATGTATATGCATCATATTACCTTTTTAAAGACTAAGAACCCTTAAAAATAGACATAGAAAAGCATCTGTGTTGAAATTATTAATAACTAACAATATAATAAGTTAAATTCTCAAACTTCTTCCCTCAGTGATTCCTCAAATAATCCTTTCTAACAACATTCACACATTTTCTCTCTGGCAAAAGTGGTTTTCTTTATATTAACTACATTGTATTTTATGTTTATCATCACTTGTAGTACAAATACAGAAGAGATCCATTATCATTGTCACTGTAGTGCCAGAGGTTTTAAAACAACTGAACCAAAATCACACAGAGTTTTGCAGCTCAAAGATCTGTGTGAGAGATCCCGGGGACACTGAGGAGCAACAGCACAGCTTCTGAACATCCTCCTCGTTCCTTAACGTGCAGTCCATAATTATAAATTTGAAAAAATTAAATTGACTTCAACTGCTGCCATCTAATTACTGTGACAGACTCCATAATAAGACCCTTCTGGTGTTTATCTTGTCTTTTAGTCGCGCTGTTCCCATTCAGGCTTGGGTCTGTTTGACTGCTCAGAGCTGGGCAAGTGACGAGTTTAGGTTTTATAAAGCTGATATTGAAATGATGGATTGCTGACACCCAAGGAACGTCAAATGAGCTCTGTGAGATGTAAATCCTGGCTGGCAAGTGCCAGTGCTCTGCTGGCCCATATGGGTGAGCTCCATGTGGGATATTTTAATTGATTTTTCTATATTGAGTAGTATTTATATGGGTTTTGTCAGTGCAAACCCATGGAAAGCCAGATGATTTGTATGTCACAATTTGGGAAGACAATTCTAATGCAAATTTAACTTGAAATTTGTTTGTTTATATTGTCACCATTGGCAGCATTTAGAAGTCTAAAAATAACTATATGTGTGTCTTGGGTCCTGAAAATTATGACTGATCCATCTTGATTATGTTGGACAGATTATGTTCATAGTCATTGAATTACTCATGCTGTAATTAATCCACTTTTTTACTGTAATTCTAATTCATTTCAGAAATATAATACAGTTTGTAGGGAAAATATTGATATATTTACAATTGAAATTCACAGGAGGAGTTACTAAATTGCCAGCCACTAGAATTTTTATTTTGGCTATCAAAACCTTTTGCCATGACACCACCAGAAGAAGTTGCTTTTTTGGTTTTGCTAGAAGTGTAATCACAGGTGCAGATAAACCAGCTTCAGAGACCTTTAACTTCTGGTGTTTCAGCGAATTGATTTTTCATTCCTTTTGAAGGGAAAATTGACCTCAGAGCCAGTGTTTAATTAGCTCGGCCTCATCCAAGTCAGGAAAGCAGCTAAAAAGAGAAAGAACCAGAGCTTTGCTTTTCCGAGTAACGTCAGCTGAAGTTAAACATTATGAATGGTGGTGGTTACTGCAGTTTCCTGCTTACCTCTCATGGCCCATTTAAAGCCAAAGAGTTTGTATTCACGCTGAATTCCAGGAATATTTCCGTTACGTGCTCGCTCCTGGGCAAAGGAGCAGCCTGGTAAAATTCCACCAGTTTCCATGAAAAGGAGAAAGTGGCTCTGGAGCCAGGTAGTTCTTCCCCTCATCCCGTAAAGCGTGGGGGTAAAATCCTGTTTGTTGTAGCGCAGAAGGAGCCAGGGGCAGGAGGTGAGGTCTGAGTGCACTGCCCAGGGTTCAGCTCCAAGCTGGAGCCCCCAGCTCAGGAGTGACCAAAGCCCTGAGCAGAGACCAGGGAGGTGAGGGGCTGGAATGAGGCCGGCGTTGGGCAGAGAAAGGCTGGGAATGAAAAACCAGCAGCAGGCAAAAGGTAAAAGCTGTGCTTGGAGCAGCCCAGCCGCCCTGGGGGTCACCGTGGTCAGTATTGGCTGTTTGCCCTATTGGCTGATTGACTCATTGGGTAATCAATGACTTCTCCTGCTCTCAGCAGCCCGGCACTGCAGTGGCTCTGTCAGCAGGGGCTGGCCCTCGGGGGGCCATTTGGGCCCTCAGACATGAGTCTCTCTGCCATTTTATTCAGAAATAATTGCACTCATTTCCTTGTCAGTGGCAATTTGGGTTTTTCTTGTATTGCCTCCTCTTCTCTTTGTTCCCTTTATTTGTTTACCTCACGTTTTTAATCTCCATCCACAAAAGGAGTGAGTGGAACTTCTGGTTGAAGACAGTGCAGCTGAGGAGCTCTTGCCTGCAGTGGGGTCATGACCATAAACTTCTACACCTCACTTTCAGTTCAGATAAATCCTTTCTTCCTTCGCATTTGACACCTGGCTCCTGTGTTTATTGTGTTTAACAATTTATGTTTTCAAGAGATATCCAGGCACTCAGCTATAGTTTGGTAACAGCTGTTGCTCTGTGCAGTTCTTCAGCAGGATTAGAGCCAGGCCACTCCCTGTAGCTGCAACTGGCTCCTTTTCTGCCTTTCTTAGGAGTCTGTTTGCTTAGCAGGGAACTTAAACTGTTTCTCAAGGATTATTTTGCTTTAAAAGTTTCTGCACCGTTTGACAAGGGACAATAACTCCTCTCCTGTCTCTGACCCTGTATCTAATGAGGAGAGTAAACACCCCACCTTGTCTAAGTCTCCTGGCTGAACAGCCAATTTCCACTGGGATTTGTTTTCCAAGGTGATGTCTCAGCTCTTTAATTCTGTCGTTATTTTCTCCTGAATGCCGGGGTGGTGTGCTCTGTGTCAGTAGAACACTCTTGGAAGCCAGGCCACAGCGCAAACGAGTTGCCTTGAATTCTCAGCTCTCTGCTCCTGAGCCTGCTCATCTCCTCAATGCCCCATGGATTTCTATCACAGATTTAAGATTTCATCAAAGCATCTAAAACTTATTTGTAAAATAGTAGTTGGGCCATATTTGAGTGGCTCTTCAATGGGTTTTTATCAGTTTTCATGTGCTCAGAACAAGCTATATTTAGGATAAGGGAGCTTTTCAGCTCCAGGATCACGAAATTCTGTGAACAATGTATGTACATAAAATCTCCTGAAGAGCAAGTCCCCTACATCCATTTGTAAATTACCACATTCTGTATTCAAATGGGTCATTTAGCACTGCCTTGGAAGTGCTGGAGCTGGATTTGAAGGTATAAATACCCCGTGTGTGCAGAGTATCTTCAGTGCACGTCAGCAGTAACACTGCTCTGTAGAGGAATGAGCCCAGATTTATGTCCCACACGTGGCTGGTCCAGCCCTGTCCCAGGGTGTGTTGTAACAGATTTATTTCCATGTGCTGTGAATTCACCCAGGGTATTCCCAACAAGGTTGTGACTGCTCAGCTAAACACAATGGAATAGCTCACCCAGCCAAAACTGGCAGTGGAATTCTAGATTACTTCATCAAATGTTATAAAAAAACAAAATTGTTCCTTATGAAAATGACCAATTGTCATTATTTGACAGCAATAAGATGTCTTTGGGTGCATCTTTCTTGTCTCCTTCAGCATTCATTGTTTCATTCCTGCTCTTTCCATCCACCTCCACACCCTCTCTGTAAAGTAAAATTTCTCTCTTGTCCTCAGTCTCCTGCTGACCAGTGTAAGAAGATCCATGCTGGTGATGAGGTGATTCAGGTCAACCACCAAACTGTGGTAAGTACTTTGGAAATTCTGTGCTGCAGGCTTTGCCTGCTCCCAGTGGTGAAAAGGTACTAACTCTTCTTTGTCCAGCTGTATTATTATTATTGTTATTATTATTATTATTATTACTATTTATGTCTTTTCAAACATCATATTCACTGCTTATTCTTAATAAGAAAAGGCGCAAATTGAGTCCGCAACCAGCCCAGAAGGATTAAGCCAAATTTACACTTTGCACAGCTGCTGCTCAACATCATACTCTTCTTATATAAGGAGATCCAAGAATATTTCCTTGAAGTTCTTAGACTTCTCATTATGCACTTGCCAGCTGGTTTAACTTCTCCTCTTGAACAGAATTTTGCATTCTGTTTAATGCAGGATCCAGATTAATAATGCAGAAGTGCTGTAACAGCCGTGGATTCTGAATCTGTTGGGTGGAAGATATAAAAATGATTAAAGTGTTGATAGAAATCTGCCGGGTTTGGGCTTTGGGCATTCTTGGATGGAGATTTATTTTTAAGATGCCTACAAGCACGTGCATGCAGAAGTGGATGCTGAACCTCAGTATTGCAGTATGTAATTTAAATATAATTTAAGTAGCTCCAGTGTTGCTATTTAAATATGAGTCTCAGGTGAAAGGAACACTGGTATTTATTATTTCTTAGGCATGAGCAGTGACAAGGACAATGAAGACTTCCTAAGAAACTTCTAATTTAGCTATTTCACTTTGTCCTGGTGAACCCCATCTCCAGACACCGCAGCTGCAAAATTAAGAAATCTCTTTCTGTCTGTCACTGGTGTGAAGTGGGAATATGAAAGTCTGGCTATTAAAATCTCATGATTAGAGAGCAAATATTTTCTCTTGAAAAGAAGTATAACTTATTCATTTACAATTTAAATGTTAATGCAAAACACAGCTCTTATCTGTATTAGAGAGTTGTCATAGTTACAAGTTGAAATATGTATTAGACTGGCTTTCTCCATCAAACACACTCTTCAAGTGACAGATCTGATTTAATCCTTACTCCCATAGGTGAAATTCCCCATTCAGCTTCTCAAGAATTGGCTTTTTTAGCAACTCTTTCCATGTCTGCTATTGCAGCAGGCTCAAGGTGGTTGATACTTGTAATCCCTTTCCACCTCAGGGCACAGGACCAACAGCTGAGTCAAGTGCCATAAAAGACATTTTTTTTCCTAAAAAACCCCATAATATATTAATTATTCATTCTGAAGTTTCTAACAAGCTAAGGAAAGAGTTAAATGGCACTGGTTCTTTTGGAAATTTATTCTTCCTTTGAAATGGCTGGGAAAGTCTCATTGCAATGTCTTCAGTTTGGAAAATCAGGCAGTAATAATGTGTGCTTGCATGTTTCAGAGGTGTGTGTCCAACTCTCCCCCCTCAGGGATTAGAAGTTTTAATATTTTACATATCCCTTAGATCTTCAAGTGTGTCCTTTAGGTCACTTCTGGCACTCCTTGCTGCAAACTACCCTTAGCTGTGCTCCTTCTTCACCTGAGTTATCACCTTATGACAATCCATATTTTGCTTATAATTTGCATTATTTCCATTAGTGGACTGGAATAATTCAAAGGCAACAGCTCATTAAATTTCCACTTAATCAATATTCTAATATTAGCACAACCAGCTCATAAAAAGGGGTGTAACCCATCTGAAATTAATGACTGGGGGGGGGTCAGAGAACTTACATATCTCCGGTGTTCCTACAGGTTTTCCAGAGCAGATTTTATCTGGGTTGTTGTAACCAAGACATTTGTTTAAGATTGACGTCTCTGTAGCATTTTGATACCAATATTTTATACTGTATCAAATATAAATCCCCTTCAACACAATGTGTTTGGAAGAACCTGTTCTGGAGATGATTAGAAAATGTCATTTTGTACTGCCACTGGTGGAAACACTTCCCTGAGCAGAGGAAGTATGGATCTTTTTAACAGATTCCACTCCTATAGCTGACTATCAGCACCATTTAATCTGATTCTGACTGAACTAGGCCAGTGTATTTTCTAGATAAATTCATATTCATTTAATATGATCATTTGAGTTTTAAAACTTTCATTGCTGTTCCGTTCCCACAACCTGTGGTAAATTGCTCCGGTAGTTAATTATTCTCATTGCTGGGGGGGAAAAAGTCATTTTATTTGTAGTCTATATTTGTCTGGCACAAGCTTCCAGTCCTTTGATCTTGATATATTTTTATCTATTAAATTGGAGAGCAGATTTCTCTTTTAGGTATTTTCAGGATGCAATCAAATTAGCTCATCACTTTTTTTAGTAAGGTGGATAATTTGAGCACTTCCAGTTTGTCATCCTAACGCATGACCCTCCTCAGCATCCTCTTTAAACTCCCAACTGTAGCACTCTGCATTTTTCACAGGGAGATATGGAGCTGTCCGGGGTAAGGATTCTCTCATGTTAGGGCAGAACTCTGGTGCTCAAAGAGTAAAACTGAGACTACATGGCCTGGAGATGTTCCAGGGGAGGGTTAGGTTGGGTTTCAGGAAAAGGTTCTCTCCCCAGAGGGTGGTTGGGCACTGAACAGGCTCCCCAGGGAATGGTCATGATTTTTTAAAGTTCTACTTTACTTTTCCAATGGCTTTTCAGTGCAGTTGAGAGTCAAAAAGTGCTCAGGAAGTATTAAAGGAGAGCTGCTTCCAAATTATGTAATGCAACAACTGAAGGAGTGAGAAATAAAAGCCTTTCCACATGGAATCCGGTCTAACCAAGGAACACTCTGTAATACAATTACAAAGATCAAAGAAAAAATAATAGTACTTTAAGCAAGAAATTAATTAAATCAGGCGATTCACCACTGGCTGTTAAGATAATTTAATCATTACCCAATTTCCTTATTTGCTTTTCTGCTTGTTCTTCTTGCTTATAAGATTTTAATAAAACAGCATAAGAAACTTTAAGAGTAAGTTATACATTCTAAATTACTGCCACCCTAACTCTTTATTTTTCCCCTACAATAACAACAGGCACCAATTCTGCCAGTGTCTTGTAGATTTTTACTTCCTCTCCCATAAATTCATTCAGAAGTACTAAAGATGCCACTGTAGCACTTCTTTGTTTGCAAAATTAATGATTACACCTTAGGTGGTGTACTTTCTGCTGCTTAGTTGAAATGGTAAATTTCATATTGTAATTCTTTTTCAGCATAAATTTATGAAAATTAAATTGTGTTAATGTTCTTTTTTGGATAGTTTTTCAGACAGTGAAAATATTGAATATCAAACAAATATCGATTCCTCTACCTGACCATCTGACCATGTGTAAAATATCTGCTTCTGGATAGAGAAGTGATTTGTAAACAAGGGAAAACTGAATTTCTCAGTCTTCTAGTATATTTTTTTTTTTTTTTTGGTGAGGGTTAGGATTTGAAGGTTATTTCATAGGACAGAGAGCAATAATAAGGCTTTTAGTAATTCCTGTTGAAAGCTCGATGTTACTCAGGAGCACCTGGCAAGACTCCAGGAGTCAGAATGTAGTAATTAATCCCAAACCAACTGAGCACCATCGAGCTGATGGGACTGAAAATGGCAAAGATGAACTTGGAATTAATCAGGAGCAGGTTGCCGAGAGAAACTGAGCTTGGATACCATTGTCTTGACATTAGTAATATCTTGTCTGAAATACTGCGTGATCTTCAGGTCATTTGCAGCCATCAAGGGTGTTAAGTTAGATATGAGCATTAAAAAAATGTAATGGGTAAAAAGGAAAATGTGTAATCTGTCTCAGAGGAAGAGGAATTATTTATGGATTTCAGTTTGGTTAACTCAGCCAGCTGGGTCTGAGACAGAATTCCTCTTTCTCCACAGACAGAGGCAATAAAGACCAGAAAGAGAAACAACTCCTTAAGGCATAAAACAATGCTGTGCCAGAGCAAGAGGCCACAGAAATATCTGTTATTAATCGGTTGTGTTATGTGTTTCTCACATTCTCTTTAAATAGCTGCTGTTTTTAACTGAAGTAGTTGCATTTTTGCACTTGGTGAGGCTGTTCTTTGGAATGATGAATCCCGTGCCTTCAAAGGCATGGAAGTAAGATGGGGACAGACTTTTTAGTAGGGCCCCTTTGCAACAGGCCCTGACTTTATACTGAAAGAGGGGAGATTTGGACCAGATATAAGGAAGAAATTTTTTTTACAGTGAAACACAGGCACAGGGTGCCCAGAGAAGCTGTGGCTGCCCCATCCCTGGAAGTGTCCAAGGCCAGGTTGGACAGGGCTTGGAGCAACCCAATCGACTTGACAATGTCCCTGCTGCTGGCAGGGAGGTTGGACTGAATGACCTTTAAATGTCCCTTCAAACCCCAAATATACTGTGATTTTAAATACATGAACAGCAGCCTAATGCCCTTTCATACTGCTCATTGTCAAATTACATGCTTGAAATTAAGTGTGTCAAGAGCCCGGCACAATGAAATCATTTCAGCACTAATTTATTTGTGTGAAGACAGTCATTGAATTAATACCCTCGGTGTCTGTTTGCTGAATTGTAAATATGAGTCCTAATGAGAGCTCATTTTAGGTGGAGGTAAGTCTGTGAACGTAGTGCCAGGTCACACCATCTGTGGTTCAGCACACTCTGTGTTGGGAAATGCAAGCAGGGAAAAAAAAGGACAAAAGATGTCATGAGAATTCCAACTTCTTTCCCCAAAAGACGTCCTTCTGTTTCCAAACAAAGTGCCACATGTTACTTATTCTCCAGATTCTGCCTTTCAGAAAGGCTCAGTAAAGCCTCTCTTCCTGTAGTAGACCTTGCTTCTCGGATTCTTGCTGCGTTTCTCCATTAGTTAATGAAAATAACGATGTAAGATAATGGGAAAACATTTGGTTTTCCATCATCAATTATTGTTCGGAGCAGCTCGAATATTAATGAGTGAATCAGCTACAGGTGTTAATGACGAGCTTCCTGTTCAGTGACAGAAAACAGTCTTATGATCTTCCAGCACATTTTTGTCTAATAATAATTTCTGATTTCCATGTTAATCAAACCAGCTCCCTTGATTAATTCCCTAATGAGGCAAAGTGAATTACAGACTTAAAATATGGAAGGATGATAGCCTGCTTCCTTAAAAAAAGTTGGGTTTACACAAGCTGGGGGTTTTTTTAATGCAAATATGAAGAGAGGTCAAATTTTGCAGGTTCAAGTAAATATCCAGATGGCTTTGCTTATGTATTTGAAGAGTCAGGAGGGGAAACATCTGTCCTGGTTCCTGTGAGGGGTTACTGCAGTCAGAGCAGAATGACTTGTTTTCAGGTGGTGTGCAATAGTGTAGGGTATAAATATTTAGAAAATATTTGGCACAACTGATTTCCGGACCAAATGCCTGACAAGGGAGCTTTTAAATTCCTGTTAGTTACTGCTCTGTGTCTCCCCACCCCAGGTAGCAGCAAAGCTGGCAGGTGATACAGTGAACAGAACAGGCACAAGTCCCCCAGCCAAATTAAGGTGTAACCTGCCTTCCTTCTGGGAGGTGCACTCAGTGGTTCTGTATTTCCTAAAACTTTTCTGTTTTTCAGAGCCCTGATAGGGTTTGATAAGGCAGTGAAGGAAGTGAGGAGCCCCATTCCTGCCTTGTCCCCAGAATTTTCAGGGAAAGCAGAGAAAGGAGCAGATGTCTCTCTCCCTTGCGCACTCCCCACTATCTGAGCTAAATTTTACTTCTAAATTCCTACCATAACAAATACGTGTAATGTGTTTGAAGGAAATTGGCAGGGAGGTGAATAACTGCTGTGGGGGTTCAGACCACTGGAATCCTCTGATAAACACCACCATGTTCAACAGTTCAGCTATTTTCTCAGTTCCTTTTGATAGACAAATATATCATGCACTTAATGCCTCTGCAGACACCCCAAAATGCACTGGTTTGGGGGGTTTTTTGTGCATCTGTAGCATTAGGAATTTTTTTGTATGAATTTTTCGGACAGACCTGCAGTGAGTCATCCCCAGGCAGGTAGTCTTTATTTCAAAAAGGGAGAAAAGGTGCTTTTCCAGCATGAAGAGAGTTTGGATTTATCACAATGCTGAAATCCCTGCTGCTGGTAGGATGCATTCCAAATCCCATTCATGCAAATCCAGACCTGCTGAATGAGAAGGAGCAAAGTCATTATGGGGAGAGTCTAAAGAAGATATTGGAGAACTAAAAATACTGGTTTGATGTTATTGACAGTGGGTTATGTTTTACATGTTTTTCTAAACATATTAGTTAAGCAGTCCCAGCTACAAAATTATCAGGTTTGGGTCTACAGAATCACCTCAGCATTGTGAAATTTTCTGGTAAAGGAGTTCATTATTTTAGGAATTAATATTTTTGGAACTATTATTTTTAAAGTTGCTATATTCTTAATTTTCCACCACATAGTTTCTATGAGAAAATGAACAAATTCTTTCATATGGACAGTAGTCCACGGGGTTTTTTTACCTGGAGCTCTTCTTTCTGCACTGAGGATGTACAGACAAATAAAAATTAATGATTGTGGCAATCCTAGGTGTAAACCACCAAAATTTTAAATATCTGCCTCTCTATGACAATTTTGAGTAAGTTCTTTTGCATTCTTCTGGGTTTCTCCCATCTTTAGCATCTAAATTAGCATCCATTTTCATTTATGGAGGAAAAGAAAAAGTATCCCATTAGTCTTTTATTTCTTCATTGTTCTAATTTTAATTGAACTTTCCTTGCTGAAATATCTCAGAATTTTGTAGAGTTTGATTGACTGTATGTGTTAAAAAGCTTAACGGAGCAAAATACCTTTCTGGTGAATGCATCTTACCAGAGCTAGAAGTCAGTAATTGCTTTAAAGACTGATTCTTTAGGAGTAAATGTCAAAATCTGTCTCAAGGACTGGTTTTCAACTAAGATTTTTAATCCACTGTAATGACTTCTCTTTTTTCAAAGATATTTTTAGTAATACAATTTATAATAACTTGTCCAAATTCCTGAGAGCATTTTATCATGGCCCAGTAGTAATGACTGCAGACTGTTCTCTGATAGGTCTTGGTCTTTAATGGTTTTGTCATTAAGGCTCTCATTGGAATAATTTATCGTTAACTTAATTATTTATCATTCTTTTCTAAAAGGAGCTCACGGAACTCGAAGGATTTCGGCAATCTGAAAATTACATCAATCTATAAAAATCGAAGAAGGTTCCATTTGATTTCTATAACTGAGTAAAAGAAAAGAAATGTGTGGCCCCTGTCCTTTTATAAACACAGCCCAAACCGGAGGAGTTTTTTGAGATGCAAGCTGCCATCCTTGCATTTCTTTGGATGTGACCCATTTACAATCACTTCTGTCTTCTGGTTTCCCATGGCCAGTGCATTTTTAGAAAGTTTTCAATAGAACAGCAGCATTAAAAATAGAATAGAACTTTTAAAAGCTATTAAAATCCTGTCTGGAATTCCGACACATATTGCAGTTCTGTCCCTGGTGGATGTTCCCAGTGGGATCCTGGCTTTGGCCCACTGTGGAGACAGCTTGGAACCTCACAGTCTGTATCCCAGACTGTATCTGTATTCTCTTCAGCCCTTAGAAGAGGGTTTTAGTTCAAATCTCTTGGAGGTATTATTTTCCCTTCACCTTTTTGTGTAATCAGATATTATCTTCCTCTAAAAGGAAGTCATTATAAAGTACACCTGATGCAGCAAAGGAGGTGAATGTCGACTGCTCTGTGTCTAAGCACCTCAGCATTTTATTTTCCTGGTTTTTAATAGCAGTGGGAATACACACTTTGGTCAGAAGAGAAATTTTGATTAAAATGTTGTTGGTGAACTCTGACAGGTCAAACATGGCAAATATAAAAATATTTACTGCTTGCATATATTGGTGCTGTTCCTGTTCTGGGATTCGCTGAGCTCTTCATTCTTAGAAAGTCATTTTATGGCTGATGCAGTTGCCTTGGGAAGGTTGTGTCTGGAAATTCCAGCTCCTGCTCGGTGCAGGTCTGCTCAACGCCAGGGCTCAGATTTGTGGCAGTCACAGCATTTATGGCAGATCTTTATTATGGCAATGTATTACTGCTCTAAAAATCTGCTCTGATTGGGACAGAAAAGGCAGGGGAAAAAGAAAAGCCCTAAAAATAATTTTTCTGTTTTCATGTATAAATAAATTCTAATTTAAATAATCAAGATGATTAAGGAATGTCTCTAAGTACTTTTTTTCTGAGTGGCACGTCCTTTCAGTACCAGTGATGTCCTTTTTTAGGGG
Organism: Struthidea cinerea; assembly: GCA_013397865.1. Taxonomy (NCBI): domain Eukaryota; kingdom Metazoa; phylum Chordata; class Aves; order Passeriformes; family Corcoracidae; genus Struthidea; species Struthidea cinerea. The sequence continues at coordinate 1,021,794 of VZTI01002729.1, forward strand.
TCTGTTTGCAATTTACAGTGACTTGGATGCTCGGCTGTGTCCAGGGGCTGTAGAGATAAACCAATAAATGATCACTTATGTCCGGTCAGGATCTTACAGCTCTTACATGCATGTTACATGTGTTGTTCCAGCACAGTCTGGCTTCCTCCTCAGCACTCACTGTTGCGACTCAGAACCCAGACTGAAATGATTTCCTGACTTCTAGGACCTCATCTTTTGATTTAAAATGTTCAGTGAGCTCGCAAATTATTGAAAGGGTAACAGTGTTCACTTCTGCCTTATTTTGTTCAGGAACATAGCTAAAGAAAAACAACTAAAATCCATCTGCAGCAGCATGATTGCAGTCCAGCAGAGTTTATAAAAACTGCTTATGTTTGCAGGGAGCAGGTTGTAATAGACCTTGTTGGTTAATAGAACATTTCCTTCACATTTCAAGTCAAATGGAAAGCTTTCAAAATTCAATTACGGACTTTTTCCTTAGGTTGGCTGGCAGTTAAAGAACCTAGTAAATGCACTGTGGGAAGACCCAAATGGAGTGATTTTAACCTTGAAAAAACGTCCTCAGAATACCCTGGTTTCTGCTCCTGCCCTTCTGAAGAATGTGAGGTGGAAGCCTCTTGCACTGCAGGTAAGGTGGCTGCTGCAATGCTGGTGTCGTGGTTAATCCTTTATTCAAGAGAAAATATTGGAGTTTTTCCTTCCAGTGAAAGGAGTGGGAGCCTGTCCCAAACTCCTTTGAAGCAGAGTGCTGAGATAAATCAGTGTGGCAATGCTGTATGGGTCGATCAGATTGTTTTCTCCATGTTTGGGTGACTTTGGGAGCCACAGGATCTCAGACAAGGAAAGAACATTTACAGATAGTTTTATGAAGAGCAAGGTTCAGTGGCTGCTCTGACTGGCAGAGGCAGCAGTGCCTCCCTGTTTCCATTATTTCACAGTCTGTCAACCACTTGTTTGTAATCAAGTGTGTCAGATCCATTAAATTCCAGAACTCTGCTTCTGTTCCACACCTCTCATGCAGCTGGAGCTTTTGGTAGCAGGGATAATAGAACCTCTGGTATTTTCTGTGTACTCATTCCTTGAAAAACTGTTGATGCAAAGAAAAAAAAAGACAATTGTGAGCATCACAGCTGGTTCTTCCAACAGCATCAGCAACACACAGGAGAAACGGGCTGAAACACTGAGCTCAAAATGTTGTTAAAGGAAAAGATTTCCAGTAAGTCAGTAACTATTGATGGTTGTCTTTAATGGCATTTAACATCCTGTAAGAAGCTGATGCACTTCCATAATGTGGAAGCTTCTCAGAGCTGTTTTGTTTGGGTCACACGATACGTGAATGTGTTTCTGAATGGTTTTTAAATTAATGAAACAAAACTAACCCTTCAAGCTTATCCAGGCAGTTTTCCTCCCTGCCTGGCATTTTCTAAATCTTTCATTTCTCAGAGTGCCTGAATCCTACACAGTGGCTTCCCTTAAGGAGTTTGTGTAATCCTTGCAGCCCAGGAATGCTGACAGTGGGATTTAGGGCCACCTTTCTTTCTCTGTGACTGCCCCTGTGGGAGAGGAACGGGGCCCTGTGACACCCAGAGGGGATTTTTCTGTCACAATGCTGAATAGGAATAACATCCTTTGCTCTGGCAAGACGCTCATGCACCCACTTGTGAACTTCAGATGGAGCCTTCAGGGGTAGCAAAATGGAAATTGCACTTGCACAGGGCTTCCAGGGAGATCCTCTCTTTATATTTGTACATTAAAGAATCATAATTCAGGAGCAGCACTGGGCCTGGAGGCTGTGTCAGTGTGAGCAGTGTGTACTGTGTACACTGAATGTATGGCACAGCATTTTCCATTGAAAATGCCAACCTTTGCTGTGGTAGCCAGAAAAGTGAAAGTGCACCGAGCTGTTTTTGTGGAATTATCAGCAGTTCTGGTTTTGTGATGTGTCCTCTTCTAATGAGCCCCTGAGGAGCAAAGGGTGCTTTAAGAGTCGTCCTTCCTGGGATGTATTTCTTCTATATCAGAGAATAGTGGGGTGAGATACTGAAATAAAAATCCAAACCACTTTGGAAAACAAAACCAGCACTTCCAGTGTTACTTCTTAACAGTAGATTCTGTTACAAGATGTGGAAAACCAATTTTAGGTCTTTTATTCTTCCTGCCACAGAGACAAGCTCAAATGTTAAGACCTGGATCCGTTTCAGGACGCAGGTTTTGGGTTTGCCTGTTTCCTGCAGCTCTCACCTGGATCTGGTATTATTTATTATCGTCAGTAATGACTTGGAAGCAGCCTGATTAAATTTCAAGATGCCACTAAAGCCTGTGCTTCCTGGACAGCTGACACAACAGCTTGTTGCTGCTGGAAGCAGTGAGCTCACTTCCCTCTCCTGTTGGCTGCGGTGTCCTTGCCTTTCCTTGACTTTGGCAGTGTTTAGACTGCAGAGCAGTTTCATGTTGGATTGGTAGGAGAATTTCTGGGTTTATTTGTTTGTTGTTCTGGAGTTTTCTGCCGCTGATGGATTAAATTGGCTCTGGCAGAACAGGCTTTGGGGATAAGCAGAGAACACAGCACGGACAGGAGGGTTTACACCGAGACAAAAGCAGGGTATGGAACGACCAAACAGCAACAAGCTGCAGAAAAATATCTCAGTGAAAGCAGATTAAGAGAGAAGACAGTTCATCAAAAGTCAGACTGTCACAGAAAAGGAATAACACATGTGGGTGTGCTGTATTTCACTGTGTGCTCCAGGTGCAGATCCATGCACATTACCCTGCATGTGCTATTTTCATGGTGCACTCCGAATATCTATTTATGGATCCACATGCGGAGCAATTTTTTCATTCTGATTTGGTGCTGGTAAACAAAACAAAACAAAAGCAGTAAACAATTAGGCACAAAGGAAATAGAATTTAAGAACTTGGAATCATATTTGTTACCTCAGGTTGGTGCACAGCAGGAAGTTTTAAATAAAAGTTGTCGTGTTTTCTATTGTTGCTTAAGGCACTTATAGATGTTATTAATATTTTTTTCTACAATAATTAAGTTTAAAATTATACCACATAGGTAATTTATGAATTATTGATGATACAGAATCTGTGAGGCCTTATAAAATTTATTACTCGGCCTTGTTGTAGTATTCCTTTGCTGTAGAGAGTTTCCCTTGATGCTCAATTAACAACAGCAGACTTTTCATTTGCCAGGTCTGTGCTCCATTATCTTTCAGTGAGATTTGTGACACCATTTTCTCCTTTTGTCTCTGGCTGACATTATGGGATAGTAGAAGATAATCTGAATTTTTAAACTCTCTGATTATTTTCCCACTCAGGACAAAATATGGTTTTTTTTCATCTGCAATGACAAATAATGCTCTGTTTTTTGTTAAAGTGAGCACACTATAACTTCATTCAAATAAAATTCAACATTTATTGTACTTTTTTTCCTTTCATTTTGAGAACTATTCAAATTGGAATAATCATTCCTGTCACAACTAATTGATCCAGAACATTACACCATTTATTATTTAGTTTAACAATATGCATAGAGAACTAATATAATTTGGACCCCTTGGCAGACTGACATTCTTATGAAAAAACATCCTGTTTTGGTATTTAGGAGTGCTTTTACTTTCTGAACTACATAAAAATAATTTCAATGTTTACCTCTAGAAGATAGGAAGTTTTTATTTAGAAAAATATTGGTGTTTATAGCTTTCATCCAAATTTCAAGTCGCTGGGTTCTCCTTCCACCTGTCGAAAATTGATTGTATCTATTTAAGTATAATTTTTGTAAGTAAAAATATTTTCTATTTCTTGAGTATTAACACAGACCAGACCTTGGTTGAAGAATATTCTTTGTTTATATCTCTGTATCCTGCACAGCATATTTGGTTATCATCCTTCTAGTCCTTGCAGACCATTGACTTGAGCTTCTCTATGACATCTGAATCGAAAAATTGTATTTAACGTCATGTAAGAGTTTAAAAAGTAAAAATCTTAAAGGATTTTTATTTAATGTTTAGGTTAATTTCTATTCCTTTGCTATTTACCACGGCTTTGTATCACCATGGGGCTATGAAGCCAAAGGACAATGAATTCTGCTTTCTTAAAAGAATCAAGATGTTCTGTCGATGCTAACAATAAATCTTCCACTGAAACCAACATGATCATTTCATTCAGTACAAGGATTCCAGAGCTCTGTAATTAACTTCTGTATTAATGACATTTAATACAGTGTGTCCTTTCTCCTCATATAATTGATTTTCTGCATTGATTAAGGATCATATTTTGATTGAGTCTCAGATTTTCCCTTGAGGTGGCTTTTAAATTAATTTAATGGTCGTTTATCAGTTTCTTTCATAGCCTTGAAGTCTAGAGTTTCACTAGACACCTTTTTGGAAGAAACTTCAGAAATTCAAAAAAATGGCTAATCCAAAAAAGAGGTCTAAATTCCTAAAATTATGCCCATCAATTTTGTTGTTCCACGTAGCACAGAAAGCATTAATTTATTCTTCATGTGCCTTTTTGGTTTTTACAGCCTGTGATTCCAACCAGCCCCACCAGCAGCTCTACAACCCCTACGAGTACGATGGGCATGTCCTCAAAAATGGACAATTCCGCGCTCCAGGATGTTTTCATTCTCTCTCCTATGTCAGGACTTTATGGCCCCAGGTACTTATGTCCCAAGGAATTTGAGGTTTTCAAAAATAAAATTTTGCACTTTAATTTCATTAGATTAGTAAAACAAAACCAAAACAAACAGCCCCACCGTCAAGCTAAATAATTAATAAAATTAAGAGCTAAAAATACATTAAGCATCATATCATTGTTTTGAGTGACTTAACTTTCACTTAGCTGAGCAAAACCTGGGTTTAGTCTTAAATTAAGAAAGTGTTTAATCAATTAGTTTTATTTACTTTTGTGCATCCACTTCTATCTTATTCTTGAGCATTTCTGCAAGGGAAACCCTTGTCTGCTCACATTACAACAATTCCTTATGTTCTCCTTCAGATCCTAGAAAACTCCTGAATATCTGTGCTTATCTTGGAATTAAATGATGGTTTTGTTAATTTGCATTTGTTGAATTGCCCCACTTCTTATAAAGTTCTCCCATGCAGCATTTCAATTTTTATTTGTAGTGTTTGGGAGAGGCATTTGCGTGCTTGCAGTTTACCTTAAATGGTTCGTTTCTCCATCATCTTCTGTTTTTAGGGATGAAATTGGGATAATGTCTTGTGATGACATCAGTAAATTTGGAAAGTCTGGGATGAAGGGCTCCGAGTCTCCGAACTATTTCCTGGAGCACGAGAGTGGGAAATACTACACCCTGATTGAAGGGGAAGGCCACCCCGGCGGCTCTGAGTACGAGAGGAGCAGAGCCGCAGGCGTGAGGAGAAGGGAAAAAACCCCCACTCACGGTAGGCTGGATTTCTTCACCCTTCTTCTACTTGGCCACATTTACAAACTGTGCTGTTAACTCTGCAACTCCCCCAGAAATCTGTCATTCTTTGTCAGACCTGTGACCTGTTGGCTCTGAGTGTTAAACAAAAGCGGACGTGAAGGAGTAATTATAAAAATTACACACTAACACTCCTGGTCAGGAGTACGTCATTTATACAGTTATTTAGCAGTATGTACTGAAATGTTGAATGATAATTAAATTCATGTTATTAGGATAGCCAGCATCTTGATTTACTCAATTTCCCCTCCCAAGCACCTGGAGATTATTCCACTTGCAATGTTCTGGGCTGTTAAACTTCAGCAAAGGGCCTGACTCGTAGTGTGAAAGTGTCTGTGAGATGGAAGGGCCTCCAAAATTCAGCACTGCATTAAATGCAAGAGGAGTACCCTACAATGCACTCATCAGTGCTGGAACTGTATTTCAAAATCTTGGGATGGGGACTGCTTAAATATATAAAATGCTATTAAAACAATAATTAACTCTGGTTTTCTATAGAAATTTTGTGTGTATGTAAATCCCTACTGGGTGCACAGGTGTACAATCACACGTGCTTGTACATGAGTATATGGATCAATATAAAAGGTATTGTTGAAAATTAACTGGTAATTTTTTTTTTGCTTTTCTGTTTAAACCAAATTTCTTGGTGTTTAATGAATTTGAGAAAAACACTGCTGAAATTCAGCAGTGTGCTGTCCGTGTATTTTCAGTGGCTCTATTTTCAAGGCAGTAGGATACTTTTGTAAAGCTTACAGATTTCAGATAGGAGATTTCTTTTGAGAACTGTAATTATAGCTGATTTTGAAACTGGCATTTTTTTCTGAGCCTCAGAGAAAGCAATGACCATAGTGTTCTCTATAGGTACCTGCTATCTTTGGAGATATATATACATATGGCAAGGCATCAATAAGTACTTTATTCACCTACTCTGAGGCCTTTTTTTCTCTCATTTTGTTAAAAAAAAACCCCCACAACTTCCTAAGTTTTTGTCTTTGAAATGTAGGGAAGGGAAAACCTCTCAGAAGCTCAGAGTAGTAAAGGAAAATGTGTCTGTGAAGAACACAGGTACTGAAACCCTGCTGCAGTTCAGTGGAGAGAATCCCAAGAGTGGTCCTAGTGGAAGATCCAACAGCAGCTGCAAGGGAGCACAGTGGGGGAAAAAAGAAACCTCTTAAAGCACTGCAGTCACTGATTCTGCTGCTGCTTAGTCTGGTGTGGGGTTTGCTACCAGGGATGTCCTCAAATGCAATTTCTCAGCCTCCTGCTCTTAGTATTTATCTTGTGTTTATCAGCTACACAGAACTGCCCTCCTGCTGTTGTAATTTGCTGACTGCAGCTGGATTTCTGGTAAAAATGGCAAGTAAGATGGACTTGATGGTGTGTGTGTATGCACACAGAACCGTTTCAGAGTAGGAAATCTTAATAAATCTTTGTTATAGACAGGATATTTTTAGGAACTGCCTCAGTCATATGCTTGGTGCTTGGAAGAGCTGTGACGCTGAAGAACAGGATCCCATCTAAGACCAGTAATGTTCACTCTTTATCTCCTTGTGAACTGACATCATTTTAAAACAAAATCAGAATGAAAGATAAAGAGAAATCTCAACTGTGATTAAAATTGGAGCCAGATGGGTGCCTTTGGCTTGCTTTCATAAATTCTTGCATAAATTCGGTGACTTAAAATAGTGGGCTGTCTGCCTGATCCCAGGAGTACACAAGATTTTTTTTTTATCTATGATGGACAATTCTGATTGAAATCTGGAAGGAATTTGATTTTAAAATCTCTGAAATACACCTTTCTCTCAAAAACGACTGCTAAACCAGAATTTTTTAAACTACAGATTTAATTAATCTGTTGATTAACAGACGTGCAAATTATGTTCTACTGTAGTGGAACGTTTTGTACTTTCTGACCGAGAGGTGACATAAACCACCAAAGTGACAACGTGTCCTTCAGTAAAATGACAGGATTTATGGCAGCTCAGATAAACCGATGCTGGAACCACAGAGCCATGGGCAAAGAAAGAAAAATAAAATTTCTGAAGCCTTTCAAGGCCAAGCAGCCACTTTCAATATTGCTTGAGCTGACACAAACCTCTGCTCCAAAATTCCAGGCTTGGACTTACCAGAATTCCAGGCATTATTAGAAATAATTCTCCTGTGCAGCTGGGAGGTGGATGGATACTCAGGCAGGTGATGGGTATTGATAGTACATGCAAAATCTAAGAAGGTAAATAAAACGTCCATTTTTTCAAACTATTTGTGAAAATTAAGCTTGTATTTAACAACACTGCAGGGAACTTTTTGTTTTACTTAACATTATACTTATTATTTGTCTGACTCTAAAATGCTGTGGTCTAAAGAGTTCTTGTGGCAATGAATATCAAACCTCCTCCGTTTATGTGTTAGAGGCAAAAACATCATAAATAATTATTTTTTTTCTTTCACTTTATTCTGGTATCCTTGTACACAACAATTGTTTGCTCCTCAGAAAAATATCCAAGCTGCAATGTCAAAACAATTTATAGGTTAGTTTTCATTGGGAAAGGACTTGGAAGTGAAATAAGCAGTTTACAAAAACACTTGTTCATTTGCCTTGTGTGATTCCTGTCCTAAATTTCTGTTTTTGATGTCTCTTGTGCTGTGGTATCTGTACTTGTGTAGAAATCATTTCAGAGCTTCAAACCTTTCTTTTCTTTACAGAAAAACTGCTAAGTCTGGTTGTGTTGATCTCCACTTTGTATGTGCCTTCCTATTTTCTTTTTTTTAATTTAAAATCTTGTTTCTCTGTCTTTTTTACACGACTGATTATCCTTTTTTTTTTCTTTTATTGAGGGTTTTTTCTTAATTGATATTGTTCATCTAGGGATTAGGAGTTGAAGCATACATTCATACATTTGTGGTTAAAGGTAGTTTCAGCTGTGAGGCAGACTATGGAACTACGTATTTTTCCATAGGATTATTTACACCCTAAATTTCATGGCTTGCACAGAAGTGCAATATGGGAAAATCTGGGCACTCCAAATATTACCCCTCCAATTTTCAGGAGATCTGGGGGTGTTCCTGGTTTGATGCTCTGCAATCCCTGTTCTCCCGATGCTCGAGCCGGGAATGACTTGGGCACTTCAGGATCTCACAGCCGCAGTGCCATGAAATCCCATTGATTAAAACCCTAATGGCTGAATCTTCTTTGCTGTGGTTGTTGTCACCAAACTGTGCTCCAGGTTTTCTTTCTGAGCCAGTGGAAATTAATGTTCCTTGAGATGAGATCCCCTCGTTACTCACCGTGTGGTTTCCCAGGCCAGAGGGGTTTTACGTTTCCCTGACAGATCTGTGTTGTTGTATCTGTATTATTGCTCTCCCTACTTTTCCTACAGCGTTTTCATCCACTTAAAACCTGCTTCTCTCTTTATTCCCAATGCCTGTTTAATGAGTGAGCACATTTTTACAGAGCAGAGTTTAAAAATAAACTTGTAATCTGCTTTACACTTAGAAGGAATTTCACCAAAGTTGGTGGTGCTTCCCTCGAGGTCGGGGTGATGAAGAGGAGGCTCTGGGATGTTTCACTGATCCTGAGTGCCACAGCCCTAATAATGGACTGCTCTGAGGGGTCATGTCACACCTGGAATTTATAGACATTTCTGACTCTACAGCCTTGCATTCCTACTCTTCAAAAATTATATTGGTTTTCCTTGCCTTGTTTCCAGGAGATTTGAGGCCAGTTTCGATGCCTACTGAGTACAGCTGGATAGGGGAGTCCAAAGAGCAGAACATGTACAAGAGGGGAAGCAGAGGTGAGTATTTTTTTTTCTCTGCTGTTCTCCGAGATGTTTTTGCTTTGTTGCTTAAGGAGCACCACAGGGAAAAAAATCTCTTTCTTTTGAGTGTCCCAGAGGATATAAAAGAGCCTGTTGTGTGTCTGTACTTTGTGTTTCTAGTTCTGAAAATTAAAAAGTTTGTATTAGTAGGAGGAATTTAATTCTAATACAAAGAAAGATAAGCATCAAGGGAAAAAATACTTAGAATACTCAGACATATATTAAAAGCAGCCAGTTCTAAATCTTCACAGCTCTAGAAAACAATAAGTGATGTTACAGATGTAAGGGAACATCCTTCGAGAACATTTTGATCAGTATGAATTAAAATTTGGAACAGGAATCACCAATTGTTCTGTTAGGGTTCAGACCAGCAGTTCTAAACTTCCATTGATCCCAGTGGGAATTATGAACTTTGCAAGAAAGAAAAGTGATTGCACAGTTCCTTTTTTCCTTTATTTCCTCTGGTAAAAAGAAATCATATAATTCAAAAGAATATTCTTCAAATTTACAACCGTATTTATTGAGACACCAGTTGTTAAAGATTCATGAATACTATAGTTTTAGAATCTTTTAGGCACAGTCTGGAAGCTGAGAGGAGTTCAACTTGACTCCTAACAATGTGACAAAAAATGAATGATATTCTTGAAAATCAATACAGGATTTCAAACTACTTTTTCAGTAAACTTCTATTCCAAGAGAAAATAAATTTCATTTAAGGCACAAGCCTTTTCTGATTTATCCCAAATCTGTTGATGTTTGTTTAGCTCTTATTTCACTGTTACAGACAGTAACAGACTTGTTGCCTGGCCAGCTCCCATTTTGAAACTGTGCCCAAACACACTGCACATCTCCTTAAAACCATTATTCCAGCTTGTCACGTTCCTTGAAATTACAATCCTGGCCTCTGGAATGGTCCCAGAGATGCTCCCTGTGTGATACAATCCAGTCACATTTTCTGAGTCCGCTCCCTTTCACCTCCCATGGCAGGGGGTGTTGTCAGTAAATGCGGGATGGAGTCCAGGGAGAGCCCTCACAATTCCCTGAATATTCACATGACTCTTCCCAGTTTAACAGGACCAAGTGATGGTCTCTGGCCAGCCAAAACGATTCTCTGCTTGTTTCCTCTTCCTAATGTTTCTTTTTGCCTCCTTTCCCCTCCAACCACTGACTCTGAGAATTCACTCCTGCGGTACCTGAGCGATGACAAGATCCTGGTGATCCAGGAGGAGCCTCTGACACAGAAGGACAACAAACGGGACACGGGCCGGAGGTCCAGGAAAAAGGGCAAACCCCCAGGGAACCCCAGCTACCCCATCAGCCCCGCCGTGCTGGCCTCCACCGTGAACGTCAGGCTGGAGCCCGGGCAGCAGGACGTGCTCAACTTCTCCCTGGCAGAGAACAACACAGTTCCACTTTACCATGTGAGTGCCTCGCAAACACCTCCCTGCACGAACCACAACACTCAAATGTTCTCCTCTTAGCTCTGGTCCAGGCATAAAGGCACAGTCTTCTACTCCACGGTTTAATGCTGTGCTTTTTAGCCCAAGAAAGGTTGCTCAATGGTGGTGTCGTGACAGTTTTGTCACAGGAGTCCATTTTTCAGTGTCAGTATCATGACAACTTTCTCATAAAAGTCGGGACAGAACAGGAAAACACAAGGCAAGAATCATTTGCTGTCAGATGCTTTAATAAAACAGTGCTCTTAATTAGTCAGGCTCACTGAGTTTGGTTTAATTTGACTGTATTATCTTTGAAGGTTCATAAGGATCCCGCACTCAGCCTCCGATAATGATTTATTAAACACTAATTTATAAGCTTTTGTATTTCCACTTTGATTACTGTGTCTTGTAAAAACAGATGGGTTTAATGGAGTTACTGTTTATTTAAATTTATTTATTTAAATTGCGGATTTAAATCTCTCTGACAGAGATTATCAGTATCACAAAGTCAAAGCAAAGGATTTCAAACCCAGAGAGAAAAGCAGCAGGCAATTTATTAGGATGAATGAGAAAATTATTATACAACTCTGCAACAAACCCCAACAATATTTCATAACTTGGTAGATGAATCAGCTGCTTTCAGACAGTTTTCGGATGTCTGTTGATGATCTGTTGGCTCACCTGAGTTCTGAAGGGAGGGAAGTGGGTCATTTCGGGTAAGATGCAAATTCCGCCCTTGATTTCAGGACTGAAGTTATATTTTCTTGCATGATTTCCATACCATCATGCAATTAATTGATGTGATCAATTAGCAGTATGATATTGTATGATAATAAACATTTTAAAATACCCAAATGACACAATATGTCAACTCTAAAGGGTCTGAAGGAAAAGCAGGAAACTGGAAAACAGGAGCTACCCCGGGAAGAGACAACTGTACCTGGAGTGGTTGGGCCACCCTAAAAGTCAGTGCAGCCCTGTTCACAAACTGTTTAATGTGCAGTGATTACGGAGGAGGGCACAGGTAAAATGATTATTCATGGACTGACAGGGCAGTATTAATTCTTTTATCACCATAAATTTTTTGAGCAGCATTAAAAGAGACCTTTGCAGTCCTTCAGGAGATAATCACAGGAATCCGAATATCTGAGGCACTTTGTCAACTGCCTTATAAATATACAAGAGGAACTGAGTCGACAAATACACAGAGTTGCTGACACAGATTTTGTGGGTTCTTGCCAGCACAGAATCATTCACATTAACGTCTTTCCACTTGGAATACTGAAAGCATTCTGAAAAGCCAAGCAAAATATGGGCATATTTATCTTGAAAGAGAGCTACCCAGAACAAAAATGTTAAATATCAAAGAACATTTCATAGCAAAGAACATTTGATCGCAAAAAGGAATAGAAAAGTGACAGAGTTGTTGTGTTCTTAGATATAAATTTAAATTTTAAGTAGGTCAGCTTTAGATATTAAGGTGTTACCAGGATTTTCATAAGCATTTTGATATATATACTTCTTTTGGATAATGAGATTTTATCCTCTCCAGAATCCATTCTCCAAGGCGCTAAGGTTAATCAAAACAAGATGCCTCTAGACCTTACCTAATTAAATCACCTTAAAACAGCTTTTGCTACATTTGTATTAGAAAAGTTGACAAAAGTGGTTTAGCTTCTCTTCTTTCTTTTGCTCCATGTTTTTCGATGGAAGGCAAAAGTGCAGAACTGTTGGAATCACATTTCCATGAAATCCTCTCCTCTTAACACATGCCCAGTGCAACTTCTGGATATAGATCAAAATTTCAGCCCAGATAAATGCTCTGGGAAATGGAGATGATAAATAGGATTTTCATCATCTTTAGTGAAGGGAAGGTGATAATGCTTTGTAATCAAACAAGCATGGCTTGATGGAAGGACGAACTGAGCATCACTTAGCCATTGCTTAATTTTCTAAGCACTTACATAAATATGTAGCAAAAAATTACAAAAAGGCACTTACTTAACAGGAGTTTAAATTACCAGACGTAAGAAGTTCTGCAAAATTGGTAATTGCAGAGATTCACCACTAGATTAATGCTTTGGAAGGAATGTTGATTTGGAACCTAAAATTAAACAATTAGCCTGATTTCATAAGTTGCTGGGAGGATGCAGAGTTCCTATATAAAATGGATATTTAGGTAATGCAATATTGGCAGCATGCCCAGGATATAAAATGATGCATGAAGCCATGTTGCAGTAAAATGTTCCTGTCAAGAAACACTGCCCCCTTCCAGGATATATTTATAACTCTAATTTAATTGATACGCGATGTCACAGAACCTAAGCAAGAGTCAATTACAACTAGCAAGGCTGTTATAAATAATTATTAATTAATAGAGTATCTCTCAGAACATGACTTTCTATGTTTACTAATACTTCACTTCTGAAGTGACGTCATTTACCAGGCTGAGCCTAAGTATGGGCTCACAAGGATAGAGTTGAAACCTGAATATGCTTTTATTTTGTGTTACCAGAACTCATTCTGAAGAAAATTAACTTATCCCACAGGACTCCAGCTCAGTAGCCCAGATGTACCTGGGAAAGTTTTCACGTTGCATTTCTGACCATAAAACAAAACCCAAAAAGTCTTGAAAAATCTTCAGGATTTTACAAAAAGTTATAGCAAACTGTACATTTCCTGCTGCTCAGGTCCATTTTGCACTGTGGCAACCAGCTTCCACTTAAAAAGAGAATATTGAAGTTCTCATTCCAGATCCAGTCTGGAAATCCACAGTGTTCAGCTCTGTGGTTTTACTGCCTCGGACGTGCACGACTTTCTGCAGCTCTGAAACTCAATTTGCTGGTTACCACATTAAATTCTCCAATTGGATAACGATCTCTCATCTGGTTTTACTTGGTGATAAATGTTCTGGGCCTATTATCTACAAAGTAATTGGATATTTTGCTTTGTAGTATCATATATTAAGAAACTGGAGAATAGATTTGAATTTCTAATTTTTTTTTTTTTTTTGGTGAATTAGAATTCGGTGTGTAGAACGGACTTCATTTCTAATGAGATTTAAGATCAATTCTGTCATTTCAATGTTCCCTTCACAGTAAAACAGAAATAATGGCTGCTTTAGGGTGTTCATTGAGAGTGCCAGACCAGGAGTCACTTTTTATTTTAAAGATAATTTGAAGAATGATGGTATTTTAGGGTTAGTCATTGTTACAGAGCACTTGCTTAACTTGCTTTTTATTCCCTTCTTGCTGATCCCAGGAAGCTGGTAACTCATCCCTTTGGCACAGGGTGATGGAAATGCTCTTTAACTGCTCCTGGAGCTGCAGAGGCAGCTTTACAAACAACATAAAGTTTAATGGCACATGCTGAGAATTAAAACCTGTGCAAAACCAATGTAACTCTGGGTGTTGTGTAATGGGTGCACGCTGGGATGTGCCAGATGTTCCAGATGCTTTTTTGGGATGATCGGCAGTCTGAGTGCTGCTATGATAAGGACAATAATTAAGGCAGTCTGGGAGAATCACACGTATTCAGCTCCACTGACTGAAGGAGGAGTCTTGTATTGCCAATTTTGCAGGAAAAGTGCTCATGTTTTATTTATTCCTTCCTGCTCTTGCAGAGAGAAACAAAACTGTGCTGTCAGGGATGAGCATTACTTTCCTCAGAGTTTTATTTCCTTTCTGAATTGCTGAATAAATTCTACCTTTGCTTTTTATTTAAGTACCTGTAATATGGAAAAACCTTCTTCCCCTACCTTGCAGTTATGCTGAGAAATCACTCTGAGGGTGATTGTGTGGATTCTGGCTGCTCAGAGAAGCCAGTATAAGTATTACTGGCTTCTGTAGCTTCAAAATGAGCCTGCCCAGTTGCACTGATTGCGAAATAATATTATTTTTCATTGTGACTGTGCACATGAAGGCTTGGGCTGACAAGTGTCTCCCTCACACTTGAAGATGCATCCTTGAGTAGCAGTGTCCAATAATGTATTTCTTTCGAGTTCTGTTCAGACCTGATTCTCTAAACCACACTCTTCATTTATCTATAAACAGCTCAAAGGGGGGAAAAGGTATTTTAAAAAGGTATTTTACAGTATAAGGAAATAAAATGTTAAGAAAGGTTCTTTTTCACAGTAAAGTCATGAGTCTTTAGGTCTCCACATTCATTCAGTAATCAGGAACTTCATAACTGACCTGGATCCAGGGAAAAAAAAAGACTAAGCCAGTGTTAACCCAGAGCTCTGTTTGTCCCTGATTTCTGTAAGAACCAGCCCTTTGCAGGACCTCAGGAGCAGGGCTGGGATTTTGTTTGGAGCAGCCTGGTTAGGATGGATCTATTTGCACCGGCCTGTGGTAACTCCTTCAGCAATTCCCCGAGACAGGCTGCTCATTCTTGCTGCTCCCGAAAGTTTAGGCTGCCTGCTTGGCCTAGAATTCCTTGTGTTTGTAGTTATATCAGGGCACTTTGCACAAAGCAAATATGAGGCTGTCTTTATCCAAACATATGCAGTGTTTTCATAAGTAATTTTGCTCTATTAGAGCATATTAAAATGCTCATATTCTGCAGACTTCAAACAAACTACTACAAACTACCAATGCAAGTCAGCAAACGAAGCATTCATTAACCTGCTGTGACTTCCTGGGTAAATTGCCATTTGTAAAACATTCTGGTGTCCTCTGAGTCCAGAGAAACACACCACAACACAAGTTGTACTGTATTGTATTATTTTAGCAAATTAATTTATGCCTTGTTTTTATTCTTTTGCCAGGCTACAAAAAAAAATGGTTTATATATATATATATATATAGCCTATAGCCAAATTTAACAGCCATTTGTTAATAAATATTATCTGCAACTGATATTATTGCTATGATAATTGCAATATTTATCCTCCAGAAGATGCACCAAATAAAAATCTCTCCCTTACCACACGAATATCTTGTCCTGCTGCTGAAAGGATGAATGCGTAGGAATCCAGTCGAAACTCTTCGGAGACACCTCTGATTTTTTCTCTCCACTCATGGCTCAGCCTTGCTCCCTGTCCTTTCCCCTTCCCCAGCAGGAGAACAGGGATGGGGTTTTGGAGGACAGAAGCTTTTCATGGCAGAAAGGTCAGCCCTGGACAGGGCAGGGCCACAGGTAACCTGTTCCCACGGGAATGGGGAAAGTAAGGAAAAGGAAGGGGAAGGAATTGGCTGTTTTTCCTGACCTGTGGAACTCTTTGAGCTTCACTACATGCTTTTAACCTCAGCCACTCCCCTCACCCTTTGCTGCCTTCCCCACTCCCCACCCTGTGCTGACAATGCTCATCATCATCCCATAATTACAAATTCCCAGTGGATCCCTTCCCTCTGCCTTCAGTGAATTTTCTCAGCTGCCCTCTTGTTTTTTCAGCACAAACTTGAGTACCTCAAACTGTACAGGAATGTAGATTACATTAGGTGATTTCCTGTGTTATCTCTCGCCTCAACAAGGGTGGGTGGAATGAAGACCTCAAAGGCCGCTTTTATTTTTAGCTCAGAATGATAATTCTGAAAGTAGATTCAGTGGGTGAAGCATCAGCTCTCTGAGGCAGAGAGATGAGTAAAGCCCCTCGTAACAAGGCCACTGTTTGGTTGCTTTTGAACAAACATGATATAAAGAAATCTTCAGGGTAATGGATGTGTGAGTTAAAGAAGCAGAAGAAGAAATAATTTTTTTTTTACTTTTATTAATAATAATTCAGTATCTGAGTATAGAAGAATGGAAGAACAGTACAACAAAGAATCTTTTGAATCTTTGCTTCTGAATGAGTGATATATGTGGATGGAATGAATCTTCTGAATCTGCATCTATAAATGATGTATCTAGATGGAATGAATATATTGAATTTGCCCATCGAGATTGGTAACACACATTATGAAACTATTCTAATCTCATTACTGACTATTCCTGTCTCTTGCTCCAGGAAATAGCAAGTAAATAATGAGTGTTGAATATTTTCACGCGATCTGTGTAGCTCAGGGTTCTTTTGTTCTCAGTGGTTTATGTGATTTCTTTACTTAGGAGAAGAAATTCTGATTCAAAGGAACAATTTTTCTTGTTGTAAGTTATTTATAGAAGTTTCAGGTGAATGGGACTTTCTACAGGATTTCCTTTGGGAGAGGAGCCTCAGATCTGCTTGTGGGACCACAGAGGCCTTTTTGTCCTTTCATCTCCACTCGTGCAAGGCAGAAGCAGATCCATGGGAATCCCTGGAGCTCCAGAAATGTGGAGCTGACTAAAGAAGGCAGATAGGTGCCAGTGACCTGAATTTCACAGAATTTGTGCTTTATAGTCTCTGACAGCATGACAAGACTTGTGCCTCCTGAGCCTCCTACATGTCTGCTACTCATGAAAGTGGCCTTGTAGTAAGATGAAGTAAAGTTTTAGTTTGGGAACTAGGAAAAGGCAATTTCTTTTTTTTTTTTTTTTTTCCCCAAATGTCACAAACTGGTAAGAAGCAACTGCTCAAAAAAGAATTATATATAAGGTTGCTGAAAATGCAGGCAGTAGCCTTCCACATGTAAGTCATTGTCAGCATTGTATGGGCATGTAATTACAATGACACCAGGAAATTAATTTTAGCTATAGGTAGACATTTACAGAAGTGCCAGAGTGTGGGTGTTTCCATATGTAGTATCAGCGACCCTTTATAAAGGTTGGCATTTAAAGCTGGCAACAAGATTGTACTCCCCAGAGGGCTTCTTTGGGGAGAAAATCAGTCAAATAAAAGGTGATAAACTTGTGACGAAGGTCTGTATTAAACCTGAGTGTCCACACCTAAATACTGGTAATAATCTCTGTGTTAGTGATGAGTTGGTCAAGAGCTGAGATTTTTCTTTTAATAAATTAATTGTTGATAAAAACTTAAAAAGTCGTAATTATGTTTTTTATGTTTCAAGTACTAATATCAACAATTTTCTCTCCCTCTCTATTTATGTAGAAATTCTTCTTTGTTTTTTTCTAAATTGCAGTGAACTAATAATCAGTTACAATAATCTAAGAATTGTTCAATGGTTAAATAATACTTTTCTTTTTCACACTGTTATAGAGCTTTTTTAAATTTCCCTGCTACAGACTATGCTTCAGTTAATTAGATTACATTATTCAATATCTTTGGAAATTAGTGCTTGGTAATGCAGAAAAATTCGTGGGGTTGAAAGACTGACCTCTAGAAAAATGTGTTTTATTATCAGAAGCAAATTTCTCTCTAGTAAGTCTTTTTTCAGCCTAATATATGCAAGTTCGCATCACACTTTTAATTGCTTATGAAATATGTATCTGATCAAAAGAAAGCTGGAAACCAGAATCCAGCGTGTGGTAGAGGTGGGGTTTGTGCATTTTCTTGGAAGGAAATAAATAACTGAGCTCTTACAGCAGTGAAAATTTGTAACACAGGTGCTGGAAAGAGCAGCCAGAGCAGGGAGAGGGAGGTTTATGTCAACTGTGTCAGGGAAGGGAGCGTGGGATGGGTCCTGCTTGGGAGAGAGTGATCAACCCTGACTTGGAAACACTTTGCTTTGACTTCGGGGGCATTTTCAGAGAAGAAAATTAAGAAATAGAATGGGAAACACTGACTGAATTAGTAGTCCCACTTTTAGTTGCTAAAATTAGAAACCTTAGAAGTCAGAGGGATAAGAGAAGGAAAGCTTTGAGCCTTCTGGTAGGAATAGATTCTATTTTTATAGCAGTAGCACTGGTGGTGCTGCTGTCAAAGTTCTTTTTCTTGCTTGGCTGCACAATATTTTCCTGGGCTGTCCCCAGTATTTCCAGGGATGCTCAGACTGGTTCATTCGTATTTAGCAGTGCATTTTTAGCACCAAAACAACGTCTCTCAAGCAGATATTTTGCTTTAGCTGTATGCTGTTAATGCTTCCAGTCTGCTTCGAGAAAATGTATTTCTACAGGGTATTTTCATTTTTTTTAAGTTCTCTAGGCTACGTTTCAGCATACTCGGAGGAGAATTGAGGCATTTATGGCTCTCAGGAAAGCCTGTTAGGGTTTTGTGTACTCAATCACTCAGTGGGGAGCTCCTGCCTTTGCCTGGTTTCAACAAGCAATGTCAGAGAACTCCCTGCTTCTAGTGTAAGGGCACCATTTCATTACTTTTCATCAGATAAGGTCTCTTATTTGAGTGGGATCGTCTTTGCTGCTCACATTTGCTGGAAGAGTTTAGCTGAAGCACTCTAAAAGCTGATAATTGGTTCTGCACTGGGTTCCCCAGTGGCAAGGGAGACTTCTTGAAGGAGGAGGTGGCAAAATGTGTTTGCCCCCTGCACATTTTAGAGCTGCCTTAGAAACCCTGCTGCAGAAATGTACCCGTGCAGAGCCCTGTGGTGCAGCAGCCAGGGCAAACTTCCTGTCTCCCCCATTTCGAGTTCAGAGCTGTGCTCTGAACTCCTCTGTGATTAAATACTGTCTGTGATTAAACATCTGCTGCGGGCCTCAAGTAGAGGCATTAAAACACAAACATTGCATTTACTAAAATTATCAGTTTCCTATTTGGTTATCCAGAAAGTCATAGTCAAAGATTTTGCA
Source organism: Struthidea cinerea (assembly GCA_013397865.1). Lineage (NCBI taxonomy): Eukaryota > Metazoa > Chordata > Aves > Passeriformes > Corcoracidae > Struthidea > Struthidea cinerea. The sequence goes on from VZTI01002729.1 coordinate 1,041,062, forward strand.
AGTGCAGATTTCTACATTTATAAACAAATACATATTAATTTTACAACCTATTTGGAGGGTGGGGGGGGTCATTTCAGTTTCTTGCAAATTTCAATTTCTAGCTGTGTGAAAAATTCCTCATCATAAAACTTGTTTTAAAGTAACTTAAACTGTCAGAAGATTTTATTTTTTAACCCTGAGTCAGTTGCTACTTACTCCAAGAAGACAGGTTCATTTCCAAATCTCAGAGGAATAACCAGTGTTGTTATTCAAGTAATTGAAAACTGTAAGAATGACGTCAAAGAAAGTTTTGATGACAGTTTTTCCTTCTGACATTCTGTATTCTGTATTGCAATACTTGTGCTTTGCATTTTAACTCCCTTTCAAATATTAACTCTTTTGCCAACATTCTGACAAATTTTAGCTCCCTTATTTTAAAGAGCTTTGATCACAATTACGCAGCATCTGCAATTAGTTGCTAAGTGCAGATGCAAGTTGTTTTAGGCATGATCGTCATTTTAAAATAACTCTTAGCTAGAAATTGAAATAAGTGTTCCATTTCCTTTGCTTTGAGTTGCGGAATGACTGTGGTTTACCCCTTATTTCACTGTGCTGAGAGCACCAAGGAAGTCTGGTCTTTAGTCGTGCTTAATGCTCTCTTTTTTTCTCCTACAGAGAGCAGGGGATACAGTCAGTGGAGATACTGAAAGGTAATCGCTTCTGCTATTCTATAGTTAAATGTCTACACAGTATGTCTGTGAATTAAATTTATTTCCTTACTTTTAGAAACTTCGTTGCAGTTTTTGAGGAATAAATTTTCAGGGTTTAGAGATATCAGCATCAGTATCATTTAGTAAATGTTCATTTGCTAACATCAAACATAAATAGAGATTACAAAGGTTTAAACAACTCTTCAGACAAAAGTTTATAAAATATTAGTAGAGGGGGAAAAATCATACTGTTACGTTGTCCAACCCGTTTTTTTACTTTTGAAATTCAATATTTCAGACTCACTCTGAGGATGAAAAACCTGATGCGTGTCTAACACGATTTTTGTGACCAACAGGCAGAATGTTTCAATGAACATCTACATCTAATTCAGTGTGTACAAAATGACTGCTTATATTTGTGGTTTGTATTGGATAAATACTAAGAATGAGGTCTTCAGGTTGGCCATTAGGTCTGAATTGAACCAATTTATTCTAATGAAGAAAACACTGATTTTGTCTTTCATTTCTTTGCTGTTTATCTGATTAAGTATCTTCACATTCATGTTGCATCCAAAAGTCACAGTAAAAGAATGTTTGCAGTAACAGCTACTTTGTATCATCATATATTCTGATAATGTTTAATTGTAATCTGTGATAACGATTCTTTTTTCACATTTTTTCATCCTCTATATGGCCTAAACCTATTTAAGAAGCTGAATAATTAATTAGATTTAGAGTGCTTTGACCAATCTGAAGGATTTACAGCTGCTGATGATTTCCTTCAGTGCTGTAAAAACCACTGAGTTACAGCTCAGATCTGAGGTACAACACCATCAGCTGTTGACCACCAAAGCCGCCTCATGCTTGATTTTTCAGGGCTGTCAGCGTTTTTACCTCTTTGTATGTGTTTTAAACATCACGATGCAGTTGAAAGGCATTGTCCTGGTGACAATTTGCTGGTGTTTCCCTGGGTGTGCTGTGCCTGGTTAAAATGGCATTTAACCAAATGGAGCAGCACTGTTATCAGAGATTAAGGTGAGCTACAGATGAAATTCCACCTCATCTGGCAACAGACAGTCCTGTGGCTCCAGTGCCACCATGGCAGTGGTTCATCACCTCAGCTAAGTGTGGGGGTTGGCTTTTACAGGAAGTTAAATGTATTAATATTTTAATCTTAATATTTTGTTGCACTTCACAGTGTCCATCCTGTCCAGGGTTACCTGTGGGGAAAGCAGGTTTTTCTTGCTCTCTTTGAAGTAACAACTGCATTTCACCTTTTGCCTTTACCTCTTACACCTGAGTTTTGAAAACCTCCTGTTTTCTGTAAATCTGACAGTTTTCATTTAGTCTTCCGACTCTTTCACAGGTTCTCTTGTTCTCTTCTTCTCTCACATTTGTTTCTCCTTATTTTCAGTCTGGCTGTGCCTTCCCTCAGGTCCTTCCTGCCTGACTTTCTGCATCAGAAAGAAACCCCACACCCTTCCCAGAAACAATCACATCTCACCCCTTTTCATTTCCCTCTCCACACCCACATTTTCGTGCAGCCACAAGGAAGAGCTGCCGAGTTTTGTTCTTCCAAGCAATTTTGTTCTTCCCAGAGAAAAGGGTGTCTGATTTTTCCGAGTGGGTTGCACATGCTCTGTTTGGCAGGGACATTGCAATCCAGACGGAACATCCCTGGTGGACAGGACACGGCATCTGCCAAGAGATACTTTACAGGGACATATGGCTTGATGAAATTTTGGCAAACTTTCACAGCAAAAGGCTATGCTTTTATATTCTTTTATAGAAGAATCCTTCTCCCACACATTTTAGATTCCAGGCCCAAAACATGACCATGTTATATCTTTTCAATATGTTGAAAAATATTTCAAGAGGCAGAATTAGATCACCTGCCTAAAACCTTTTTTTAAAGTGATTTAAACATCTTAAACCAAAATAAAAACCATTTTTCAGATATTTACCCCCTAGAGTTAGGCTTTGGGGACCAGGAGAAAAACTGTGTCTCCTGAGATAGATATAGATTGACTTATCTGTGTGAAACACCATTATCTTCAATAACTGAAAGAGGGGAAATCTAGGTCCAATATACAAAATAAATTCTTCCCTGTGAGGGTGGTGAGGCCCTGGCACAGGCCCAGAGAAGCTGTGGCTGCCCCATCCCTGGAGTGTCCAAGGCCAGGTTGGACAGAGCTTGGAGCAGCCTGGGATGGTGGAAGGTGTCCCGGCCCATGGCAGGGGGTGGCACTGGATGATGTTTAATGTCCCTTCCAACCCAAACCCTCCTGGGATTCTGTGATTTTAACTGTACAGGGACCCATAGAGTTTCTGTGATATTGTTGCATCCTTTGTTTTTTAAAAGCCAAAGAGCAGGAAGTTGTTTCTTGCATGTAGTGGAATGCCCCACAGGCTGCAGGGAAGTAGTGCTGGAAGTTCCAGAAGCTTTTTGAGAGCTCTGAGCCTGCAGGATGTCGCTGGGAACACGGAGCTTTTTTAACTCATTTGATGAGTACGATATAGAGCAAGCCTGGCAGCTCTGTTACAGCCTGGAGCAGAGCAGAGGTCAGGGATCTCTGCCTGACAACTCTGGGTTCTTCCAAACTCTTGTCGCCTGAACACCTCATACCCAGCCCAGCTCTGTGCACAGGGCAGGACTTTCACAGCACCCCTGGTGCAGGGCACTGGCTGGTCACACACATACCTGCCCTGGCTGACAGACAGACCCGAGCTCTCTTCACAGGTCTGTGGCTGGAAGCTGGGACCTCACTTCTGAGCAGCAGGAGTCATGTTTTATTTAGGAAGGGGCAGCCTGCAGCTGGAGGTGGAATCCTGTTGCTGTTACGTCCGAGGCGCGTAAAGAAAACGACACAGCGTCCAGGCTCATGAACAAGTGGAAGCCGAAGCTTTTTTTTTAATAATTTTTTGACTACTTTATAGGATAGATCACAAAAAGGGTGTTGAGTGGCAATAGGTAATTGGTTCCTCAGCCATCCACCCCTTGAGAGGATTGGCCAAGTTTTAAGATACCTATTTTAAAATATTTTCAAAGTCAAAGCCATAACAATCTTGCAAAACAACTTGCGGGTGCAAGAAGTTTATGGAACTGTGACCTTGTTTAAAATAGTTTACATAGGAAAGACAGTCTGCTCACAGAATATTGAGGAAAGGCTGAAGAATTTTTCTGCTTCTAGCTTTTTGGCACCTACAGAATCCCTGGATGTGTGGGTGCACTGAGGTTTTAGGAAGGCAAGCTGAGCTGCCTGTTCCTGCAGCTGCTTTGTTCCCCTGTTTGCCAGGAGCCTTTGCCCCCACTGGGGGTTGTTTCACAGATGAGGAGGAGGTAACAGGCGCCCAGTGTGGAATCACTGCTGCAGCTTTCCTGCAGACAAACACCTGACTCGGTGCTTAGCAGGGCTCTCTGTGGTCTTTGATCTTCATTTCACTTTAGAACAAGTTTTTTCCAGTAGTAGGAACCTTGACACCTGTGGATTCTGGCCACGGGTGTGTCATGTAACCGTGACATCCCTGGGTGCAGACCTCTGCTTCACTCAGCAGCCAGGCCTGCAAGGGGGGAGAGGCAGAAAAACTGCATCATTCACACGTGGCACAGCTGCTACTTGAATAAACACTTTTTCTGAATATTTGCTTAGTTTTCGTGTGAAAACACTGCTCAGGGTCTGTCTCATAACACATTTTGTCTTTGTAAATAATGTTTAAAGATTATTTTAATCGCAGTCACGGCGGTGTGCTTTGGAAATTACTTTTTTCAGTTGTGGTTAATGCTGGAGAGATAAGAAGAGAAGAAAATTTTAAAAATAACTTTCAGCCTTGACATTTTGCTGTCAACATTGCATGTTCAGATGCACCTGTACTGCAGAGGCTGCAGAGCTTTACAGGTGCTCCTGAGTTGCTCGAAGCATCAATAGCCCAGGGCAGAGACCAGAGCCATCCCTGAGCCAGCGTGGAGATGAGAAGGGATTTCAAACCTCACTACAAAATACTCAATAATTAATCTGCAGTGAGAATTTACTTGTTGTGACAGGAATATGTTACATAAGAGATGGAAGTTCTAATAATCTAAATGTAAATCATAGACCAGGCAAGGTGATTAAAAATGGGTTCCTGTGACCAGATAGAAAAATCCAAAATGCTACTTGTGTGTATTAGTCCAAGTTCTGAAAAAATGGATAAAAGGGAGACCTTTTTATCCACAGAAATTCATTATATGCCCCACAAGTAGGCAGAGCACATCCAAAGTCACAATACAAATTGCTAAAGTCCTTCAGGTTTCTGCCAAACAGGAACAGCTCAGAAATCCATTCGAGGAAATTGTAAGGTAGAATAAGTATTTTAGAATGAGCCTGTAAATGTAATTTAAATTTCTGCAGTTATTTCCTTAATGTTTTGCCTTTTCTATGCGATATTATTTATTCAAGGAAGATTTCTGCAAACATACTGAAATAATTGTTTGATTTGTTTCTTGTTTTCTGTTTGTTTAATTGGTATAATCTGTTCTAGATCCTGGCGTTTGTTTCAAAAGCACAATTATACATGAACAAGTATTTAGTAGAGCAACTGTTTTAGTTGATTTGAGAAATATTAGTCCAGGTGTCTTTAACCTGTATTACTGCACATCTTCCCCCTTCTTTTCCCTTTTGCTGCTGTAACAACAGCTTTCCTGAAAACAAAGCTCAGGAAGAACTAAACCAAATATGATACAGAGTATTTCAACCAGAGCACACAACATACTGGGGTTCCTCTGTGTCTAAATTAATTGGTTCTGCCACTTTCATACAGAAAATTTACTGGTCTAGAGAGGAGAAAAGATCAGTATTTCCTTCTTCTGTGGTCTGCACATCTGAATACTTCAGGATTAATTAGATTTGGGGAGGGGTATTTGATGAACATAAAATCTTTTAACAAACAAAACAAACCTCCTGCAGACTGTTGAAAACTGTTGCCAAGTGAAAAAATTCCACTTGTTGCACATTAGAACACCTATCCCTGACCTGATTTCCTGGCCAAGATTTCAAAACCCTGGAGCAGGCTGCTCCCATAACGAATTCCAGACTGCTTCCCTCACTTGACGGCATTTCTGCTGCTGAGAGTCTGTGATTACTGCAAGGACACCCATTACTGTGGTTGCACAGAGGCAAATAAAACTTGACTTAGGACTTTTTAGATACCACCACAGCTGCACAATTCAGGTGGTATATTGGCTGAGAGAGAGGGTGGAAGCCTCAAAAGTGATGCTTTCCCAATGGGATTAAAAGGAACACCCCGAAATCAGGGGGGAAGTGCCCAGAAGGCCTTGAACAGCATTGAAGGCACTGTCAGGGACAGGCAGAAATGGGGCATCAGTGACACAGTCAGCCTTGCAGCACTTTGGGCATCTCTCCGTTCCCTTCCCAAAGGTCTGAAGCCGAACTTGTTCGGTTTTCATTGTTTCTTTCAATCCATGTCACCTACAGACAGCTCAGCATGTCCAAGTCTTGCGTATCAACTTTTACGAATTTAATTTCAATGTTATGTGTTCCATCCGTTCACTGCAGGCTGGAAATTTCCTTTGCCTCAGGACTGATAGATGTTTCTAACCCACAATGCAGAAGTTGTTTCTGCTGGTAAATTTGATTCCCCCTAACAATGGAAATCTTCAAATGAGAAAATGCCACTTCCTGCCTCGCTGACTTAAGACAATTGTTGTTATTATGACCAATAGAATTTGGCAATATATTAAAAATGTCCACAATCCTTTAATTCCTTTTTAATTTTTCCCCTCAATCGCTTTCCCCATTCTGCATTCCGTTTCTCTTTATACGACATTTACAGAAACATCCACGGTTTTAAGGATTCTCCTTTTCCCCACTTTTGAGAGCATGAGGGGAGTTGTGTGTTTAAGACTTTCTGTGCCAGATCAGACAAATCTGACCCTGATTCAGTGTCCTATTTCCATCATGGCCAATCCTGTTTGCACTGTATGAGGAGAGGCCTCTGGTGCTGCTGCCCTGCTTTGTTCTCCAGTCTTTAGAGGACTCGCGTATATCAGAGATAGTATTTTTGCATTTTAAAGTGTCAGTTTTTGGCGTCTGTAGCATCCTGTAGCAAAATGTTATAGAACTTTGTGCTGCAGGATGCTGGGGATATCTTTAGAAATGCACAGAGTGTGTGTAAGCGCTATGTAATCAGTTGGGGTTTTTTTTTCCTGTTGTTATTTGAAATCTTTCTTCTCTCTGTCCTAGATATGCAAGTTCTGCCATTGAACACCCAGGAAACACATCCATGAGGAAGGTAATGATTTATAAATGTGCTTTAAATAAGCAAAAAACTCCTCAACTGTTCAATTCATTGCCATATTTTAAAAAGATGCTTAAGATATCCCAGACCTTGACATTTGTCTGTGCTGTGGAAGGGCTTGAAAACAAAAGTCCAGGAATAATTTCCATGTTGAGGAAACTGGCTTCTGCAACCACACCAGGCCAGTGTGTCTGCAGTACTTTTAGTTAAGTTTAGGAAGCGTGGTGTGAGTTCTGAAGTATGTGCTGGTTTGGAGAGGAGATTCACACACCTCGTCATGCTGGAAGGCACCTCTGGAGGGAGGATTACCCTGAAGGTAAAGAAAAGCCTTAAAACTCTTAGAATATTTAAATAGTACCAATACAATGATAGGGAGATTGGGCATTAGGATTTTCAGATATTTTTGTGGTACCAACTTCGAGGTGCTCCATTTTCAAAGGAAAATAGCTGCACATTGTTTTATTATTTAGCATTTTACAATTATTTCATACAAAGGACAAACAATAGAACCTTCATTCGTAGAGTGTCAGTTCTTCATTCTGACTTAGCACTTTTTACACTGCTTAGGTTGGACAGGGCTTGGAGCAACCTGGTCTATGGAAGGTGTCCCTGCCCCTGGCAGGTGCTGGAATGGGATGAGCTTTAAGGTCCCTCCCAACCCAAACCTTTCTGTGGCTGTGATGACTCAATTCTAAGCAGTGTTCCCTAAAAACTCCTGAGGTTCCAACCAGTGGAGGTACAAGCAACCAGTTTTGCTTTTCATTTGGTGCTTCTGTGACAGCACTTCTCTTACCCTCTGATTACACTGAGATCTTAATTTACCTTCATGTAGCATCCATTCAATTCTAGCACTTTTTTTTCATTTCCGCTGTGCTGGTTTTTGGGTGGGGGTGGCAGGGTGTGCATCCTCTGACTCTGGTCTTGTTGTGGTTTTGAGATAAGAATTGAAATGCCGACAGCCCCAGTGAGTCCTCCCATCATCTGTCTGTCACCCATAGCAACTCTGAGTCATTTGGAGTTTCAAGTTCTGACTTTTCTTACAGTGTTTGCCACCAAGTTAATTATATTATAGCGGTTCTTTTATCTCTCAGAATAGGGAGCTTGAATTTTTACGTTAGCACTGCTAATTAACTACTGATTCCCAAGGTATTGCAAACCTTTCACTTTCTGGCTTCCTTGTTTTGAATGCATTCTCTGTGTGCATAAACAAAACAGTAAGAATAATTAACTTAGCTTTTTGGAAGAAAGACATTTTTTATTTCAGAAAGATATTTTCAGCTCTCCCTGTTTTGTCATGCTTGTTTTTTCATTATTTTTAAAACTTTTATATTAAATGATGCATAGCAGTTTCTGGTGAGTATCTCTTCCAGATGTCTCATTTGTCATGCAGCTCTTTCAACTTAACCACATTTCATTATAAGGTTTTATTCCATCACTGCATCTCTCTAGCCTCAATTGGGGAAAAATTTGGTGATGTCTTTTTCAGGAACACACCTGCTTTACCCTAATGAATTTCTCTGGAAAGAGGAACATTGAGCAGATTGTTTCAGCCCCAGCCACCACAGAACTCCAGTTGACACAACAGGACTGATCAATATTGCTGCTGTGGTTTGCAATACATCAACAAAATCCCCCAGTGTTGCTGTGCACGTTTGAGACTTTCTCAGACTTTTGCTGGTTCACTTCTGTATTTTGCTACATTTCCTCCAGCACAGGAGCATTAATCTTTGTCTTTTCCTGTGCTCGGAACGAAGAGACACGTTTGCAGAGATGAAGTTAAATGGGGGAGATGTGCTGTGTCAGTGCCACGCTGCACACACACTGCCTGAGCTTTCCCTGCCAGAATTGCCACTTTTTTGTGGAACATTCCTGTCCTGGGGCTGGCTGGGAGAACAGGCTGAGGTCAGGAGAGCACAAAGAGCTGGTGCTCTCCGAGCCAGCTCCCTCGGGGGTCAGGAACTGCTGATCCCTGCAGTCCCCACAAAACCTTCCACGACATCAAGTGCCTAAATCACAAGAGAGTTACAACCAGGGCTGCGGATGCCCAAAGCCACTCCTCCCTCTGCCACTGTCATTTAAAATAAAACTTTGCCTCTCTGGAGCTGCAGTCTTGTTATCACCTGTTAATTTTCTAGAGTTCTTAAGCATTTATATATTGGAGGCAAATCCTTACCAGTTTTTGAGTACTATCCCTGTTTTTAGGCTTAAATAAAGAGATGCTTTTAGGGTTTTGGTTTTTTTTTAGAATCTGTAGCAATTTTCCAATGCTGCTACAAAAGAAAGAAAGCTTTTTTTTTCTCCTGAGACTAATTTTGTCAACCATCAGCCCAAAAAACTTGTTTCTAAGGTAGGAAGAGTGTGGCTTCAGCATGTCATTGAGCACAGGGTTTTGCATATGATGTTTGTGGTGGATATTTCTTTTTGAATGCATATTTGTATAATTATTTCCTTGATACAACAAACTTCAAACACCAGCCATTTTATTAGCTCATTCACGGGAGTTTATATCTCTAGTTTTCAAACTACTGCACAGCTATTAATGCAAAGAATCCTTCATGGTTTCATTCCAATTGCAATTAATATTTTTTAAAAAGGGATTTCAATTTGCAGATTTAGCAGAGCGTTTTTTCTTTATGATGTTGATGGCAGTAGTAAGAGAAAAATGACAGAAGGGAGATCCTGTGATAACTGGTGCTGTGACATCCCTGGAGATGGGGTGAATGAAAGCTCTTACACATTACTGCTGTTACTTGCACTGGTGTTTCATAACTTATTTATTTTTTTTCCTTACAGTCATTCCATTACGCTTCCCTCAGGGTAAAAAGCAGAAAATGGTCAAAAGGTAACTTCTTTCAGTTAACATTTTGAAACTAGAAAATGAGGCTCCTTCTCTGATAATAAGCGATCTGTATCAAAATTCAACTTAATTCAAATATTTCTAAATTCAGTAGTAAACAACAAAGGAAAATACCAAATTAAAATACCAAAATAAATGTGTTATAGGTATAATATTGCTTGGGTGGGTGGTAAAATTTCCTCTTCCTTAGGAAGAAGGCAGGTAGCATCTATGACCAAATTGCTGAGAACTTGCTTGTGGAACACTGCAGAGCAAAGGATGGTGTTTTATGCTCTCTAAATTTATTCCCTGTTTCATGTCTGTAGGACGAATGTAATTCCTGTAGCATCATAAACTCGATTTTTCACAGAAAAAAAAATGTCTGATATGTTAAGGAAATTTCCTACAGAGTTTTTTTTCAGGAAAAGAAATTATACCATATTTATTAAAAAAACTGGTTTTATTAATATTTACAAGGCACTCTAAATTTTTAAGCCTTTAAATTAGGATTCATTGAAATAACGCCAAGGAAAAAAAAAACCCTACTCCTGGTGCCTTTAACAGGATGCTGTAAAGTTAAAATATTGTTGTTCACTTCAGGATAAATTTCATGTAAGCATGTGCATTGTTATGGAAGTGAACAATCTTTCTTTTTTATTGCTTATAAAATTTTGGTTTAAAAATTCCCATAATTTGACAGGGCTTCTGCTGCTAAAGGGAAGATATATGGAAAAAAGTACTGTTTGCATCTGTGCACAGACTGTGTCCTACTCTGAGTTCCTGACTGAGGCTAAATAAATACATTTTTACTTTGGAGTTATGCTGCTGATCTTAATCAGAAAAAAATGCAGCCCTAAGAGGAATGAACCCTCTAGAGATTAAATAAAGCACTGCATAAACCAGGCCCTTTTCATTCTGTGTCCACGCTGAAACCAAAATTGCAGGGCACCGTTGGGCTTGGAAATTGTTCATTCGGAATCTGGAGAGGATTTGGCTTGGAGGGTTTTGAATAAAAAGCCAGTGGTGTGTTTAAAGGGAACAGATTCCCCCCTCTCACTCGGTGTCTGTGTTCCAGGGAGTTCCCTCTCCAGCGTGAGCAGGAGGCGCATTTCCTGCAAGGACCTGGGGCACGGCGACTGCGAAGGCTGGCTCTGGAAGAAAAAGGATGCCAAGGGATATTTCACCCAGAAATGGAAAAAGTACTGGTTCATTCTGAAGGATTCCTCCTTGTACTGGTACACAAACCAGAATGTAAGTACACACTGTGCTTGGAGAAAGTAAAAATGAAACCTTAAGCTTTATAACTCATTTTACTATTAAAGTCTATTTCTCCTGTGCGGTTGGATGAACTGCCACTTTAATCGCCAGGCCTGGGGCACTCTGGCTGGAAATATTTCAATTGAAATTATTTTTTAAAGTCTCCAAGTCCATGTTCAAGCTTAATAAAACAGCAGATGTTCATGGTAGTTTTTAAGAAATGAATATGTCTGTAGTTAATCTTTTTCCACTGATTTATTTGGACTAACACAGTGTTCACACTCAGCTCTCCCCAGTTTCACTTGCGGGGGGATGTGTAAAGTGTAACCATTTGTGTTAGTTAAGCATTATGTGAAGCAGATGTGAAAATCTGAATTTGTAAATCTCTTTATCTAAACATTACTTTTATATCGATGTTCCTCTTGCTTTTTGCTGAATTAGTCTGGAGTTTGCAGTTTCTCACGTGTAAAATGCTGCTCTTGGTGAAATTTTCCTGAAAACCACTGGGCCTTTGCTGGTGCAATCTGCATAAATGTAGGGAAAATAACAGAGGGGAGAAGCCCAAAATGGTCCAGTGCTGCTCTTTGGTTTGTGTGCAGCAGCCCCAGTGCTCGAGCTGAGCTCTGCTGCCTGCTTCGGCTACTGATCTTTTACTCCATCTCTCCATTTTCTCCCAGAGGACGAGTTTAGCAGCGCATTTCTCCTCAGTTTTTGCATTTTCTGTAGCCCCAGCCAGGGCTGTTGAGGCTGTGGGTGATCGTGGCCCGGAGGTTTTGTGTGGTTTGGCGCTGCCCGTGCCAGGCGGGGGGCTCTGGCTGTGTCCCCCTGACCCTCGGGCTGTGGCTCACAACCAAGCCATAATTCACTGTGCCCTTGCTAATACCTTTCAAAAACCTGACTGGTGTTTATATGTCTCCCAGCTTTTCCTGCTGAATTGCTTCGAAAGAAGCAAAGAGTGACAGGATACATTTCCTGGTTATTACCTCCCCATTTAATCAGAGGTGACCTCGCCGAGGAATCTCCTCAGGGGCTGTCAGCCGGGCACGTGGTCCGACAACTGTGACTTCAAAGAGAGACATCCACCAAACAGCTGCAAAATGCAGATTTATGATGAAGAATCTGAGACCTCTCCTCTGTTTAGGTGCTGTGAGTGGGAAGCCTGGAAGGTTTTCTGCGATCTTCAGCAAAGGAGGATTAGGTTGGCTGTGCCTCCTTTGAGAAATTATCAGTTTAGGTACCTCAGAAAGGTTCTTGACATTGTGTGATGAATTGAATATTTCAGAGTGAAAACAGTATGTGCAAAATACATCCAGTATTTCCTTTGTTCTTTGCACAAAGCCCGAAGAGCTGTTGCTCATTTCTCTCTTCTTTAATTCTATGTTCTTTTTCAACATCACTCTTTTTTTTCCTCATTCAATAGGATGAAAAAGCAGAAGGATTCATTAGTTTACCCGAGTTCAGGATAGACAGAGCAATTGAATGCAGACGAAAACAGTAAGTGACGTGGCAATTATGCTTATAAAGGATTGCTCTTGGAAGTTTGCTATACATGGTACTGAACACTTGCAAAGTCCAGAGAAGGAAGTTACTGAGAAAAACCTTGAAATCTGTAAATATATCGTCATAGATCCACTTAAGCTTTTTCTCCTTACTGTAAAAAATACAATGTAATGTAAATTCCATTTACTGGATTCAAATGAATTTAATAACTCTTTGGTCAGCTTGCCAGATAGTCCAGTTACAGCTTCAGTTAAATAAGTAAATCAAAAAGCAATGAATACTTTAGTAAAGAGATTAAACTTTCTCAGGTTCAGTAGGGCCATATTTTCCCATAGGAAAGAGCATAACAAATATTATAGTAGGGGATAGTGAATGTAACCTTAATTTTCTCTTTTATGGTGGAAGCTTTACATACCCAATGTTGTGTTGCTCTCAACTGCTAAAATATTTAGGTTCCACATGCAAAATGAACACTGCATTATTGCTTATGTGCATATTGCTAATTCCACATTCTGCTCCACTAAAAAGCATATTGTAAGCTTTCCACAATTAAGGGATTTTAATAACAGACACTCACTGGAAGCTGCTTCCAAACAGTGTTGGGATTGCATTCAACAGGTTTAACAGAACAATTCCCATGCTTTGAGAGTAGCACTTTGCTGGTATCTCCTGAATTATTTGCATTTGTCTTCTGTATGCTCTCCTACTTTTAACTAAGCATCCTGGATTTTTCCTGTGCTTTTCCGATGACTGAATGCAGTTTTGGTCTGAGGAAACAAGTCCTACAACTTATGAGCACATGTACAATAGAAATATTGAAGATATGAATTACAATAGAGACTGCTCATCAGAAAATCAAACCTCTTCAGTTGCCTGTTCTTGTCTGGGGATATTATTACTGTGTCAGAGAAGTACAAGACAGTGCAATTTATACTTCTATTTCTCCTTTCAGCTGAGGGTATCACTATAGAAATTAAACATGAACTGAGCACTATAAATACCTCAGAGAGATGAGTAGATATTAATAATGATATTGAACAAAATACAGGACAAATAATACCCTTTTGTTAGAATATAAAGCACTTAACAGATTTCAGTGAATTAACCAAGATCAAACAGAAGGTCGTTTTGCACAGCTAGAAATAGCTTCCAGAGCTTTCCTCAAAGCATGAGAACACAATCCCTCAGAACTCAGCTTAGAGAAGGATTTCTGTAGGGTATATGCACAGGGAAAAGTCCGATTAACTAAAACTTTGCACACGACTTAAAGCTGAGACCCTTCAGGCTTTGAATCCTTTCAAAAAGAGGCAGGTCCAGAGGTAGAAGTATAATGAAGATGTTCAGAGTATATTCCCTTTTTTCCTGAGCTGAATTTCCATTTGACTTCTTCCCTCATGGACTGCCATTTACATATTTCCCCCATCACAAAAACTGCACCTTACATTGGCCACTGTTTTACCTGAAAGTGAGTGCAGTGAAATTCAGTATATCCAGCATCTGGGAATGGGCGCCCTGCCTGTATCCAGCCAGCTCCAACCCACAGCCCCTGTGAGCACACCTAGAAAGAACTCACCTGTCCTCTTCTGGGTCGTCCTACAAGGCCAGGAGTGAGCATGACTCCATTGCCTGATTCCACGGAAAAGCCCAAATCACAGTGTCAGTTTTCCTTCAGCTCTCCCCCGTGCAAAACTGAGAACATTTTGGAACCCAGTTTGGATTTCCCCTCAGATCTCTGTTATTTTCAGAGCTATCGATGTGAAATGTTCAAACCCATTTGAAACTAAAGGATTTGAACTCTTCCTGCGATCATTAATGGATTTCTCGCTCCCACTGTTCTGTCGGATGGGGAGTTCTGCTGCCCAGCCTGGCTGTTCCTGATGTCCATGGCACACAGTGATGGAATAGCCTTAAGAAAGAGTTCACAAGAATATATATAATTGAATGCATTATTCGGTATGGTTTGATGATTTGCCTCAGTAATGCATTTAGTGAAGGTACCCTGATTATCACAGGATCCATGGCATTATCTCAGACTGGTTCAGCCCTCCGGGCTATAGCTGGACGTGCAATGACCTTGTCCCTGTGAAAGGAGGCTTTTTGTGTTGGCACTGAAAAATTTTCCACTGCTTTTAGGCAACACCTGCATCCTCCTGATTAAAAGTGATCATACAGTATGAGAAATTATAGTTATTTGACTTTGTATGCTGTGGCATGACATGAATATCGTGTTATTTTCAAAGATACTGATAATCATAATGGCCCATGGTGACGCTGATCCCCAACTGTAAAGATTAATTGAGCTGCAGTTATAATTAATCCTTATCAACTGGTGCTTTGCCTGAACCTTCAACAATTTCCACCTAGTGAAAATTTTCATTGCCTAGTAATGCAAATTTGGGTCTTGAATTTATCAAGGGTATGCCACAGTGTTGGCACTTCCTATTGAAATTGTGCAGTCAGAGCTCTACACAAATGTCATTGATGTAGTACAGGCAGACATGAAGGTAGAGCTTAAATGTTACTGCAGTTCCAGTAATTTTATTTCTTCTGAAAAGAACTTGACAGTCTTTGCAGACAGCAAAGCCCCCGTGGGCCACCAGTGGGCCCCCACAAGGAAGAAACTTCCTGGGCTGTGTTAACTGGAGTGCAGCCAATGGATGAAGGGATTATTCCTTAAACTGGCACTCACTACACCACATCTTGAT
Source organism: Struthidea cinerea (assembly GCA_013397865.1). NCBI lineage: Eukaryota > Metazoa > Chordata > Aves > Passeriformes > Corcoracidae > Struthidea > Struthidea cinerea. Next base: position 1,056,343 of record VZTI01002729.1, read on the forward strand.
TGTTGCAGGCAGTCTGGGACCCCTCCAAACCAAGCCAAATGTAAATATATAGATATCATTCTGCTGAATTATTCCTTTTTATACATCTCAAATTGCTTCCCTGGAGACTCCAGTTCCTAATGCTAGGAATGTATCTAAATGTTTCCCTAATAATAATCTGAGTGACACTGCTGGGAGATGAAGATGGATTTATTGCCGTGTTCTGCAGCCCTGACACAGAACTGCAATACATTTAAATCACAAGTTTGCATAGAATTGGGATCTCTATTTCTTAGCAATAAATATCTGTTTTCTGCAGTCTGCAAATACGTAACAGTGCAATACATTATGGCAGCTTTAACGTTCACCATCTCAGGAAATTATCACAATATCAGGCAGAAAGATCTTAAGGAACATTCACATAGTAGCCAATTAGAGCTGTTTGCAGGGACCTGGCACGTGGGAACTCCTTTGCAAAAGCAGCCAGACCTGCAGCACTTAACTGATAAAAATCCCCGACAAAATCCTTGCTCTTTCTGCATTTTATGACACATTCACAAGTTCTGTAACAGCTGAGCCAGGAGCCCTGCAGACAGCGCCTGACCTGTTGCACAGCCCTGATTTCACCTCTCTGTGCTTTAACTGAGGCAGGGTTCCTGTGAGAATGTAATATTCTAATAATCATAGGATCACAGCCTGGTTTGGGTTGGAAGGGACCTTCAAGATCATCCCATTCCACCCCCTGCCATGGGCAGGGACACCTTCCCCTAGAAAATGATCCACTAATCATAGATTTTATCACACTACGAGAGCACAGTGGAGCCAAATTAAACTGTGTTTATCACACTAACTTCAACCCATTCACATTGACTTGAAACCCCAATATTGGCATTTGAATGCCTGTTTGCATTTAAATTTCCTGTCTAGGAAAATAATCCTATTTACAAGCAGAAACTCCATCATGTGATATTCTCTCAGGATTAGCCAAGAGGATGAGGATCTTAAGATCCACCACAAAATCCTCTCCAATCCAAGCCAATCCCACTGGGAGATGGTTGGGCAAGTGGAGCAGGAGAAGGTGCAGATGTTGCAGAGAGTTCAGACCAGCAGTGTAACTCTGCAGCAGTGTTTGTTTAATCACGATTTCCTATTTTGAGCATTAGAAATGCAGTACTGCAAGGAATTTCTGTTGCAGGTACAGTATTTGCTAATCCCCGTGTAATTAAAGATGCCGTGTACTGCTCTAATGCACTTTGTCTAATGACAAACACAAAACTATTTCACCTTTCTTACCCACAGACAGGCATCAGCTGTTTCCACAGGATCAGCTGGAGTTGCTGGCACTCAGCTGGCATATGGGGATTAAAACATTAAACATTAAAAGCAGAAGACTAAGAACGATAAGAATTTTTGACACTAAAATCATATCGTACTAATCAGTTAAAAGAAAGCATAAATTTGATCAGAGCATACTTAAAACTGCGTTTATATACTGATCAAAAGAGGGATAATTAACAAGCCTATGCCATCTAGTGGGCACCACGAATCCCAGTGTGGGATTTTACAGTCACTCACTGCTTCTATTTGCAAAGTCCCAGCAGCCAGGGCAGTGCCGCTCTGCAGTGGAAATTATCACTGACCAGATGCCAAAACAACACTTAAATACCTCTACAGTCTCCTTTTATGCAATTTAATATTTAACGATAACCCTCTCTGCAAAGATAACCTTACCCTTCTTATCCCTGATCTCATGGAAAAGGAAACTGCACAGAAATACAACTCTGCTGTAGGCCTTTTGTTAGGAAAGCTGTTGCTGGATGCATTTGTGTTAATTACATATATAAAAAAATCACTGTGCCCAGGTGACGCTTCTTCAGCTTTCATCTTGTCTTTGAAAACTGCAATAAGTCACAGTAATTAATAAAACACTCATTTGCATTTAAGCTATTAATAGTGGAAATGTTGCTTCACAGGTTCTTCATAATTCCACGTGTAATGATTCCTAATCTAATTCTTACATCTGGTAATTACCATACAAATGTCAGTATTTTAACATAAATGTTATGAATGATAGTGTGGCATTTTTTTAACATTTGCCAGCTAATCAAATGAATAGTCTTTAATGCTGGGACCTTCTGGTTTCCTTGATAGCAAAACTCCTTTTCATTATACCCACACAAAGAATTTGTAAAAACTGTGATTATTGTTCTTAGCAGTTTTCAACTGCCCAGCCGAGGGAGAGCTCAGGGATTAGACCACATAAAAGCATTAATAAAAAGCATTTTATGTGAACTATAATCACCCATTGTCCCGGTTTGGACAAATTTGGAGGAAAATTTGGAGCTGATTATTATCTATTACTCCAGTGATTTCTAGCTCAACTTGGCAGCCCTCTGTGTTTCTTTCTGTAGAACACAAAACAGTCATCTAAATATATCAGAAGAGGTGGGGGGATCAAACACTTCTCACTTTAGCTGATCTTTGGAATACAAGTAAGATATACTTGAATATATTCAGTAAGACTTTCAAATTCACCCAAGAATTTTTCAGATGTAGAACATCAGTGGTTATCGAAAGGATTTGTATTTTTAAGTCATTCAAGGGCTTTTGAAATTTTTGCAAAGTATGAGGCTCACAAACGTAGATGAAATCAGATCAGGAGGAATCCATCTATAAGTTTAGGCTGGAAAATTCAGACTAAAGATTACAAATGTCTATGAAACCTGTAACATGCTGAACATCATAGAGCAGGACACTCTGGTGTATTTGTATTTTGAAAAAAAAAGGTGGTTTTTATTCTTTGTGCTCTTTTTATAGTGCCTTCAAAGCATGTCACCCCAAAATAAAGAGCTTCTACTTTGCAACCGACTGCCTTGAAGAGATGAACAGGTGAGTTATGTGTCCTCTTTGTTGTGGGATGTTCTTTATCCTGGTGCTTCAATATTTCCTCTCACACAGGAATATCCTCCTGGAGCCTGATGGAATGCTGGCTCACGGTGTTCTCAGGAATTAGTCTTCCATTAATTTTAGTAAATACATTACATTCTGTGGATCACTTCGCTGACATTTCCTGCCATGACACGTCTTACTTCCACAAAGGAAAGTTACTTGTGTTGGTCTCATCAGTGTTAATTAGAATTTTTTCTTTTGTTAATGGGCTTGAGGTTTATCACCCTTGTGATGAGTTGTTGGTAAAGGCTGGAAGTCTTAGTGGGATCAGTGTTTCTGGTATATAAAACAGTGCACCCCTACCAAAGCTCGTACAGATGGTGGGACGTGTGTGTGTGTGTGTATATTCCCCTTCCAATCCCAAGAAAAACCCAGCAACACAGAAAATCAGCAGTAATTCGTTTTATTCACCACATCACTGTCTCAACACAGAGCAGAGACAAGCAAAGTTCCATTTTTGGTGTTGCAGTGAGCTTTTAAATGTCCTTGGATGTGCTGGGAGGACATTCCAAACTCCTGCCTGGACAAGGCGCTGGACAACCTGATCCAACATTAAAGCTGGCCCTGCGATGGGAGGGGGTGGGAACAGACACCTCCTGGGAGCTCCTCTAACCCAAATTATTCCGTGCTTCTCCTTTGTGATTCAGTGGCGAAGGCAGAGGTTGGGTGAAGGTGGGACGGGGCCTTAGATCCCAAAAGGCAGAGTCAGATGTCCTCCCTCCTCCCGTTACATCAGAAATTTGTTTATTCCCAGCGGAGGTGGAAAGCACATGGATACCTGTGACAAGGTCACTGGGAAGTCTTAAATCTTTCCTGGCACAGATAACTAAAACTTTGAGATGTTCTTCCTTACAGTGATTCTTACTGTTTGCCACCTTGGAGAGACAGATACCGCTGGGTTTTTTCCTTTGGAATATTAAGGCCTAAAAATTGTCGTTATATTGAATGTTTGTGTTCCATGGCTCACCCAGCCCTTCAGGAAATTTTTAGTGTCTGAGCCTGGCTGGAGAGAAACTGTTCAGGCCTGTTCACCATGCACTCATGAGGATGATGAACTTCAGTTATCAGGAGTGGGATACTTTTAGGGTATAAGTTTGCTGAAAAATTTTTTTCCCAGGTTGTTAATGTTCCATTGCTCACTTCCGTAGTGTGGTTCAGGGTTTTTTTGGATATAACTGAAGCGAGGATGTTTTGCTGGTTTAACTCTGCCTGGTCTCCCTTGATTTCAGCTGCTGGGGTAGCTCTCGTTTGTTGAAGTGCCATTGATCATGTCTATAAATTATACACAAAATGTTCTGACTCAAGGAAAACCAGGAAACCTTAACATACATTCGATGAGCTGCTTTTACAACATCCATTGATTTTTCCATGGGGAGCCCAGGAAGCTGCCTGTATGGCAATGAGGCCTCTGAGCAGGGGCACAGCTGGGAAGGTGCCAGCATGCCTTTTCATATCATACCATCCTTCACATCACTTACTCTGGAATTTACAAGAGACTTTTTCCTGATTTTTTGGGTCTGCTTCCCATGGAAGAAGGTAAATCTCTACTTGAAGTATTCTGTGCAGTATTTTCCCAGCAGCAAGGCTGCCCCTGTAGAGCAATTGGAATTCACTCCCCACCCAAATGACGGATCACTCTGCTACCGCTGTAAAATCCCTGGGCATCCCTGCAGCTTTTACAGGCTTCCTGGAATTCCTTCTCCCAGAGATCCCGTGTGAAACTTGAAAGGACAAAGCAAAATTCATAGACGAAAAATGTGTTTAAAATACTGATTTCACAAATCTCTCTCTTCCCATCGAATTGCTAACCCTGTAATGTGAGGAAAGCCCTGTAACGTGGGCATATGCTTTGTAGGGTATCTCCCACTCCTGTTTTCAGCACAGAATTTAACTGGATTTTCCCTGCTGATGGAAGGGGGATCCCTTGTGCTGAAAATGAAGGAGTCCTAGTATGGAAAGGAACACTCTTCATTCACTATGAGGGGAATTTTATCCTTTCTCCGACTGCCCTCACCACCAGCTTTTGTTTTAACAGCTCTTTTTAGAGTTTCTTACCTCAGATTCACAGTTTATTAATTTTTTTCCACCCCGGAATATTTTAATGTGCCTTTAACCCCGCATTGCTGAAGGAAGAGCTGGACCCCAGTGGGTAGGGATGGATTATTCTGTAACAGACTGAGGCACTCAGCTGTGGCTGAGTTTTGCCTGCTGTGTTACTTGGGTTTGCAAAATTCATGCTTGTGCTGTTTTGTCAGGTCTTACACGAGCAGAGCCGTGTTCTTAGAAATGAATTAATAATGAACTTGATGAGCTCATCTCTAGCTTGGTACTCCAAGCTTGTTAAAGGCCTTATTTCCCAGAAGTGCTTCATCTTCTACCACGCCACACATAACCTGTTTATGGCTTTAATTAGCATTGAATTTAATATTCGGTTGTTTTACAATATCTACTTTATTTAAAACTTACATGCCATTGAAGTCTGCAGTGCAGTGCATTTGCAATCTCATCATGGACTCCAAATACTAAATTTTTAAAAGTTTCTATTTTAGGCTGAATAATTTGATAACATTTGATTTGAATAACTGGGTTAACTTTGCAATTTTAATAATTCCCATAAATCTTCTGTGTTCATTCAAAAAATATAACAAATAGTTGCTACTGAAACAGAATGATGATTGATTTTTACAGGGGTCACTCCTGTATTTTCCAAGACATGAAAGATTATAGCACACTATTTCTCTTAAAATAGAACTGTTTGAAAATTGAAGTATTCTGAATTAAATCTCTACTGATTATAAGCAAATTTTATGGTGTCTCCTACCTACTTTTGTGTATGGAGTATAACCAAGTGAGTTACTGAAGACTTTCCCTAAATCATCCTGTTTATTACTAAAGTTAATTCAGTTTTCTCCCTTAAATTTCGGGCATGTTGGTGTCCTTGACAGGTCTTGGCCCAATCAGATGGTGAGCCAGGATTGATACAACTTTTACAGTTTCAATGCACTCTGTCTTCACTTTATATAAACTAACACCTAAGAAAAGCTCTTGTCAAATAAAATTTCAGCCCTGAGCCCCTATTGGACATTTTCCCTCTTAAACTGGACAAGAGAGCAGGAGATTGTCAGATCTGTCTGACCTAATTTAACATGTCTTTATCAAATAGAGCTGAGTAAGTTGTTACAGAGCTCTCACTCTCAGCCCCTTGCCCGATGAAAAGCCAGGAGATAATTCTGCAGAACATGAAAGGTACTTTTCAAACAGAAATCCCTGAAATGGAGGTTCCCAATGGTGTTGTAAATAAACATAAAGTGCACATTTTCCCTTCTTCCTTCATGTTCCCATAAACTTGTTTCAGATTCATGCCCGAGGCCACGTCAGCCCTCTAATTTATTGTTCTCACATAAAAGCTCCTAAGTGCAGCACAAGTAAAACAATTTTCTGATCAGAATTAGCTGCAGGCCCCAAGGACTGGGTGAAACCATGATGTTCATGGGAGTGAACACGGTGATAGTGGAGCTGCTGTGCCCTGTCAGGGGAATATACTGCACCAGGAATTCCCAGTGATAGCATAGAGTTAAAATGTTTCTAAAATCGTGGTAGCTAGAGTAGGCCTTAGGAACGGGAGTGGGCATTGTCTTTGCTAAATCATGTGAACCTGCACCTGCATACCCACCTGTATGGTAAATGATAGATGTGTACCCACCTGTATGGTAGATGATAAATGCGATGATTGTTTAGTAATTAAATATCATTGTTTAATCACTATGAGAATCATGAAAAATGTTGTAAGGAGGGGACTTGAAATTTATGCTTGGGTGAAAGCAATAGAACAGAAACTTATGCTTGGGTGAAATCAATAGAACAATATGAAGTTAATGATTGACATGATGACTATGGTATAACCATAGTTATGTAAGGAAAGGGTATAAAACTGTATCCACCTCAAATCCAAGTTGGAATCAGATTTGGGTCTGTACCCCGATTCCCGGAGCTCTGCAATAGAAAGCACCTGCATATAATCATTTCGTGATTATGTGTTTCTACGCTAACACTAGGACTGAGCTGGAATATTCCAAACCTCCTTTTCTGGGCAAGTCACCTGGCTCCTCCTTTCTACACTGTCTGAATGATTTACTCTAGACTTGTGAAGTACCATTTCCCCCCTCATTCAACTGGAGCCCCACTGACTGATGGAGTTTGCGATGCAGAGCTGTGATTATCCAACCCCATCCAAACCAGCACTGGGGGGAGTTCATCCCTCGTGCAGGAGGCAGGATCTGCCCTGGCTTTCTGCACCAGTTTAAATTACGAAATTAACTTAATCAAATTCTGCTGTAAATAGTGCCAGTGTGAATTGATAGAGTTCTTCTGGGAGCCAAGCAGTTCAGCTGCATTTCATAGAGCACATTTAGTGATTCCAGCCCTGCACCTCTCTGAGGTGAAGGCAGTGTCACAGTCCATCTTGTGATGTTATGCTGGAGATACTGAGTTAACTCTGCCAAATCTGAAGATTTAGTGATAGAAATAAGTAATAGAAACAAGAAATTTTATCATAATGAAATAGCCAGACATTTAACAGTATTATTTGGCCTATTTGAGCTGATTTTTTAAAAACTATGTGGAAGCAGAATTACATAATTTCACGAGTAAGTCATCCCATTTCTTAAAAAAATTCCCCTCTAGACCCCACCCATAATTCAGGCTATGCTAAGTTCAGTTCTCTTGTTTGTAAAGAATGGTTTTCTTTCTCCAGAGCTTTTTTTTTGGGCCAATCATTTGGTGAAAGCTGGAGTAAAAGTTTGAATAAGTGAGGAAAGAGAAGTTGCAGTTGAGTGAGTTTATGTAACTATTTTGGTAGATTTCCTTAGTGTTTCTTATTGGTTCTGTATCAAAGAGCAGCCTATCAGTTATTGTGTGCATTTATTCTCTGTGACACACAACAGTATTTGTACAGTAAAATGCTGTTACCTGAAGGGTCGTTTATTTGCTACAAAAGCAGGGAATTTCTTCTGTCTATTACCCACTGGGGAAAACAAAAAACAAACAAAAAAAACTCCCACACCAAACCAGACTTCTGCGTACAGAGGCATAACTGTGCATTTGTTTGACAGAGGAAAGTTAAAAAAATTAAAAATAATAAAAAAAAAATCCCATTAAGTGCATGAAGTAGATGCACATGCAAAGCGGGCACGGAATTGGTTCACTTGTCAATTCTTCAGCTGTCTCAGGCTTTTTTCCTATTTTTCCAGCCTGACAAATCTAAGAAGACAATGCATGACACAAGATCAACAGTCATGTCAAATTATCAAATCAGAGAGTGCTCAGAGTTTATCCCATGAATGATTTTGCTTAACAAATCCCAGCAACTGTGACAAATCAAACAGCAGAAACAGAGGCTGCTGAGGGCTGATACACTGGGAGGGATGAGCTCATGAGGAAGGATCTGCTCCGTGTTAAATTTCACTGGGAGGTGGTTTGGGGCTTCTTTTGTGTGGAGGAAAATCAAGGCATCATTTCAGCCACTCCTATTGCAGCAACCTTTATTCTCTTAAATGAATATATTACCTGCATAATCGTAGAAAATAATGAAAATGATGAACCTTAGGAACCCAGATGGGAAATGCATTGATTTTTCAGGTGTTCAGTAAGAAAGACCAGTCAGAGACCACAAGTTGGCATAACAAGTGCAAAATAAACTTTTAAATCTAATTCTATATTGCAAAGAATTTTAGTGTGAATTCTGGAATCTGATTATCCCACTGACATAAAAAAATATAATACAAAGCTTTTTGATCAGAAATTAAATATCAACTGCACAAAATTTATTCTATGTAGGGAAAAATGGTTCAGGAGAATCTTTATTTTAATAGACTTAAAGATAACTTGATTCAAGTGAAATCTAACTTCTACTTTAGTTCTACTTTTTCCTTTTAATAAAATAATCTCAAGTGTAGATGCAATCTCAAAAATAAAGGAAGATGTATTCCTGCACTGAAACATTCCTAACACAAAGCAGAGGTGACATACAAGGGCAAGAATTAATGATTAAAAGATGCAAGAAAGGTAGGAAATATATTTTATTTATTCTATCTGTTAATGCCTCAGGATTTCATAGACTTAATTTTTAAAGGAACATTTAACAGAGAGAAATAGTGAAAGTGGTTGGACTTTTTCTTGAATTTACACCTTTTCAGGACACATAATTTTTTTACATTTTCATTTGAATTAAATAGTTTCTTCTATAACCAGCCACTTAGTACGAGCAGTAAGTGAGGATATTAGCAAATGAAACTTTTCTGAGCCACAAAACTCGCTTTTTCCTGACCTGTTCTCCATGGATTTATGGAACAGTTCTAACTATAATCTAAAAATTGTAACTTTTCACCCCTTTTTTATAGGAAGCAAAAAAGGTTATCCTCTTGCCCCTGGTTTTCATTCTCCTACAGTAAAAAAATAGTTCTCTCAAATTTATGACAACTGTGATTGTCCAAGTTGTTTTATTCTTTCATTTGTGCTTTTTCACTCTGGGCTGTAGAAAGGAACAGCCAAGGGGGTGAGTGTGATGCCACTGTGGAAACCTTAATTGCCTTCAGTCCCAGAACCTCCCACTGACCTTGGGCTGGCTCAGGCCTAAAACAGCCAGGAAAGAGAAATTTATTAATTTGTACATTGAGGAATGGCATATTCTTGGTTTTAATACAGTGTTAGGAGAGCACAGCAATGTGCAGTTGTTTCCCAGTTGTTTGGCCTGCTTTAACATTTCCCAGTGGTTCTGTCAGTAAGGGAATGTGCTCCCAGCTCCTGACAATTTGGGGCATTTCAGGCATGATTCACTCTTCACTATCAGGCTTTCACTCTTGCAACAGCTCCTCAGTTCGTCACTGCCCTGGTGCCTTCACTCATCACAGCCCAGTCCTGGGGCAGAATCAGACTCTCAGAACAGGCCCTGGGCTGTAATCCCTGGGTAATAACCAGAAATATCTCAGTAAATTTAACTTAAATACTACCAGGCCAGCTCTATTTTATCCCAAAGCAATGACAACAGTGCCTGTTTGTAACCAACAGAATTAATTAAAGCCAAGTCTGATTTATTTAGAATTTAATTGAGACAAAGTACAAAACTTACTTGTGCATTTCGATGACTTTTATTGAGGCTCATCTTTCCCTGCCTTTGGTTCACTGGAGTACAGGCAATAAAAAACAATTAACCCACTTCTTGGTCCCCTGTAGGTTGTTACAACGTGTTTGGTAAGGCAGTGATTACATCGTATGGGGATCTGTACAATACTGGAGGTAAAATGTTGTGGCAGAGGGTCTGTGGGATATTTAGTGCTGTTCCATGTCATCACAATTTCCATCCAGAATGCAAACCCTGTGCTCTGTTGGGTGGCCCAGACTCGGTGAAACGTGCTGGTTGAGTTGTTTAATTATCAACAGGAAAGAGTTGTTGAAATTATCCAAGTAAAAAGGCGGGATCTGAGGGGGAGGACACAGCTCTAGAAACCAATTTAGCAATCCAGCTCCTGGGGTTGTGCTGGCCAGGTGCAGCACACGGAGCCCTGCAGTGCCTGTCCCTCAGTGGGATGTGCATCCTCCATCCCTCGGGAGTCCAGCTCTGACAGGAGCTTCCAGTGCCCGCCTGGAACCCAGCGTTTGCCCACAGGGCACTCAGGGCAGAGTTCAGAACCAACTGCCCGCGTTTCCAAGCTCTCCACAAAGAGCTTTTTATAACATTGACTGCAGTTTTCTGAAAAATGGACGTGGTTTGCTCATCAAGGAAATTCATCAAGTTTATGCAGGGTTCCTTTTGAACTGAGTTTGCATTTCCTTGACAAAAAAAAAAAATTAACTGTAAGAAAATGAGCTGTAATCTCACCACTTGTATACCTCCTGATTAACCTCAAAAACATTCACTCATGCTTTTTTTAAAAACACAAAACCTAAAATGGAGATTCTAGTTCTTTTTTCAGAAGAGACTGTATCATGATAAGCCACTGAATGTCATCAGATAACCCTTTATGTTGGCTTGACAAAGAGCTGACTCTGAATTGTGGTAAATGAGGTACGAAAGCCCTTGTAACTATAGCTGGGGATGATCTTGGCCTTTGGAAGAGAAAAGCCTGAGCAGCCTTAGAGAAGGAAGATTAACTTCAGCTAATTCCAGATTTGGCCAGTGAGGCCATATGCGTAAAGCCGATACTCTGGGTATCCTAAGAACATGCCTGTGCTTTGGAAGGTTAATCCTAACATTTCAGCTGGTGTCTATATTTGATTCCAAGATCTGACACCCTCAAATTAACAATGAGCAACAAAAGAAATTTTGCAAGAAATTTAAGACAATACAAATTTCCAGGCACTGACCACACAAATGGCTGCATCTGTTTTACCTTGGAAAATGGTAATTAGTCCTAATTTATCATTGGTGCTTAAGCAGAACCTCAGCTGAAGGCACTGAGCCATCCTGCTTAATTGCCAAAGGCATATGGCAAAGTATGACTAGAACTATTTTGCTCCACTGCTAATGAGTTTAGAAATTCGGGAACAACTGATGAAGAACTGGTGAATACAAAAGCTTAGTAACGAGCAGGGAATGATGTCATTGCTGTTCCTGCAGTGAGGGATCTGCCTTGCAAGGGAAGCAAATGCCAGGCAATCAAGGCGCCGTGTGCTGAGGGATACGATGCTGGTGAGCACTGTGCAAAAGCTCTCTGTAAATCTGTTAATCCATTTTACATGTACTTCCCTCATGATGAAGACGAGTTATTGATGTGCTGATGCAAACAACGGCTGGAAGCAGTCCTAACCCTGCAGCTGATATTTGGGAAAACTAATCATCATTTCCGTTTTCATCTCCAATTTGCTCACTTCTGGCTTAAGACTGAGAGGCAAAGCAATATGATTGTACGATTCTTTATTTTCAGAGTTTTGCAAGTAAATTGAACCCTCTCACAATTCCCTGTAAGAAGTAAATATTGTTGTCTCCTTTGGCTACTTAGGAAAGTCATAAGATCCGTAGAAGGATTTGCTGCAGGCCGTGCAGTGAGTCAGTGCTCTATCCAATATTACAGATTAAGATCATTGCTTGGAGCCTCTGAGGAGCTGCTGAGACCAGGAGATCAATACGTGCTGAACTGTGCGCTATTTTTAGTGGAGAGTTCACTCTTCCTTCATCTTCTGCCTCCTTGCTGTGCCTACCATCTCCCACGTACCACCGTCCTGGACAATAACAGTCACATATGTCCTTAAAAGCTTTTTTTCCTCTTCTGGTACAAGTGGGAAAGAATTACACTGAATAGTTTTCTTGTTTTAATCTGCAAAGCAACTTGTCCTTTTGATATTTCATGTACTGTTCACTAATGTCTGACTTGAGGCCTGTGAAAGATGTTTATGTCATTATAATATTCATTAACCAAGAACATAATTGTTAACAAATTTGATGTTGCAAATGTTCAAAAAGGAGAAAAGAGCTGCTTCCAGATAAACTCTCATCAACATATTGGGAAATTAATGGCATAATAAAGAATTTAGTCACCCAGTGAGGGAATGGTTAAAAACATCCCAGACATTATAGATGTCACTATTAGGGCTTTTTTCTTCAGTTATATCTCCTTGTTGATGAAAATAAGATAATTCTTGATTTTCCATTTGCTGAACATTAAGAAGTGACTTTTCCCTCTGTGTGTTAATTTCCTTTTTTCCCCAGTTTTAAATTACATACTGTATAAACATACAGGTATCTTACATAAAGAAAACTCAAAAGGTATTTTGCCCAAAATAAACTATAATATTTTCCTAATGAAGGAAAGAATCGTATTTTCTATCAAATTAAATAATTTGGGGACAAAGAAAGAAACCAGCACATCCCTTGCAAAATGCAAATATTGAAGTACTTGCAATTTACCAAGCCTTGTTTTAGAAACCCAAAAATCTGTATTAAACAAATCAAGGGAAAGTAATGTTGATATCACAGCTCCACAAGATGAAATGTTTATATCACCAGCATTGTGAATCCAGACTAGCAAATAATACAAACTGCCATAGGCTGTTTTAGCTTTCTGAGGATACAGATTTAATACAACTTATTTCCCAATACAGGTTTTCAGACAATTATTATCATAATTGTATTTTATTTTCTAGTATTTTGGCAATTCAGCCAAGTTCTTGAAATAAATAGAAGAGGCAATCAGAATAAATGTGATAAGCTCCTTTACACTGTGTCTCTGGAAAACCTTCCCCACACGGTCCTCACATGCAGCTTGGAGAGGGTTTGATTGTGCTTAATGTGGGGACAGAGCTGGACATTCTCTACAAAAATTTCATTTATTCTTTGCTAAAGTGGGCATGTTTGTGTGTGTGTGTCACCCTTTCCTGAAGACATGAGGAGGATTGATGCCCTAATTCCTCAGATTTCTAGGCAGCAGAATAAAGCACCAAGGGCTGATTCTGCATGAGATGAACATCCAGAGGAACATGTGCACTGTGCCTGGACTGGGACATCCTTCACTCCCAGTTATCCACCACCCAACACATCTGAATCAGTTTAACTGCCTGAACAGTGTTTTGTGCTAAGCATTGTCTCTGACTTTTCCAGATGACAGGAATGTGTATGCCTTCAGATTTACATGAGCTGCTCCTTTTAAATACCTCTCTTCCTCATTTTTATCATTCTATTAGATGGATGAATCGTTTGGGTCTCGCAGCAATTGGTTACACACCTGATGACAAGGATATTCACCCAGATGAAGGTAATGCTTCAGTGATTATAATTAGGAAAAGAGAGCAGACGGTACAAATCTGTTCAGTATTTCAACAAAGCTGGAGAGGCCATAACTGACTTCTTTATCAACATATGGCCATATCTTTTCAAATATCAATTTTGATAAGAATACATTTCCTTGAAGAACTACATTTATTGGTGCCACCACCAAAGAAAATGAAATCCTGAGCAGTAATTTTAAGAAATATTTTAAAATAGTGATAAAGAGAATTCGGGGTTCAGGGTGAGGTGTGATCTCCTGGATCTCAGCCCTCAGGGACGCTCATCTCCCTAAAACCAGCGCAGTCATCACAGACTCAGGGCAATGTGAGCTTCAGCAATATTTGTTTGTACCTCCCGAGCTCAGGTGCCAGCCTTGCCCTTTCCCCATCACCCACAGCAGAACCTGTTATGCCCAATTAAATTAAGCGTTCAGGCTTGGCTCTACGTCAGCATCTGGAATGAGGTTTCTGTTTGAAAGACTGTGACCAAAAGCTGGTTTTATGTGCAGTGGGAGTCAGGTGCCCAAGCTGCCTCCTGTAACACCTCCCTAAAGCATTCAGAGGTTCCTGCACTCCCAGGGTGTTTGAGGTGCCAGCCCTTTCCACCAGCCCGTTCCCGAGTGGCTGCCGAGCCCTGCGGGTGACTGGGCAATGTTTGCCTCGCCATGGAAGGATGTTGTTAAAATGTGGGATCTGCTTTCTTGCGGAAAAGCACCCGAGTGAAACGTGGAATGCTTTGTCAGCAGATTACTGGAGTGAAAGCGATCAGGATGACATCGACGGCTCCCTCACCCTGAAGCAGGAGGGCTCCTCCACGCTGTGTGACACCTACCACCGAACACCCTCAGTGAGTCACAGACACTGCACGTGACCGTGGGTCACCAAAAGACATCTACGTGCCTTGACTTGCACTTCCCTTGTTCTGGGGCATTTAAATACCATAAAGGTGGCGGAACAAAGCCAGATGTGATTGTAAAAATGAAATTACTGCTGTTCCTCATGAGCCAAAACTTGGATTTTTCCATAGCAAATCAGTTAGAAAGGAAGGAGAGGTAAATGTGTCCTGACACAGATCTGTCACCAGACTGGAAACATGACTTTTTTTGTAGGATTAGTGAAACTACATATCATAATAGGAACAGAATATTTTACCTTCACTGCATAATATGAAAAGAATGTGGTGGATGGGATAGTCTGTATTAATTGAGATTGGTTTTCAATTATGAATATTGGATACTGGATGCTAGAGATTAAGATCAGCTCACATTCACACAGTAATCATGTTTTTGTTCTTTTTTGAAAAACAAATCATTCTAGGAAAGGGGTTTTTTTTACAAGACTGTGTACAATACCATAGCAGTGACAGTATTGCAAATAGAACATTTCTATTAGACAAAACACAGGCAATTATGATAATTATTCTATGATTCCGAGCACAGATAGGACTGTTCTCTATTTTTCTTTCAGATTTTTCTTCAGCGTGAATGACACGATCCTCACACAGCCAGAACCAAAGAAAGAGTGACTGAGACAACAGCATCACATGGGTGAAGTTCAGACTGATTTTCACCCATGTAATGCTGTTTTATCAACTGGGATACAGGTTAAGCCCCTCCCTTTCTGTTTTTCCACATTTTTGCCTTTCTCTTTGTTTTGAATTAAATTTGTACACAGACCCAGCAGAATTCATTCAAATCGTTTCACAAGTTCAACAGTCCCCCAGTCAAAAATCTTCCTGGGTGCTGAAGTTTTTGTTGTTTGGGGTTTTTTTTTTGGTTTTTTTTCTGTTTGGCCCCTATAAAAAGAAAGGAAATGCAATTATGGTTTCTTTTGGAGACTTACATCGTCCTCAGCTGGACTGAGTTTAAGCTGGACAGGTCTTCAGGAAACCTGCACCAGTGTTACACTGTTCTTTCCATCAGGAGTTGCTCGTGGGCAGAGAATGTGCAAAACAAGAATAGGGAGTGGTAAAAACAGCACTTGTATAAAAGTTGTCGCTGCTAATTCTCTTCTGTTTACAGTGGTTCATGTTATGACAAATCAAACCCATCAGTCCATCTGATTATTAGATACCATAGAATGTTTTACACTACAGTCTTTTTCTTGGGTCTGTTCAAAACATTGGCTTATGGGCAGACGTTTTTGTATCTTTCCAGGTGAATTCTTCAAGTCCATTCCCTGAAGCCAAACAAGGTCGACACTTTTCCAGTGAATCAACGTATTCCCACTCTTCTGCCGAGGACTCCCGGCAGGATGTAGCAGGCAGCACACACTCCTCGGGGTGCAGACCTCCCTACCGAGAACGGCGCTCGTGGCAGGACCTGATAGAGACTCCCTTAACCAGTTCAGGGCTCCATTTCCTTCAGACTGTCCCTCCGGAGGCGGAGTACATGAGTGGCCGGCCCGGAATGTCCCCAGACAAACGGAGACAAGCCACGCTGCCCGTCCAGAGGCGCCACAATTTTGAGCAGGATGGGCCGTTTCCCCTGGTGGAATGTCCAAGGGGACACAGCTCCTACGGTCGGCCCCAGAAACAACGCAGCCAAAGCCTTCCCCGGAACAGAGACGTCCAGGGGAAGGGACGCGTAAAGTCCATCGAAGGCACCGATGACAACCTGGAAGAGAAGGTTCCCATTAGAAGGCACAATAGTTTCTGTGCAGAAGGTAAGCTCTGGGAGATGTTCTCATCTGCTTTACTGCCATCAAAATTCAGAGCAGTACTGCCACTATTTTCAGCAAGGATTTTGTGGCTGGACTGCTGGATGTTGGCAAACACAGAAGTTTGTACTTGAAATGTCAGGATGTAGCACGAAAAAATTGAGCTGTGGGATGATCCAAATATTCTCGTCTTAATCAAAACAAACATTGGAGAACTGAGTAATAGGTTAATACAATATTGAAGCTGCAGTATTGCTGCTTTTAGAGACTTCATCTGAATGATCAGGTTTGTTGTTAGGTCTTTCTTTTCTTTCAGAAAACATAAAAGAAATTGAAGAAATCACAGATGGTCTGCAGGAGCTCTACAGAACTCTGGAAGAAGCCAGTCTGTCAGCTTTTGGAGAGCAGCGGCCCTCCACCAAGCAGGAGTTCCGCAAGTCTTTCGTGAAGCGCTGTAACGACCCAGTGATCAATGAAAAGCTGCACCACATCCGAGTTCTCAAGAGCACTTTAAAAGTAAGGCTTTATCACTGATTTTGTGCATCAGGAACGTAAACTAGGAAAAGTGTAATCGTGGAATCACAGAAGGGTTTGGGTTGAAGAGGCCTTAAAGCCCATCCAGTGCCACACCCTGCCATGGGCAGGGACACCTTCCACTATCACAGGTTGCTCCAAGCCCTGTCCACCCTGGTCTTGGACACTGACAGGGATCCAGGGGCAGCCGCAGCTTCTCTGGGCAGCCTGGGCCAGGGCCTCCCCACCCTCACAAGGAAGAATGTCTCTCCAGTATCACAGCTAACCCTGCCCTCTGGCAGTGTGAAGCCATTTCCCCTTGTCCTTACTCTCTTTACATTTTCTATTGTTAAGGCTTTTTTTGTACCTTTACAACTAAGTTTTAAAGAAACTAAAAATCCTTGAAAGCAAACATGTTCCTGCTTAAGAAAAAAAAAGAGACTATTTGGCACTCTGTGTAGGCAAGGTGCAGCACATGCCACAGACTGAACTGCCAAACAGTTTATGCTGTAATATTTCCTGAATTTAGGTAAATATTAAAGTTTCCATAGTAGTTTCCCCAGCACTTGGTATTAAAATGAAAGAAGAAATAAAGTGCTGAAATACAAATTTTCATTTTGACGTGTCCTCTGTCTTTCTGGAATTTGCCAGGCAAAGGAAGGGGACCTCACAGTTATCAACAGCCTTCTGGATGATCCCAACTTAACATCAAAGAAGTTCAAAGATTGGAAATTAAAGAACTATGAGTTTTTCCTGGACATTTGTGAGTACAGTGCTGCTGGGAAGTCTCAAAACGGAGCCTCTGAACTGGCAAGCTCAGCCCCAATGCTGACACACACGCACTCCTTCATCGAGACTCACGTGTGACAGAAGCCTCAGCCTGAGTCGCTGCTGGGTGCCCTGCAAGATGCAGTCAAACACTGGCGTATTTATTGCTAAGGTACTCAGCAGTACTGTAAATACTTGGGTAAGAGAATAGTGCCACAGGATGCCTACTACATTGCATGATAAGACAATAATATTCTTTAGGAATTCTTTTTGTTTGCTATTATCAACCAATGTCCGTATCAAGCTCTGCATTAGAAAGAAGTGGTGCAGAAGTGTAACTGAAAATAAATACCAGTATATTTAAAGTACTGTACTAGAACTCAGCTTATAGTATGAGCTCCTACAATCATTTTATATATTTAGATATATATAAACACATATCTATGTATATAAAATGTAACTTGGTAGTTGACATTTCCTTTTAAAATGCCCTAAAGTTCACATTTTCACACATTTTTTCTTGAGAAAAAATATAAAAATGAAGACATAAATACACTGGCCACTCTTAGAGATGAACATTTATTTTTGCAACATTTCCAGGTAGTGACCATCTTTGCAAATAAAAGGACAGAGTTATCAAAATGTAAACTCAATCCCTATAGTGTGCCTTAAAATGTACACTGTACATCTAAGAAATAGATCCCAGTCTGGCCCTATGGGCACTCTGTACATGCCATTTAAATACTGTGTTTGTAACATGCTGTGCCTGCCTTTCAAACGAAGGAACACGAGCAAGCAGGTTTGGCACAGAGGTAAGATACGAGTAGAACAATATTGGTTGTTCACTAATGCTGCAACTTAAACTGGTTTTAATAGAATTTGAAGTATTTCATGGTGAAAGAAAAAAAAACCATCTGCACTGAGTAAGGTACATACTGCAGGTTTTCATTGTTTCTTCACTGTGAATTTAAGTGACACAACTGTGAGTCACAAAATTCAAAAAAGCATGAGAAAAAAGCTAAAAAAACCTCCTGAACTAATCAATTACATTCTGTGATAGACTGACATCTATAGCTGAGTTAATTATTCAAAATTATGTAATGTCTGGCAATAATTTTTAACTGCTAGCAGTACATTTGCAAGTGGGTGAAGTTATTCAAAACATCATTCAAAAACCAATCTGTATTGATTGGTTTGGGAAGACACACAAGTCACACAGTGTATTTCACTTCCGTGCCTGGGTGAGAATGGTTTGTAAGAATCAGATTTTGGGGAAAATACTTGTATTCTTGGGGGGGAAAAGAAGATTGCTCTGAATGCTACTGAACATAGATTTCAAAAACATTCACAGTTTGCTTTGACTCTGCTTGCTAGAATAGCTCTAAAAGGCAGAACGAAGGGGATGTGAATACAGCTGATGTCATTTCACCGAAACAGATTTCACTGAAACAGATTTCACTGATAATTTTTTCACAAGATAAACCTAATTGTCTCTCATACATCCAGGACTGTAAAATCCATGTAGTTCAGCATAATATAGGAAAAAATTTTATCTCAGTGAGGTCCTAGTATCCAGGGAGAGATTTAATTATTCCCAAAGCCAAACCCAAGTGAAGGTGTCCAGGGTGTTAATTCTGTCTCTGCAGAGCAGCTGAGGGGGGCTGACCTTGGCTGGACAGGGGGAAAAAATGTCATGGAAAAGCTCCTGGGTTGAGATAAAGACAGGGAGATCACCTAGTAATGGTCATCGTAGCCAAATAAGCCTGACTTGGGGAAAATTCATTTATTAACAATTTAAAATACAATTGCATAGTGAGAAACAAAGACAAAATTAAGAACACCTTTCCCTTGCCTCCTCCCTTCTTTCCAGTCTCAATTTCATTCCTTCATTTCCAGTGAGCAACAGCGTAAATTACAGAATCCATTTGGAAATTAACTCATGCTATACATGCAAGCAGTGATCGATGATCACTGAATTAGTTAAATAGATTGAACTATCTAAATTCCTAAAGAAATTTAAATATGCCTATTGTTTCAAACCCAAAAGATGGTTTGTGCTTTCATAATGAAAAGATCTATATTATTTTCAAATAGCTTTCCAAAAGGATTTCAAATGCCACTGTATTGTCACTCAAGACAGAACTAAGCATATTCAGTGAAGTCACAGGTAAACAGAGAATACTACTTATAGCTGAAAATGATAAATATAATTGGGAAGATATATTTCTCAGAAATGACACAAGTAGTAGGGAAAATAGATTATCTGAGTTTTAAGTTTAAATACAATTTCTGAAATATGAGTAGATGAGATAAATAGTTGAGAGTTCATACCTTCGCTCAGCTTATCTTTAAAAACCTTCCAGTGTCATGAGATAATTGTTTCTGAAATTCTTGGAATCATGAGTCTGCATTCTGCTCTTGCAGAGCAGCTCTCAGCAAATGTGATTTGCACTGAATAGGCCAAATAAATTGTCCAAGGAGATTCATGAGATGAAATGAGATGAGATACACTGGAGAAATTCCCTCTAATGGGCTTAAGATTAACTGGGAGAAAAGTTTGAAACATTTGTCTGGCATTGCTTGTGCCTTAAAGCAAGCAAAATTGAATTGCTAAATTAAGCAATACAAAGACTTTATTCTTTCACAAATGTCAGCTGGCATCTGGAAGCCATTTCACAAGAGCTTCTCGTACCCCTGGCACATGTACTCAACTCCAGCCTGCAGCCCTTCCCTCCCTGCCACGGGTTTCCTCCTCCTGGATGTAGGTGCCAATCTAGATGTACTGCAGAGAGTAATGTGCACAGTCACCACAGCACAATTATCAGGATTTTCACCACCTTTGAACTCACTGGAATGCAAAGTGTAATACAGATACTGCATTTAAAAATTCATGCACCCAATCCTGCTTATGTATTAAAATACGTCCAATTCTCCTGGATCAACAGGTACTTAAACACACTGTACAAAGCAGCTGGAATTGTTGTGGTCGTTTTGATGCCATATTTTTAATAAGAAAAGAACAAAGCTTGGCTATTGAGTTCATCAAGGGAAATAAATAGCACCAGTATAATAGAATTTATTAATGTACCAGTTTTCCTGCCTGAATCCTCAGATAAAACTTGGTTTTTAACATATACAACAACATGGAAATGTTGTTTGGACGTGATTTATTTAACTGGATCTTATTAGTGTCTTCATTCAGAATTCCTGCAGGTAAAATGTCTCAGCCCACAGACTTTCTCTGACACTCCACAAGCTGAGTCTTTTTGTTACTGGCTATTTTTCATTGCATCTGATTTAATGCTCCCCCTGAGCTACTGATTCCCCTCCTTTTTTAATACTGTTCTGTATTCAGTGACGTGTCAGATCTTTGAAAGTGTCTTAATAGCTCTCTCAGCATCACTTCCTGAGAGAACTGAGACATTTTTCTTGGTTTCATTATTTTAAGTGAAAACTACCCTGAGCTTGCTCTAATTGACACGAACAAAAATCAAAGGAGGAGGAGGGGGGTGTTATCAGTATATTCAGCTCACGGCTGCTGCCTTTTGAGCTGGAAATGTGGTGCTCCACTGGCTTTTTCCAAGGAAAAAGAAACGAGTGCTGCAGAGAATTGTACATGGCCAGTTAAGTCTACTCTTACTCCTCTCAGCAGTTACAGCCTTGCAGGCCAGAACACTCATTCTCCAAGGTCCTGCGAAGGACAGTACGGGTACCTTTGAAGGGGTTACTTTACAGTGGCTCTGGGAAGGGCTCAGCCTCCTCAAAAGTTGGTGAATTCTGATGCTGACCTTTAGGAGATTTCACTTTAAATGTTAATAGGACTTCTGGGAGAAAAATTAACAATCAGGTAGAAATTGTTTAACTCAACACAAATCTGAGGAGAACAAAGAATATTCTTCTTATTTTTGTCTCAATTAATGCAAATCAGGCCAAGATTATCACATACCTTATTTGCCATATTCTCTCCTCATGCGGTTTTACTGTCTTCCAAAGTGATAAAAGCATTCTTTTCTGCCAAAAAATAGCTGTATTTATGACTAGGGTGATATAGCTGGGGGCTGTTGATCCTTGAGGAGGGACAGTTCCGCCAGCAGAGCTATTCTGTGATAATTCACCAACAGTTTGTACAAACTCTTCATGCAGTGGGGAACCAAGTCCCTCAAAGATGGTTTGTGTAAAACAACCCCTGGCTAAGGCACGATGCAGCACAACAAAACCAGCCCCCTCTGCAATGCCTGTCAGCTGCCCCTGAACTAGAGGATACCACCAGACAACTGAATTTACAGTTTAAACACTCAATTTGTCGGTATAAGGAAGCCTTGTGTCTCTACAGATATTCTGACTGTCCTGGAGAGATTCCTTCAGGAAGAGAGCACAGGCCTGTCTGTATTGCTGGGCCTCAGCCTGAGCACCCCACTCACGGCACACCCGGGTCCCTTACATTTAATGTTAGAGAAATAAGTGTTGGCTTGGTCTCACAAAGGGTTTTATTCTCTCCTCAGTTTTCACAGTAGGGAAATTGTGCTTTTAGGGCAGCCAGAGGGGCACTGGTTTTCCACGGTAGATATTCCATGTACCACATGCCTTAGGCCACCGAGACAACACATCACTTTCCTGCTGCCAAATGATGTTTATTTACCACTAGGACAAAAAATGGGTAATAACAGGAAAGACTGGAGAAGCAATATTAACTATTCATTTATATTCAGTAATAAAAAGCTCTTTTTCTTCCAGAATGTTCCCCTCACTAAAGCTGAGGCTCAGGGTAGGTTTTCCAGGCAGGATGCTG
The DNA here is from genome assembly GCA_013397865.1 of Struthidea cinerea. Lineage (NCBI taxonomy): Eukaryota > Metazoa > Chordata > Aves > Passeriformes > Corcoracidae > Struthidea > Struthidea cinerea. The sequence continues at coordinate 1,078,757 of VZTI01002729.1, forward strand.
TGGGGAAAGGTCCTCCATCTCCTCTCTCAGATGAATTCATACCATGTGGCTGAGGCTCTCCACGGGTGTTATGTGGGCACAGATCTGAAAATCCCATCTGAAAATCACACCTGAGCCATATCAGCTGATGTATGGAAATTATGTGGCTATTTAAACCAAAACTAGTAGGTTCTATTTTCTTAGTTGATGTTTACAGGTATTTTCTTTGCTCCCATTATACACGAGCAAAATGTGATGTTTCTAATCAGTTCCACTCTCTAAGGTGAGGGCAGGGGGCTCTCTGCTCTGGATATAACTTATAGAGAAGGAAACATTTTTTAAAGCTTATTTTCTACATTTTACAGGTTTCACCACTCTTGCACATCCAGAAGGAGGTTGATAAATAATATTGTTTAAGCTTTTATCAGGTTTGAAGATAGGTGATATACTACTGGGACCTCCTCTTAAAAAAAAAATTAAATAATTCAGACAGAAACTGCCTTCAGGAAAAGAACCATACTCACTCTTAATGCAGGCCAGGCAGATATACCTTTATTTTTATTGAGCACATACATGTGTTAGAGGTGACAACTAGGGACTTTAAGCATTAATGCCACTGTATGAGCAGTATTTGAAAGAAAGCAATGTTGTAAAAATGATCAAATACGTCAACAACCTGCTGTTTGACCAGCTAAGCCCTGTAGCTTCTGTCCTCACATTTCTAGAATATTGTTCATCCTCAGGCGCAGGTGAGGGTATCAATACAGATCTTTTTACTAACAGTAAATGCGTCTGTCCGAATGCTGCAGATTAACTAAGGATGTCACATTATACATATTAACTATTGTATTTTTTCACTAGCAACCACGAAACAAATACGTCTTAACGAACCGTGTTCACTGGCCAAAATAGCAGTAAGACCCTGTTACCAGTTAAGACTTCTGTTTTACTGAGAAACAAGGATTTCAGCTTAAAAATCTGACGAGAAAACAGGTTAGGATATAAGAGAAATGCACTAGTATTAATAAACTTTTTACATTTGACACATACTGTATTGCAAAGACAATATCCTTGTAAGACCATTAATTGCTGGGCCATAGGTGACTTCCGTCTAGGTTACTAAATAGCTAATAAACCTTGTATAGAGCCTTTTTTAGATAACGCTTACATGTATGGAAATGTATGACACCCTTGTACTATGGCTTGCACTTTACTTGCATTAAACTGTGAAGTAGGCTGTAGTAATGTCTTTGTATATTCAGGGGTTGAAATACCAAAGCACTGGAATATCGTACTGCTGGTGTTCAACCTGTCCAACGTGCTGACAACGTGTATTTTGCAAACCCCACCAACTTCAAATCTTTGGCAAATAACGCTATGGGGTCTCCATGGTCTTTGTTTCTTTGTAAATAGAAACATTCTTACCGTTTCTGTAGCAATAGGAGGTTATAAACCAAACTTTCACTAGGACTGTTTTCAATAACAAAAAAAAAAAAATCTATAGCGCCTTGTGTAAAAATCATGGAGACTCCATGACCTGTGGGCATTTTTGTTTACAAGCAGTATGTATATATGTATTAGAGGCAGAACTGTTATTTATCACAAAGTTATATTGTGGATGATTCTTTCTTAAATAAATGTATGTTTTCCGTCATTAAGAAGAACAAGTATTTTAGAGCCATCTTGAGAAGTTTGAAGTGTCAAGCTTCAAATACGAGTAATCTTCCATGTTTCAGCCTTGTTTTTCTAATCAGCTGGGAGATGAACAAAAAGGCAATGGAAAACCACCTGTCCGTGCCAGGGAAAACGTTGGAGTTGTAAGTTTTTGAGCATTCTGCAACTTTTCTATAATTCCCATCGTGCTTAATGCTTTGACGAGCAGATGCTCCATCGGTACCACAGTAAATCCCTCAGCTCATGGATGCTACAGAGAGAAAACCAATGGTTCTAGACTAATACAGGTCAAACGAGGTTTCAACCCCTGGATAATACAGTATTTCTTCAGTTTCACAACAGTATTTTTAATTTTATACTTGTCTATGTTGAGAGATGGTCCAATAGTTTCTATAGGCAATGAACATTAGGTTTCTTTTTTCCCCTCTTTCCAGATGAGTTCTGTGTGAATTACTGTAACCGGCTGCGTTTTTTCTATCACAGATTAATAACTTGTTAACTTTTTGTGTGTCTACAAGGAAAATTTATGAATGGAAAACTTCACTGTGTGTTGCTCACTGGGCATATACCTCATGGTACATTGCACAGACGTGTAAGTTGTAAGTTGCACTGCAACATTAAAAAAAGGAACATATTGCTCTTTTTTCAAAGATATTAACTTATTTAAGAGATATAGTCTGTACATTATTAAAAAAAAAAAACAAAAACAAAAACAAACATTTATTCTTCCTAAATTCAAACAAAGCTTTT
>VZTI01002729.1:1081953-1107742 GCA_013397865.1 Struthidea cinerea
AAGGTGAGTGTCCGCCCGCCCTCAGGCCGGCGCTGCCTCCGGCCCCGCGGCTCCGCTGCCCCTCAGGCTCCGCTCCCCTGTCCCGCGGGCTCCGTGGGCTCGGGACAGTCGGGGCGGCTCCGTGCGGCCCCCCGGGAGCGCCCGGCCTGCCTGCAGCTCCGGCGGTGCTGGGGGGAAGGAGCCCCGGGTGCCGCGGAAGCCGGGGTCAGGTGAAGGAGTGGGGCAATGAGAGGTCTCTGTTGTAGTGTGGGACTTGAGGGGGAAAGAGCTGGTTCCAGAGGTGGTTAAATTGTGCAACAGGGAATAAAAGCAGTGTTTCTCTTCTGTTTTTTTCTCCATCTACTCACAGCCCCCGAAACGCCTTCAACTCGAGGAATATCGAGATGATAGTGTGGTAGTAACATGATAAAGTGCTAGTAGTGCTGTACATCACTAAAACAAGGCTGTTAAAATCACGCTGTTACGAGCTAACAGGGTTACAAGTATCTAAAATATCTCTACTTGTAGGAATAATACAGTGTCATTAAACAGAGAAAAACGTGCATGTAAAGATCTGGGCTTTCTCACAAATGTTTAGACAGGTTTTCCAGTGTTCACAAATTGATGAAGAGGTTGCTCTCACATGAATCTTCCTATTTACTTTTTAAAAGCATTTAAAATGTGTATATATCTGCAAAGAAAAGGATGATGCCAACGAGGACAGCCAGAGAAATTAAAATAAAGCATTTTACCTTAGTTTGTTATGGAAAAAGAAATTGTCTTTGGCTTTGCTGTCTGACTGGGTGATCTTGAAGTAGTTTGGCTCAGTACATAAATCTGAATGATTCAGTACCTTTAGTGGAGTGACGTAATTTTATGTGTGTTCTTTACTATTTACTATGAAAGATTAATAAGAGTTTTATTCTTCCTAAGATTTCACTCTCTGTGGGTCCCCATCTGGCACACCAAGATTAAAACAAAATCCGTGGACTATCAGTGAGTTGAGGTGAAGTGGGAGGATACTCTGTTCCACTTGTGTGTGGGTTTTTGGTAGTTGTCATTAGAGATTTATAAAAGCATACTTGAATTAGGATACTGGGTTTGGCCTCCAAGCTTCTGGCAATCGTCATGTCGTGTAACTTCTGGGAAAAATAAGCCAAAAGGATGTGAGACAGTTTTATGATCCACTGCAAGACATCTGAGTGGTAGGAGAAGGACAAACCTATGACTCTTTATTCTTTAATTAACATTTTTTCATGGAAAATACGATATGAGGTAGCAGCTAAATTTTAATCTTATTTTAACCTGGCTAGTAGATTCCCATTTTGTGATAGAGAACTCATATATTTGTATATATAAATCCATGCATCAGATTTTTGCATATACTCCATTCCTTTGATTACATTTGTTTTGAGGCTGTTCCTGCCTTCAGGGCAAGTTTCCTGACTCATGCTCCAATTCTTGAAGCAAGTACACAGGATTTGTAGTTTCAGTGGGAAACAATGTCTTGGAGATTAGCATAAATTAACTGTATGGTTTTATTATGGTTTCGTTTGTATTCTGCATCTTCTGAGTGCAACATAGTGAATTCTTTGTAGAGATGCAGCTTTTTAACTTTTTTTTTAATAGAATCTGTATTTTTGATCTTTGATAAGATTCCAGCACTTTGAAGCAGATTGTTTGAAATGCAAAGACTTAAAGCCAAAATTATCCAGGTACATTTGACAGTTTTATTATTATATTTTGATTGGTCTTACTCCAGTTCTAGTATTAAGAGGCGTGGCTGTAACAATTTTATACTAGAGAGCATATAATGCATTTCTTGAGAAAATAATTGCTGTTCAGGTTTCTCATCAAAAATAATGCCATGTCTGTTTGTCTTTGGTGTGCTTTTATGCCTGGGGAAAAAAAATCCTTCAGGTTGTAAGTGTTGCAGGTCAGGAACATGGCGGTGGTGTTACAGGGAATATTTTAACTCCTGCCACTGACATTCCCTTCTGATGGTGTTTAGCTCTGTGTCCCTGCAGAATTCATCTCCAGAAACGTCACCTGGCCTCATGGCTTTTGTAACTGCAGCAATTTTCTGAATTCATCCAAAAGAAGATTTTTATTTCTTTCTAAGTTAGTTATCAGCTGATGTTCTGGAATCATTCTACTGGCTGAACAAGTAATTCCAGGGTGTTTCACAGCTCCAGCTTGGTGCAGGTGTTTTTCTCTGTGCTTCTTTCCTAGTGGTTGATATAACAATATGATCCTGCCACTTCTTAATTCTCAGTGACTTCTGTAGAAGTTTTTATAGGTAAAATGCTTTTTGATTTCTTTAGCTAAACAATGTATGATTTTCCTTGTTTAATACATAATGCCTCTTAAGTAACTTTTCATAAAATAATTTCAATAAATGAATATGAGAAACAACTTAGCTAATTGAGTCTTTTTAGTCCACCTCATGATTAAATAAGGAACAGGATAAACAGCTCCATGCAGTGAAGCCTCTTAGTGCAGTCGAGGTGATGTTGCTTTTTCTTTCACTCTGGTTCTTTGTGATTTCAGTAGAAAAGGGTGAAACCCTCTTGGAATAACTGTGCCAGTATAAAGGTTAGCCAGTACAGCTGTTTTCTTGGATCTTCAAACATTTATCTGTTTGTCTGCCAGCACACAAAAGTGAAGCAATTACTGTCAGTCAGGAGCTGGACCACTTTCATCGTTCCCAGTATAGCTTTCTCTTTTACATTGAGCAGAGAACTCCATTTTGACTTTTAAAAATATATGAAATTTTTTAAGTGAACAGTACAACTTTTTCATGCTCTGTCACTTTTAAATTCAGTTGTGCTTCTAGTGTCTACTGAAAATTGGTATCTTGTTCTGGTAGCATGCTGTACTGAAATAAGCAATCTGAATTATGATAGGTTTTAAGTAGTTTTTCTTTAATAATTCTTCAAAAATACAGAGATTTTGAGGACACACATCCTCTTCTAGATGATCTTCTGTAGCTCAGACTGTGACATTTTGTGCCAAGCAAACTCTGCCAGAAAGGCAATTATTGTGCTGATTGGGACTTACTTTGATTATCACCCTCCTCTCTCACCTGGTCTCTGTGTCCTGGGGCTGTTGGGTGGCAGGAGAGCCACGATCCCAGGCTGGGCACTTGAGCCAGCAGAACATCCCAGTGGCTTTTCCTGCTGTTGGGCACAGAAGGAAAGATGGCAGGTGGCCCTTGGAGTAGCAGCCGAGCTCAGCTGTACTGAGTGTTTGATGTTGCTGTGTGACCTTCAGTAACGCTGGGTGTTAGACCTTCTGTCAGCATGGGACTGACTGGATTCACGGCCCGGCCCCCTGGTGGCAGCGAGGCTGATGTTTATTTTTAGTATGTAAGACTTTTCTCTGCAGATTCTGGCATTGGAGTCACCTCCCTCTTCCTTCTGCCCACATCCACACCTCCCCACACAGCTGGGGCAGCAGGGGAAGCACACAGACCTTGAATACCACGAGTTTTGGTATCTCCCCCTGCCCCACTGCAGACACAGACATGCTGTGGACTCAGTGTCTGCTCACACACCTGGGGATGGCCCTCCCAGCGAGGAGAGGGGCAGAGCTCTCACAAATTCCTGCCCAGGGTCACTGCCCTGCCTGGCAGCCTCTGTGGGAAGAGGAGCTTGCTCTGTCTCTGCAGCAAATAAAATCAACGTGTTTTTGCTGAAATGAGTCATTCATTGACTTGGAGTTCCTGCATGCTGAGTAAATTACATCTGAATTTACCCTAATAGGTGATGGAAGCCTCAGTGTGCCTTTGAACACAAAGTTCTTCCTGGTATTTTAGACATAAAACTGTTGTCAGGGATCCTTAACTTTACCATTATAATTTGAGAAAATCTTTGTATAAGTCAGAAGACACTTCTAAAAGGCATAATGCTTCAAAAAGGTTTTAAAAGTGACTTTTTTAGTCCCATATTTGATCAAGTCCAAGGGAAGTTTTTATTTCACCATTAAGACTCCCTTTTTTTAATCTGTCTGTCCCAGGTGGCAAAGCTGGCAGCTGTTTCTTCTGGGCTGCCATTTGTATGTATTACTGTATATGCAGCAACAGAAAAGGAGTCAAAAAGTCAGCTGGTGAAGCCAGATAAGGTATGAATCCTCCTTTTTGTTGGTCTTTAAAATAGTACTAGAAAGTTCAGCAAGAATTTCAGCTCTTTCCATTGAATTATATTACCCAGTAACTAAAATACATAGCAAAGTAATATGTGGTAATAAATAACTGATAACTATAGCTCAAATAAAACATGAAGTGTTACTAAATTAGTAAAGTTTTATCTCATTGTCATTATTCCAGTATTTCAGAAATGACATCAGAAAAGGTAAAAATAGAATACTTTCTGATGTGTCCTTTTCTGATGTGCAATTTCTAGTAATACACACATCCATCTTCTAATTATTCTTGCTCACGCCTTTGCCGAATGATAGTTTGTCATACTCAGTAACTCTGCTTCTTAGAATCTATAGAGGTGTTTCAGTTTTCATTTCTAAGGAGTGAAGTCACACTTGAGTAGAGTCAGTTTGGAAATGTAAAAGTTCATAATTCCACGTAGAGGTTTTGTTTGCCATATTGAGAACACTGAGGGTTTGCAGGCTTGAAAAACCCCATTCAAGTGCAACAGCTAATGAGAATAGAGAACTCTGTCCCTGCTGTACAGCTGTGCCTTTGTTTCCAGCTCCCAATTTACAGTGCACCCCCTCTAAAGTCGAAGTACATCGAGGAGCAGCCGGGGCACCTGCAGCAGCAGCTCTCGGCAGTGCGACAGACGACCGGCCGCTACTTTGGGTGGTGCCAGGTAAGGAAAGCCTCACCCAAGGCTTCCTACGGTTCCTCACAGCACCACACTAAACCACTGAAAAAACAGGTTACTTCCCCCTGGAGGTTTTTTTGCAGTCTCTTGTCTTGGCATAGGATAAGTTAGGATGGAAAAATGAGCCCTCCTTTTACAGCAGGATTTATGTCAGTAAATTCTTGCTGGTGGAACTTGAGGGCGTTTTGGAGTCTGAAATTCCAGGTGCAGTCCGCGGAGAAGGAGCTGCTTTTAAAGGGCAGTACCTGACAAAAAAGACAAACAGAGTGCACCCCATGTACCTGTTGCAGCAGGCTGTTCCTCACGAGTCATCAGAAATACCTCCCAGCTCTGTTACTGCCTGTTCCAGGTGGAGAGGGAACTGTGGGGCCTGTCACTGTACTTGTCCCTGCTGGAAAACAGCAGCTTCACCCTGGCTGTTGGCAGGAAGAGATTTTATGCTTGTATTTTGCTTTTACATAAAAACGTAGACTCTATTAGTTGAAAAAAAAAATTCAAAATGTATTGTATTTTCTGTATTTTATGTAAATTATTAATTCCATTGATCTGTCAAAACGTTGTCAGTGCGTAACTGTGTGACTGCATGGCTGAAATACTCTTGTTATAAATCTGTCCCAAACTTTTTCATGCCATTAATCAGTGAGAGTTCCCGACACTGAGTAGCAGTGACCTCTGGCGGTACAAATTCGGTGTTGTTCTTCCAAATAGTTTTCCTGAGAAAGTCTCTAGGGAAGAGAAGATTGTATTTTATAATTGAGTTTTCTTATATTATACAGTTGGCGTCCAGGTGTTTTCCTACTCTACGGTTCCTGAGATGTCAGTTTTGAAAGTGAGCTTACATTAGAGATTTTTTTTAATTAATTGTCAATGTAAGTTTTAAAAATATAAAAATGTTTTTCACAAAGAGAGTAGATCTCTTAACAGGCTTTCTAGAAGGTCACTGGTCTGGTTTGGGTTTTTTAAAGTTACACAATATTTCTTTGTCTCGTGCTGAGATATATGTGAACAGCTACTTTTGCAGAGATTTTACTTTCTGGTTTCATTTTTTTTTCTTGTAGAGTGCTTTTGTCTTTGTTAAAAAAGGAATAATGGATGCAATTCAGTTTGGAAAAGGTAGGCAAGTCACATACCTGTCTCACTTCATGTATATTAACTGTCAGTAAAATGAAAGTTTTCATCTTTGTTTCTTAAGTGGGAAATAAAATAAAATTACTAATATTGAATTGCCCTGCTTCTTTTTTGTCTTCTTTTTTTTCCATTTCTTAGATGCTTATGTTTACCTGAACAACCCTCCCCCAGACTTTCTTCCCAAAGCCAGTGTAATTACAGTGTCAGGCTTGGCTGGTGTAGTGCTGGCAAGAAAAGGTAGGGTGTGCTTCTTTCATTATTGGTCTGTGGGATATGGAGGATGTAACAGTTTCAGTGGTCAGAATAGTCTTCTAAAACATTGCCAAAACCCTGTGTGACTAAAAAAAAATCCTTCCTGGTAAATTGAAGGGACATTATTCATTGCTCTTAGAAGCTGGATGAGACCTGACAGAGCAGGATTAGACAGACTAATGATACAATTGTTCTTCTCATTCTGCTTAATATTGGAAAACCTAGTTGGGGATTATTTCTCTTTCAGATTATCAATGTCTCCTGCATTTAATTGCTACAACTACTTAGTTTGCATTTCATTATTGTCTAATTATTCAAAATACTTGGCTCTGTACAGGTTCTAGGTTTAAGAAAATTGCTTATCCATTGGGACTTACTGCTGTAGGATATTCTGTTTGTTACCCAGCTCAGTCAGTGGTCATTGCTAAGGTAAGTTTCTGGGTTTATCTGTGGTCAGTTCCAACACAGTGAGACAAGTTTGGATCCTTTAAAACTGGTGCTCCAGTCTGCTGTGCCAGCATTGCCAGAACACTTGTTTGCTGATCAGGTTTTGATTTCACTTGGAGTAGGTGGATTTAGCATGGGAATGTTTCCTGTGGATTCCTAATACTAATTTAAACATTATTTACAATTTGCTTGATGTAAGGGAAATATGCACTAGATGCTGATAAGTAGATGCCTTAGTATGGGGTCGAGCATGTTCTCATGCAGACATGACTAATTTCATTTGAATGGCATGTGTGTTGATGTATTTTTAAAGCTGTTGTTAAATTATGTTATTCTGAAAAAATAGGTAACAGGGAAAAAGTTACTTTGTGCAAGTCATCAGACCTATGAGGCTGTGAGGTCACTGTGGGCAGAAAAAGAAACTGTCACCAAGGTAAGACTTGGGAAATAACGGTAACACACATTGAGAGGGAGATTAGAAAGTTGTGGACTCCTCTGCTGATGCTATTTAAGATTTACTGATTGTGTTAAGCAAGGCACAAACCCCAATCTGATCTTTTTGTCACTTCAGTGTTTAATTGCTCTTACACCTTTCGCACCAGTAGATATTGAGATCCCCTCCGCAGTGCACAATACGTGCAGGGTGAACAAGAGAAGAATGAGTTTCTCTTAGAGCTCTTTTTTTATCTTGACATAAAGGATCCATTCTGATTCAAGCTTTGGTCTTAAGCAGCCCCTGAATTTCGGCTAAAGACACTCAGGGTTACAGTAGGTATGAATGGCTTATTCTTCTACAACCCTTCCAGGAAGTCTGCTTGAATTACCCTGTGATATGAATTGTCCGTGTGTGATTTATTTCTTTTCCTTGTCCTGTCCTCATTGCAGCCATAGTGAAGAAATGGTCAGTAACCTCTTTATATTGACCTATTATGTATGAAAAATGTATCATGGTTTTTGACATCCTCTTGTCTAGTATAACTTTCTCTTACAGAGCAGGCTTTCTCTGACATAATTCTTGTTCTCCTCTGAACTCCCTCTAGTTTCTCTGCTTTTTCTGTTTTTAGGGGATTTTGTGTGTGGTTTGTGTTGTTTGTGGTTTTTAAGTGGAGTGGTCAAAATAGGACACAGTAAACAGCTGAGGCCTTGCCAGCAGAGGGTAGAGGGCAATATGAACCATCTGTAAATTACATATGGAATTTGGGTTAGTAATCCCAGAGTGAAATACGGGTTTTATCCAACCTGAAAGGATTTTTTTCTCAAGTGGAAATTTGTAAAACCTTGACAAAAGTAGCGCTTCCTGAGTAAAATTTCAGCTTTGTGGAGTAATTTTTTGTTGCTGTTTTCAAAGAAAATTTCAATTTCTCAGTTATACTAACGTGTAGAAGTATTTTGCTCTAAATTTACAGTGCTCATTGACATGCAGTCCTCACCTTTTATTTCCTCTGAGAAGCACAAATGGAATTCTGAGTTTTGAAAATGAGATTCAGATAACTGTCATTAAATAATAGCGAAACAAGAATTGCTGTGGTACAGACACTTTTATTAACTTCGTTTTTTTTTCCCTGAGTGAAGCCTGTTCCCAAGACATATTAGTTTTCATTACTAAGGTGTTAGAATGATTTATCTTTTTATCTTCTGCTAACTAAGGGTAGTAATTGTTCTGTAAACACTCAGTGCTGTTTCAGTCTTGTGTAAGGCTAAAGGCTCCTCACCTGGAAATTAACTTCTTGGAGGGTCTCAAGTAAAACCACAGCTTCAGTCCTAAGTATATACTCATGAAAAATTCCCTTATACATTGATTTATTCTATCTGATCTGTGGGGTTTCATGCATTTTACTTTTTCCAGCTGTGTCCCTTGTGTGCAGCTGACTAGTTGAATATCATTGTATGATGTCATATCTGAAAATAATTTCATCAAAGATAAGCTTCCAGACTTGAAAGCTTTATTTTGCAATGATGTATTAAGCATATACCCATGTGCTTTCTTTTATTAATGTTTGGTTCACAGCTGCAGCAAGAGTCAAAACCAATTATGCAAGAAGATAAGAAAAAGAAAGGAACTTGTAGTACCAAACCTGAGTCTGCTGTTGAGTCAAGATCATTTAACGGAACAGAATCTTTTCCAGCAGAGTGTTGGGGTAATGAAGATCCAGTGCCTTCATCAGGTGAATTAAACCTTTCAAGTGTAATCTCAGGGCAACTTGCAATCCAATTAGTTGACTCAATTTTGTACTTACTCTTGCTCTAAACTGGAGCAGACTGTCAGTGCATATTATTCTTGAGAGCATATTTTACATGCTGTCATTTAATACATATTTCAGAGCCTCAGGGAGGTGATAATTTTCTCACTGTGGACCCTGTCACAGTATCAGAATTATATATTTGCTGTTCTCTCTCAATAATGTCAGAGACCCAATATTAATGTAAACCAGGTTCTTTCGTAGGCCAAAATAAGGAATAATCCAAATGCAAAACACACAAAAAAGTTTTAATTTGGATTATAATTAGAAGATTGAAGTCTCAAATGGATTTCATTACTTTGAGCCTTTGCTAACAATGCAGAGATGATCCATAGTGGAATGAAGGAGGAATGTGTAATTGAGAAATGACGCATTGGATTTTATTTTGCTGGGTTTTCTGCAGTGGTTCCTTGTGCATCTTCAGTGGTTGAGATAATCAACTAGATCATGGAACAGCCTATTTAACAGACAAAAATTTGGTAGTCCAATTTGTAAAACAGTGGAATTACCTATTAAAGGAGAACTAAATTTGTTTTAAAATATTGTTGCCTTTTGTTAGGGCATTTTCTGAATTTTATTTGTTACAAGGAAATAACTTGGAAGGATGGAATTGTTTTTTCTGGAAAGCAAGCAGAACATACTTGAATGAGGGTTTTAATATTTTTTTCCCTTTATTTTCACTATAATATGTATTCACATCTTTGCTTTGCACCTGAGTTTTTTTCTGATTTAGTTTGTGGAATGCTTTGATCTGCTTTTACATTTGCTTCAGGCCAAACTGTCTTTATTGGGTTTGTGTATATAGATCTGTCTTTGCTTTCATAGGTGGAATTAGTTCATGTCCCTAATACAGCCAAAAATATCCATGCCCTAAAATGAATCTGTGTTGTCAGAGATGTTTATTTTCTCAGTCGAAATGGGGCAAAGCTGTCAGGAGAATGTAACACCCTTTGTTAGACCAAGTGATGTAGCTGGAAAAGAAGCAGATCATGAACAGGAGACACAGCCTTAGAAAACCTGCCTTTATATTCCCTTAGAGCCTCTGGAATTGCAGTATCATTAAGTAAGTCAGCCTGTGCACTGTCCTTCAGGGTGAGTGGGAGGGTTCAATGTTTTACTAAACTCAGTTCATGGGTTGTGGAAGTCATGAAGTGAAACCAGGTAAGAGTGTTTGTCTTCATTTGGAATTCTTGCCATCTGGCAGCAGCTTCAGGGAAGATCTGGCAGGGTTGGTTTTGGGAGCCAGCTCTGCTCCTGGGAGCACTGGGGCAAGAAACACTGGACATTTTTTTCCATGCCTCAAACTTTCCCTTCCTTTCCATGTGTTGGGCAAAGCATCACAATTTCTTCTCTCACTCTGCTGTGTTAGGAGGTGGTATTGGAGAGTGGGAGGAGATCCTGCTCTCCATCCGCTGCTGTGCTCAGCATTCCCACATGCCCTCATCCTCCTCTATCACACTTTGAACTATAACAGAGAGATTTTGATCTTTTCTTAGTGTTTGGTAATACAGAAATTTTCGAAATGTATCACTAAGCTTTTTTTCCCCTATAGCTCAAATATGTGCATATTTTTTAACGATATTTCTTTACTATCTCTAACAGGAACAGTGAAGACATCAAAATTTGAGCCTCATCCAAAACTTGTGGACCATGGTCAGTCCATCCCAGAAGATGTGGACATGTACAGCACAAGAAGCTAAGCCAAGTCTGCTTTACAAACTGCAAAATATTACAGATAAGGGGGAGGGAAGAAGGGAATAATCTTTGCAATACATACTCTGTGAGGTATAATTTAATCAGATATTTTCTTATCTCCCAATTTGTATTACTGACTTACTTGATTCTGTTCAGTGCTTATTTTGTTCCTGGCTCCATATAAGCAATGGGAATTCACTCAGTGTCATTAGTGAGACACTGAGAAAACAAGATTTGTCAGTGTCTTCTCCCAATGAGGTTTCTCTGTGCCAAACTTGCTAATAAATGTCACTTCACAAAGGATATTTGAGAATGCAAACATATCTCTGCTTTGGCTCAGATGTTCATTGATCTGAAAGAAGAGTGTGAGGGATGGGGTTTGCAGAGGCTTCTTCGTCTTTCATCTTTCAGCTCTGGAACGAAGTGCAAATCCTGCTGGTCTGAGTACCCTTAAAATCTCCATGGTTGTATCATGTGAACAGCAATGGCTTTAATGCTTGTGTAAAAGAGTCACTTTTTTTCATTACAGAATACTTTGGTACTGTTTGCCTCTTTCACAAAGGTGAATGGAAAAAACTCTTTGTCCTGCATGCCTCTGGTGTGTTCAAATGTCCCTGAAGCTGGGCAGAAACACACAACTGATTTCTAAACATCCTTTCTAGACTATGCATCAGTTTTCACCTACTTCTGATACTTTGAAGAACTGTGTATAAATTGCTTAATCCATGAAACTGATACTGAATTTATATAAAATCCATTAGAAATGTTTAGGAGGTTGGAAATTGGTAGTTTCAAGGTTTAAACTGCTGGCAGACAGTAAAAATGCAGAAGTAGTAGGCAGCCAACTTTTTCTTCCCACAAGTTTGTATGCAATACCCATTGATTTAAATTCTGTGGTTTTCCATAAGAATGATATTAGAAGTTACATTTCCTAGGATGCAACTTTCAAACACTGCTTTTATCATTGTGTATATCACTGTACTTCTGTTCATCCTCCATTTCTCTTCATTCTGTTATCTTTCAATTAATGAAAATTTGCTTTGCTGTACAATTGAGGGGGAAGCAAGAGAAACCGTATGAACAGGTAGTGTGGTTGGAAGGCTAAAGCCTGAAATGCTGCTGTTCTCAGCACTGGGATGTGATGGGATATTTGCTCCTGCTCTCCAGAAGAAATTTCACTACCTGATTCCTTTTCCAAGACCGATAGTGCAAAGGCAAATGACCAGTGAAATACGGGCAGAATTCCTGGTGTCCCTGTGGGATTAGCAAAGTTGTGAGGAGATCCTGCAGGATGGAATGTGCAGAAGGCACAAATGGTGAATGAGCAAAAGAAGAAGTAAAGCTTTTAGGATGGTTCAGAAACAAATTGGTATTTTAAAATCCAAATTTCAGGCAGTGTTGGACTTTGAGTCCAGTGCAAGGTGAAATCAGAACATGTAAGTTTAAAAAGAAGAGTTCTATTAGTTAAACTTGCCTGGGACAGCTGACAGGATTTAATGTGTTTTGTTTTTACAATCATCTCTTAAAGGCCCAGGCAACTGTCAGAATTCAGGCAGCAATCAGAGGATATTAAATCAATCTTCAGAGAGCTCCTGGACATGACATATTTAGTGTTTCATCACTGAGAGAGGAGTGGAGAAATTAGATGGCTGGGCTTCATATACCATTTCCAGGGAAACAGATGAAGACATAAGTGAAAATCGTGAAGAAATGATCATTTTCAAGGGCATGACTGGATGCCAGAAATTGTATTATCTGTCTCCCTTTGATAACATTCTGGATAAAAACATAAAGGAAAACCCATCTGCTCTGCTCCTGAATTGTTAAATATTAACTTTGAGTGAAGTGATACCACAGCAAGTCAACAGGAAAGGTAAGATGATGCAGATTTGCTTGGATTTTGCAGGAGTTTACTGTGGTGAGATTTTTCAGGACATAGTTAAAACTCTGCCCAGGAATTGGTCTCCTGGGAGCAGGGAGAGGAGCTGCTTTGGATTGCTGTTATGGAACCAGCACATCTGCCGTTTCCAGGAGAGCAGGCCTTAGGACACTGCCTCTTCCGTGGTGCCAAAAACTGCTCAGGGACTTGCCAGGTTTTGAGGGCATTTCCACTCAAAGCTGGTGATACAGGTGGGGTGTCTGGTCTGCAGGATGTCCACTGGCTCCTTGGTTGGGCAGGCAGGAGTCAGGTGTCCCACGCAAGCCCCTTCCATTGCAGCCCCTGATCTGTTTCATGCTGTGCATGGCCCTGGTACACAAAGCTGGGGCTGTATTTCAGTCTCAAATTACTCCTTAGGGCAACATTGGTATAGAACTAAACCTCAGAGTTAAACATCTTCTGGGACATAACTTAAAATTAGTGTTCCTGCCCACTCTGATGAATGAACAGGATAAGGGATGCAGTTCTGTAGCTCAGGGAATGGAGTCCCTGTGCTGTGTCATTTCTTCGTGGTAGGTGAGAGGAGCGAGCAGCACAGGATTATTCCAGCTCAGCGTTTGCCAGGTGACTGCCCCATCCCTGGAAGTGTCCAGGGCCAGGCTGGACAGGGTTTGGGCAACCTGGGATAGTGGAAGGTGTCCCTGCCCATGGCCCGGGGTGGAACAAGATGGGCTTTAAGGTCCTTTCCAACCCTCACCAGTCAGTGATTGGATGGTGATGCTGCTGCTGCTATTATTGTCACTTTTTAGCTTAGTTTTTCCATCAGCTGAGATTTCTCTTTCTCCTCAAGGCAGGGTAATTTTCTGTTTGCTTAATTTTTATCACCAGTTTTTGTTTACTCTCCCCACACAATGGGGTTAAAATTAGAGGGTTTTTGTTGTGAAATAGGTACAGCTAAAGACAACTGTTCCCTAACTGCAGCCAAAGAAAGTGGCAGAAAAGTATGGGAAGTTTTGTATTCTGGCTGGGTGTGTTCTCTGCTTTCAGTTCAGATTTCTGAACCTCCAGGGCTTATATAATACTTTACAGCTGACTGCAAGGAGCTGTAGCCACATGTCTGTATTAGTAATTTCTAGTAAAGGTGCTATGCAATGGCTTGAAAAAAGCAAATTCAGATATACGTGATGCCATCCTGGGTAACCATGTGCCTGACTTGGGCTCTTGAAGATTTCAGACAGACAAATCTGTTACAGTAAAAAATTAACATAAAACATGGGAAAAGTTTTATTGTGAGACATGGTTTTATTAATTTACAGTGAAACACTTTAAAGCGCCTCTCAAATGTATCCTTAAGAGTCACTTAAAGTTTATTTCACAATGCAATAATACAATAACATCATGAAAGTAAGAATGTATATTGTAATTTTTATATAAGATATATTTGTGAAAAATTCAATGTCTTAAAGAATGGGGTCACATGGTATTTTATAATACAGAAATAGCTTTAATTTGATGCATGTTTTTTTATTTATGGTTGATTGTATTCAATATAGAGAGGTTTGGAACTTGTTGATATTAATTTTTTATTTAGATAAAACTGATTGTGATACTTTATTTTGTCATATTGCTGTGAAGCACCTGGAAATAAAGGGTGATAAGATACTTTTTAAAAAGTACGTTTAACTTTTGTCTGTTGTTCCATCTGTAGAAAAATTGTCAATTCCTTCCCTTTCTTTTTAAGAGTTCATTTCAGTAATGACTTTGGTTTATTAATGTTGGGGAAAAAACTTCACCCTTGAAGTACTGAAACCCTCCTGGAAGAAATCACTGAAGTAACATTAAGGACAGATTAATGCTCAGTGCTTCCACTCATGAGAAGTGCTTCCATTTTCTTTTCTTTGTTTTTTTTCTAAAGAATGGTGTAGTTCAGGACTTGGAAAAACTGAAGCTTTTATCCATGCTGGAGGAATGACCCTGTTCAAGAAGGAAGCAGGTAGTAAGTGTGTTCACCTCAGTGTGACTCTGTGCCAGTCTTCCAGGTAAAGTAATTTGCCAACCAAGAGTCATAAATTATGTAATATATGGTGTAAACTAAAGAGTAAATTACTCAAAAGGAGGAAAATTGTGTGAATGAGTAACGTGGCTGTTTTAATGGCAGGTTGTCACTGTGGTTCTTGAACAGCTTGGGAAATACTGTAAAGGCATTGGAATGCAGCACTGTAGTTATCTTGTAGTGAAAGTTTGGAGTATTTCTGAATCACAGTGTAATGCTGAAAATGTATTTTAAATCCAAATAGAAAGTGGGGTCCTACGAAGCCTAAACTTTTTTTAAAGAATAATCAGTAGGCACTGGACTGTGTGTGGTTTTTATTTTAAAGTGCAGGGATTCCCAGAAGCCAAGCTCAGCTATGTGCTGGTGGTAAGCTGCAGCCAAGAAAGGCTGTGATTGAAGCCATTCTAGAAGTCAGTGTTACCTTTTATCCTGCCCCAGCATTGATGTGCTTTTGTTGTGGACCAGAGCCAGAGTACAAACCCCGGGTTCACTGTGGGCAGAGGCAGAACACCATTGTTCAAGGTGCAGTTAGTCCTTTGTCCTTTTGTTTACAGACGTGGGAGATGGATTTTGCTTGAACAACTGAAAGAAATTCCATTGCTGTGACCAGGGAATAGGTGTAAACTGAGCCTGTCATGGTTTCAAGCCTTGGTAACCTTTTCTGGGCTCTATTTGTAGCAGTCCTGATACCAATGTTCAGGGAATCTGTAGCTTGTGCTCGGTTTGTGTCACTCTCAGGACCCCTGCAATGCTGCAGGAGTGTTCTCCAAGGCCATCTTGAACCAGATCTGAAATAAATTAAGATTAAGCATCATGAGCGGTTCCATCTTCCACCATTAATTTTGGTCAGTAACTTTGGTTTAGTTATATGTCTCTTTGAAGAAATTAAATTAGTCTGGATGTCGTTACAGAATGCATAACTTGGCACTTGATTGTGCTGAGTTCCAGAAACTCAGACAATAAGAGGAGGAAATGGGTGTGCTGTGGAATACAAATCTCTCAGCTGTTCAGGTCTGCTGGCACTGGGTTCATTTGCTGTTACCCAAGTGGGCACTGAAAACAGAAACCAACTCACAGCCTCTGCAGCCCTTCCTGAAGCCAGGTCCAAACCTGCTGCATCCAATAAATGCCAATGATGTAGCAAAGTCAAGAGTCTGGGGTTTGTAACCTGCCTCATTAAAACATCTCACCCAAGGAAAAGCTGCCAATTGCATTTCTGCATCCTTGAATCAAATCTGACAGCCCCAGGTAAAGGTGTTTGTTCATCACCCAACGTGAGGCACTGGCCCTGAGCAGCTGGGAGCTGGAGCCAGAGGGGAATTCCCTGCCAGAAGAATGAAGCATCTGCAGGAACTGCTTCTTCACACTTCTGCCTCACATCTGAAGAAGGATCATGCAATTTCTTTCACTGAGGTAAAAATATTTACCTCATAATAATTTTTTTGTTCTGGTGTGTTGTAAAGCAATCTTCTGGCAGGGCTGAGAATCTCTTATCTACTGCTGTAAAATTAAGTGCTGTTGGGCTTTAGCCAAAGCAGTATTCTTTCAAGAATTTGCTAGGCATTGGTTTTTAGAGATCATTATTTATCCTCTGAAAAGCGAAGGTTAAAGTTTACCTTTTGCTGTTAATTTAACTGTGGTTGGCATGTTTGCTTAAGCAGCAGCTCCTGTCAAATTAGGAAACCCACATTGGGATTTTATCAGTTATGGATTAATTTTGAAAGCACCATCCTAAGAACAATGCTTGTGCTAACTTCAACTTCAATGCAGTTAAACTCCGCAAACTTGGGGTTTAACCTGTGTAGTGTTCAGGGTGACCACATAGTCAGGATCTTCTTGTGCAGTGAGCGTTGAGAATTTTTCAAGACTCATTAAATAATAAAGAGGCAAGATGAGAGAACCTGTGCTAAGGTGTGAGTTTCTGTCATCGCTCATTCTTGCCAGAGGGGTATTTTCTATTCTTTTGTCAGAAAAATGAGAAATAAACCAACAAAACTTAATGGTAGATGCATCCAATTACAGGATTCCCTCCTTCCCATCTCATCTCTCTTAGATGGCTTCAAGACATGGCTTGGTCATGTCTTTAAAAAACAATGTCTGTTCCAGGAAATTGTCTGCAAATACATTCCAAGTTTGTTATCTGTAAAAGTCAACAGAAGCCTAAAAGGAGAAGAGAGAAATGGTCCTGACAGATACCTAAGTATGTTGAAATTTAGGTTGTTAAATGAATACCTCACATCTGATTTCAAAAATTCAGAAACAGCAAGATTAATGAGATATTTTTATAGAACTACTCAGTTTCATAAAGGAAAACATGGTGGGTAAGTTATCAGGAAGTTGTATCAGTTTTAAGTTAATTAGTAATTCTTTATAGAGAAGGATGCTGTAAAACAAGCTCAAAATCCACAATCCACAGTAGCAGAAAGGGAAGTTCATTCTGCTGCTGCCAAAGTCTGGAAGAAAAGTCTTTTGTCCCCTTTGGCTCCAGGATGTCCATTCTGAAAGTCCTGCTGTGTGTCCTGGTCCTGGCCAGCCCCTTGCTGAGTGAAGCTCCACAACGTAAGGCCTGCTGGAATTCTGCTTTGTGGCTTGTCAGTGTCCACTCCACTGGGGAGTGCTGCTGGGGCATTGCAGTCCCACTGGGAGGGATTGCTGCTTGGGAATTCTCCTTTGGCTTTAGGTTGGGTTTATTTTAAATAACAGGAAAACAATGGCAGTGTGAAAACCTTGGTGAGACAACGCTGTCCTGTGTTTGGTGTCACAGGGAAAAGGTTACAGCCATACAAATTACACCTGAAAACTCAGTATCCTGGTGGGTTGGGATCATTTTGAGTCAGTCTCTGAATTTCAGAAGGGTATTTTTAAATAAGTTAAATGGTATGGTTCTTTTTCAGTGGGAAAAAACATTTGGTATATGGGTTAAAAAAAAAAAATCATACACTTTTTTTATAGCAAGTGTTCTTACACTTTTTTTGATACTAACAGGGAGAAAATCATCAATAATTAAGAGCATGACAACCAGAATGCACTGAAAGGTTATTTTAAGTGAGAAGCTAAGTAATGGAATTATCTCTGGTTCTGTTAAGAGTAGATCAATATTAGCCTGCAGTTATTTACTGGAAGATTTCCCACAGATTTTATTGATATATTTATTTATTTTAGGGTATCTCTAAGCCCATAGTGATGTAAACCAGCTGCAGTTACTATTTTTCTAATAGAGTTTTGGTTTGTGGTCTATTTTTTACGCTACTCTAACCTTTCATTTGCCAAAAAAAGTTACCGCTTGAAGGCTAACTTGGCATTTATGTAGACCACAGTATTTTGAAGGGCTCAGCAGAGAGTTCCTTTATCACATGGAATATTAGAGCATTAATACCAAAGGGCACACACTCCCTCTCTCCCAGCAGAATCAGAACTGCTTATTTTCTGCTGCCTTAGTATTTTTTGTATCATTGCTAAAAGAATTGTAATTCTGTTACTGATCACAGGGGTAGCTAAAAGCATTGCTTATCTCCTAAATGAACCATGCCAAATGCTACTTGGGATTTTTCATTGTTCTGTATTTTATAGCCATAACACATGGCTATGTGTTATGGCTATAAAATAGCCATAACCTGTAGTTAGGTTTCTTTGGAAAATGTTTCAGTGCTGATGCCCTCTTGAGAGGAGAGCATGCAGTGTATGTAAATGGATTGGTACAGTTGGTACAATTGGTACCTTGATCACTGTAATCATTTAGATTTATCTCTGATAAGCAGCAAATGTTGGATTAGATGGACTTGGACAGTAGAAAGGAAGGCGGCTTCCATCTTTTTCTGAAATGCAGATTGCTCCCAGCACAGTTCCTCTGGCTAATAATGCATCAGTCATGAGTTTGTTCCTGGTGGAAAGTCTGTCTTGCAATGGCAAGAATATTAATGCTGCTCTGGCAGTGCCTGCTGGGCTCAGAAGGGTCTGTTCAGAGATCTCGGCCAGTTCTGGCTCTCCGGCTTCATTCCAAATGTGGATCTTCTCACTGGGAACAGTTGTGCGCAATTATTCTTGGCTCTATTGGCAGTTTGGGGGCTTTTTTGAGTGTTCAGGTTGGTGCCTGGCGTTGAGTCCGAGTCATGAGCAGGAGAGGAACAGGTAGCAAAGGATGTCGGGTGGGAGTGCCAAATGTGCTGGCATTTGATGGCTGATTCAGGCTGCTGAGGGAGTTATTTTTAGCCAGCCAAATACCTGTGAAATACTGTAAACACTCAGATTCTGGAACACAATTTACAGCCCCCAGTGTTTACACAGGAAAAGAAAGGGATACAGGAGAACCAACATTAATGCAAACCAAAACCCTATGTAGGCTAATCTAAGGAATAATCCCAATGCAAAACACACAGAAAGGTTTCTGGCAAAAAAGATTTTTAGTCTTTGCCAACAAACCAGAGATGATATATAGTGGAATTCAGACACAACCACACTTAAATGATGTGATAAAAATCATAACGACACAAGCCATACAATCTCCTGGCCAGCTGGAAGATGGATACACATTCAGGGTAAAGTAATTTAAGCAGGTAAATTTTCATTTCTCAAATAGCTTCAAAATTTTCAAGGGACAAGTCACTGAAAAGTAAGACTTAGTATCATCTACAGAGTACATATGAAGCTTAAATTTCTGGTGTAATTAGCAACACAGACCACTGACAGTATGTTACTGTATAATTGCATTATAGACTTGTTTTGTTTTAATTCACAGCCAACTGCACTGGAGTTGGGGACTTTGAGGCCTGTCTGGGTAATACAGATGAATTCTGTCCTAGAAATATTTCTTGTCAGTGTAAAAATGAAGAACCTTTTTGCAGGTAGTGTGTGGGCTTGGTTTGTTTGTTTAAATATACAGCATGTAAATGTCAAATTTATTCTAAATGATGAACTAAATTTAGACCCTGCAAAGTGATCCATGAAAAGAGATGTTGATCTTCATTTCACAATCTGCGTAAGTTTGTAACTCTGGTACAAAGCAGCAAATCTGGGATCTGGGCATAGTGTTTTCTTTTTAAAAAGATGTGTGGGCCATGTCATTCCTAATGTACATAATCACTGTAATCCTCAATTTTTACATGCTCCCTGTTCTCTCAGCTATTTTACTTTAGAACTGAATTAGCTGTGTAATTGCAAGTTCATTTTTTCCCAGGTTGATCAAATTTTCTTTTGAGTTAAAAAAAAAAGAAATTCGATATCTTAATGTTCTGTTCTCCATTACATAGTTCGGTTTTTCTCCTTTTAAAAAATCAATGTCATAATGACAGCCAGAAATGTGAGGTTTCACTTCCACTCAGCAGCTTTGCCATGCTCACAGCTGACAAAGAGATCTTTGACCTGAGCCAGGCCATGACTTGGGTACTGCACCCTGTGCCCAGCAAAGCTTCTTATCTTGGACTCGTGAAATGCCAGCTTGGACTTGGTTACCCCAAAGCCTGGCAAAGTACTTTTGCATCACATCTGGAAACAGATGGATGTAACTAAGATAAAAACCACCTTTAAATAAACAGGAAAAATAGCTATTCTCTTGGCCTGCAGTGTTGAATAGTAAATAATTATACAGCAAAATATTATACCTTTCTGGTATTGCTTACTTTTGAATTAAAATGATGTTGCTAAAAATTAGCATTTTTATTTGCAGATGTGATTACTTCAGAATAGGCTGGAAGGAGTACTGGTACATGGGCCCCAAATGTAACCACCTTTGGAACACTCTGGATTTCATTTTAGTGGCTACTCTTCCTGCAGGGATACTGATTATCATAGTGGTTGTAATATTTTCTGTTGTCTACTGCATGAAAACAGAAGAAGCTGGGTAAGTGACTGTGGGTGCACTTACAAGGAATTTTATACTCAAGATGGAAGTACAGCAAAAGGAGTCTGGTATTCTGGTTAATTTTTAACCTCTGGATGCTTAAAAGCACAAGGTTGCCATACTGCCAAAACACTATTTATAAAATTTAAGACTAAGTCAAAACATCTTACCTGAGCACTCGGCACTTACTCAGCATTTTACCACTGCATGCAGAACTTCACTCTCAGTCGTTGCTTTTCTTTAGGGCTCACCAGGCAGGCTTTAAGGATTGATAAGTACATTTACTACTTAAATTCAACACTACCAAATGTGTATTTCTGATTTATTTGCTCTTAAGGATTGGCTTTTTTTCCACAGGTTTAAAAAAAAAGGAGTAAGACCGATAACCATTGACAAGAGGCTTGGTGTTTAAACACAATTCTTCCCATTCTTTGGTCTCAGATATCAGCAATCTGAGCTCCTTTTTGCTTTCAACACTTTTTCCTAGTGACAACTCTCCCAAGTACACAGACGGGGGTCTGTTCTTCTTTCACTGAGCCCCAGTAGTGTATCACTGGTACTTCTTCAGACATAGAAAAGCTGTAATAATACACAGCTCTTGTACAGCCATTGGCACAGGACATCTAAAGCTCTGACATGGCTGTTGAACCAATCTGCAGCACAAAAAACATTTGTCAAGACCCTCACCATTGCTAATGCTCAAAATTCCCATTGTTCCCCCCAGCAGGAAGCAGCCAAAGCCTCCATCCAGTGGAGCACAGCAGAACCCTGCATTCAGTGCTGACACAGCTGCCAGCCTGGGGCACGGGCACCGTCAGCCACCCGGGGTAAGAGATGTCAGAGCGGGGCACAGCACAGCCCCGGGCTGGGCCAAGCCTGTGGGACTTGGTGATTCAGCACAATGGGATGTGAATAGCAAAAAAAAAAAAGGGAATTTGAGCTTAAAGTCTCCCTAGCATTTGATTTCCAAGATCAGCTGAATGCATCTGAGAAGGTGAAACTCTTCACCAAGGATTAAGAGAATCTAATTTGCATAGGAGAAAACAAAGAACTAGGGATTATTTTAACAGAATGTTCGAAAAAGTATTTCAATTTTTGGCCCGTTAGAAGACCAGCATTAAAAAAAGATTACGCTCTGCTGTGCCAGTTTTCTCCATTAGACAAGGTGTGTAGAGATCATTGCTTGAGCCAGTGGGTCTCAAGAGAAAAGATGGATAAATACCATTAAAAACCAATATGAAATACAAAGAATCACCGAAAGGGAATTTTGTGTGTGTGTGTGTTCGTTTCCTCATTTAGTGCTTCAAGGGATTATTTTACATATTAAGGAGCACAGTGTGTGAGAAGGAGACATTGAAGGCTGTCTGAGAAAAGGAAGAAAATAATCCAATCTGCTACATTATTTTCTGCTAAATCCATCTGTAAAGTGTCAATATCTTGGCAACGCAGCAGGTCTGAGCCTGCCTTTACCAGGAGATGGTGCTGTTCAATTTTTAACTAACTTGGAATTTAGTCCTGCTGATGCTGTTGTTCCCAAGGTGTGAATCAGACCCAGTCCTGCAGTTTGGTAGGGAAGGAAACCCTTTGTAAAAGGAATCTTTTTGGGTCCGGGCTGCAGGACTTCGGGCTTTCTCACACCCCAGACTGTGAGTTGTAGCCCAGACATTATATTTTGTAAGTGAAAAACTGGTTTATACCTTCTAACATACTGTACCTGGTGAGCTGGTTATTCTAATTCATTGTCATTTTGCTCTGTGTAACCACCTGATCCCCTTCACACAGGATGCCTGGGTTGGACAAATTCCAAAAGCTGTACTGCAAAGACAAGATTTTAATGATGCCTCAATCCCAAATCAAAGGCAAAATTACAGGTATGGTGCTATTTTTCTGTCTTTTGTGCTCATTTTCACTTTATACCCTGGTTTGGAGACTCAGAATGATTTTGCAGCTTTTCCAGTGGCACAGCAAGGGACAAAGGTCCAG
Source organism: Struthidea cinerea (assembly GCA_013397865.1). Lineage (NCBI taxonomy): Eukaryota > Metazoa > Chordata > Aves > Passeriformes > Corcoracidae > Struthidea > Struthidea cinerea. Next base: position 1,104,287 of record VZTI01002729.1, read on the forward strand.
TAAATGGCAAAGCTTTTGACTGGATTATTCACATACAAATCCTAAAATACTACTTTATCCAGAGGCTTCTCTGCTTTTCCTCTAATCCCAGAGGCATTCATTTCATTACTGTTTAGAAACAAAGCTTCCCTACTTGTGCTTCCTCACTTGAACCCCCCCTCAGCACCCAGCCAACTGCTGCAGCTCTTACTGCAACTTCTGCAGAGAACTTGGTTGCCAGGGTGCAGCTCAGTGAGAGCAGAAGAGTCTCCTCACATGTAGCAGGGTTCTGCTGCAGAGACAGGCTGGAGCTTGCTGATACTTCAGTCCCTCAAGGAGGTCTGTTTTTTTCTAAAATAAATGTTGAAAATGTTGAAGGTATAGCTATCATGAATTTAAAATATTTTGAAAATAATTGTAGCAATATAGAAAATTAGATACTGTGGCATTGTTTGTTGTGACAGCGAAAAGAAAATAAAAGCTTAAAGAGAATGCTGCTTCTATAAATTCACTCTTCTCTGTTTGCAGGATGAGGGCTTGACAGTAAAATGAACGTAAAAGACCTTTCAGATGTTGTTGCCTCAATGCCATGCATGCAGTAGTGAGCTTTAATAATTTTTATATTCCAGTTTAAACTAACCCTTTGTGCAATTTGCAGTATATTGTAAGGTTTTAATAACCTTTTTCTCTTTTGCATAGTCCCGTGTATGCTCAGCCTGTAAGGACAGCAGATCCAGCATCAGACTATTTCCCTCACTCCCGAGCCCAGCAGGATGAGTTTGACTATCCCAGGAAGGATTTGCCTTATCCAGTTTATCCAGAGGCGAGACAGTACCGGGTACATATCAATTACATCCCTCTGCATATTAATTACATACTCTGCATATTAATTACATACTCTGCATATTAATTATATTGTCTATCCTGGTACTGAATACAAATCACCACTAAATTGATCGTATTTGTCACTAAGTAAAGATGTGAGCTAACAGAAAGCCTACAGCCACCTTTCACTATGCAGGTGTTTTCTTCAGGAGTATTACAGACCTTGCTGAAATGTTTTTAAATATTTCCAAAGCTGTTTCAGTTTGTGTGCACACAGTGCTAATGCTTTCAGTTATTTGCATGAAAATCATCTCCCAAAGCTCTTGGTGAGTGCACACTCAGAAGCAGCACATACTAAGAAAACAAATATATAGAAATGTAGTTTGATTAGATACAGATTATTTTAATAGCAAGCATACTGGGGAGTGTGTGTCATGCTACTGATTTAATTCTAATCTCTTTACAGAGATACTAAGAACAAGTGCTCCAAGAACAAGTGCTTCCTATATCAGAAATGTCTCGGAAAGCTGCATAATCACTGGGCAATCCAGGTGCTGAGAGAGCAGTGAGACCCTGGTGGGACACAGAGGAAACTGCCATTCTTGTTAGAGAGCACTAAGTTATTGCAAAGAGAAGGTATAGAGGATAATTGTAAAAGAAAATCTGATATAACATGACATTAACATCTGATTTATTTACTGTGTAATTGGTGACAGCTTCCTGTGAATCCTTGATAGTACAGTGCACAAGGGCCTGGCCCTGGCAGTGTGGTACAAACACAGCCAAGGATTTGGCTTCCCTCTGTCCCAAGATTTATCAAATACTTTCAGGCCCATTCCCTTGTCCCTTGTCTTTTTTGCTTTGTCTTCCTTCTGCGCTGATCCCAACAGCTGGAATGGTTTGCCTTTAAAACTGCCCTGGCTTGCTTTGTAACTTTTTTGTAAATGAGGAAAATAAATGACACTATGGAAGATTGGCCACCTTGCCACTAAGTAACAAATTAAAGAGACTGAAGACTGGGATTTATTTCCCATTTTCCAAAAAGTCTGAAGCACATTATATTGCAATTTATACAAAATGATTTTCCTTAGTATTAGGTAATATGTGAAACTATATGACAAAACCAGAATCTTACCGATTTTAGAAAGGGTTTTTTGATATTTGTTTTCCCCTCAGTGTAACAAAAACTTCAAAGTGGGCAAATTTCACTGGGTTTACTTCTACTGCTGCAAATTCTGTCAGAAATAAAAGAATTGAGACTGGTTTCCTCTCTTATCTTCAGAAACACACAGAAATGGTGTTAGCACATCTGTTTAGATCCCAGACTATCAGTTTAAACCATTGTGACCTCAGAAATTCAGATCCAAAAGGTGTCAGAGAACTGTGTCAGTGAATTGCTTTTTCTGTCACTTCTCAGCCTCGGGTGGTGCCACAATCTGACAAACGGTGGTGGTTGTTGACCTCAGTCCAGCTCTGTTTTACCAACCTCAGAGTGACCACAGAATCTGAGTGTTCAATTTGATATTCTACCACTCCTCTGTAAAGGAGTAGGAGGAACAGATAAGGCAGTGCTGTCAATCCATGGTGCTGGCAAGAGCAGAGCTGGCTAAACTGAGTCTCTCTCACTGTTTCCCCAAGTGTTCAGTTTAGTCATTACCTTTTTCAGGTATTTTTCTCTTCGTTCCTTACTGGTGTTGGGCAGTTTGAAATTATTTTGTTATAAGAATGTCTGTCTCTTGCTAGAGCTGGACTAAATGACTGGAATGTTCTTACTGAATTTACTTCGGTGTGTGCTGTATTATGTGGCTTTACCATTTAAAACAAGAAAAAAGGGGGAGGAGGGTCAGAAGTCTCCAAGTTCTCTGCTAGGGAGGTGAAAGTCCAGGAGGACAAATCTTTTGAAAATTACTGAAGCTCCATGTCTCTCTTGTCCTGAGGAGCCCAGAACTGGACACAGCATTCCAGCTGTGGTCAGTAGGATCACCTTGGGGTGCCCCATCTCAGGATGTCCAACCTGGGTTGCCCACCCTGTGTTGGCCCAACTCACAGACCCCAGGCGGCTCTGCCCTCTAGAACCCCCCAGACAGGGGCCCCCACACTCCCTCAGGTAGCTCTGAGCAATCTCCTCTCAGCATCTGAGGGGTTTGGGTCACATTTCTCTGGAATCTGCTTCTGCCTTTACACTTTACTTGGAAACACAGTTCCGGCTTCGGATTCCTCTAAGAAATAGAAGGCATGGAGCAGGCATCAAGCATTGCCCAAGTCCTCCTTTGCTCAGATTTGTACAGCAGGCTCTTAATCTTGTAACAAAGAGTAATTCGAAGTTTCCAAAACAAGTTATTATGCTTGTTATGAGAAGGTTCATGTCTGTATCCTAACTACTTTTATGTATTAAAATACTGGTTCAACTTTGTATTTACTTGTCACGTTTAACCACGTTAAGTCGGGTTTTCACGCTGGTAAGACCCACAGAACTGAAACTATTGCCCGAGCTATTTAAATGTTGGGTGTTTTATTGACTAGATTGTTCCACTGCCCTCACGGGGACGGGTGTGTGGGACCACTGCCCTCAGGGTGCTCCGGGCGGGAGCGGGGTCCCCCCGCGGTGCCCTCACGGTGCCAGGGGCGGGGGGGGTCTGGGGGGGCGGCGGC
>VZTI01002729.1:1108092-1140489 GCA_013397865.1 Struthidea cinerea
GGACCGGGTTATTCCCGCCATGACGGTGTTATCCCGGCGCTGTCCCCGCCTCCCGGCCGGCACCACCGCGGGACACTCGCTCCTTTGTCCCCGCGCTCCCTCCGCCGCCTCCCCCCGCCCCGGCGGCACCGCGGGCGCGCCCGCGCCGGGCACGCGCGGGAGGGAGGGAGGGAGGGAAGAGGGAGGGATGCGCCGGGATGTGCCGGGAGCCGCTGGCGCCGGCGGGCACCGACAGCCCCGGCCCTTGGGCAGCCGCCGGCCGGCTCTGCCCATGATTTTTACCACGGGAAGTTTTGTTGGTGCAACGCGTAGATGTAATTTTTTCCCTATTTTATTACTTATTATTTTGTATGAAGAGCCTTTAGCGCGTTTCAGGCAGCGAGACAAAATCTCCTTCACTGGTTTTGTCTGTGGCGTTTTAAATGGATTTAGAGTGTAAGTTGCCGTGGTGCTTTCTAGGTGGACACAATAAAGGACTTTAAAATGGATATGCTGGTTTTTCATACCTAGTCTGTTCTCTGCCAAGGGTCTGTGCTAACCTGCGCGTAATTTTATTAATTGGGGTTTTCTAATTAAGATTTCTGCACAAGTAGGACGTTTCTCATTGCGTTTCTGTCAGTTGCTGCATTAAAATTAGGGGGGAAAAATGAAAACCGTGAAGTGTCATCAGGGGAGGATAATTCTTTTTTCGTTTTCAGCTTGAGTGTTAAGAAATTAAATGATTACACAGCATCTGGTTTGTATTTTTCAAGGCGTAGAAGTTTATTTATTGTTACATTGCTCTGTGTCTAAACCTGGTCCTTTAGGTTTTATGCAGATCTCATATGCTGCAGCTTGTGAATATCCAAAACACCAGCAGTGCATGATGTTGTGTTTTCCTTTGGAGCATGTAAACAAGATGTAAATTATTTAGAAGAAATCCACTATTTTAAAGGAGAGATTAAGGGCTGACCATGCAATTAGGCTTCATGTGAAAATGCACCACCTGAACCTACTGAGAATAAAGGTGTGTGTAAACTGGGGAGATGCTTAACATTTGCAGGAGCACACAAAATGTGTTCCTAAAGCTACATAAATAAAGAGCATGTATTTAAGCTGTAATTGGCATGTTGTAATTGGCATTCTGTAGAAATGTTGTTTATGTTATACACATTTTAAATATGGCAACAATGCCTGGAAGCCAGCATAGGGATTGGGAGTTTCCTTGTCCCCCTGGGAACACGAATGACACCCTGTTTTTCCCGGGAAGGGTAGAAGTGCTGAAGCATTGGTTGTTATCCCTCCTCCTTAAAATGCTTTGCTGAAGATCTTTGCATTTGGAGTGTTTTCTTAAACTCTCTAAAATGAAAATGTTATTGGTTATTTTGTGATACTTTTTTTAGGAAGAGTAAAGAAGCTAAGAGCAGATCAATGTGTATCCTGGGAACTTCCACCAATTTTTCAATTGGGTGTTGCTATTATGTGTTCTTAGGTCATTCCAAACTGCCAACCATTATCCTTGATTTTAAAAAATACCATGTGCAGAAGTAATTTACAGTTGTAGTCACAGAGGTCAGATATCCCTTCTACTCTGAAATTCATTGCTTGTCTCTGCTGAGCCCCATCTAAGGAAGAGCTTTGGCATAAAGAGCTGAAATAGGTTGAAATAAACCCCAGGCTCATTAGAAAGAGAATTGTTATTTTTCAGAAAAGCAAAAGCATTCCAGATACAGACATATTTTTAAAATTTAGCTTTGAGACAGTGCTCTGGGAGTCTCAGTGTAGGTTGCATGAAATACTTCATTTTGGGATCTGATGATAATGTGCTCTTTCCTGGGCCAAGATAGCATGCTGTAATTAAAAAAAAAAAATCAATGAAAAAATTAATGGAATGTTGTAAAGTGAATATTTTATTGGCTGATGCTAATAAAACATTTTCACTGTCTTTAAATACCCAGAGGAGAAAGGGAATTGAGAGGAAAAACTTGAGATGTTACGAGTTAGAGGAAGAAAGGAATGGATAAGTTTGGGATTGTGACAGGGTGTGGAATTGTGGCTTTCTGCCTGATTTCTCCCCTTGCAAACCCGTGATTGGATCTGCCTGTGGTGGTGTGGGTGTGTTACACAGTGTACTACAGGAGGAAGCTGAGAAGAACCACAATTAATCACTGCGCTGCATTTTTTTGCTGTTCCCAATAACAAGATTTGCCTGCATATGTGACATGTGAAACTGCATCATCTGCACTGCTGCAACCTGTGAGCAGAACCACCCGGTTTGGGGGGAGCCGTGGGCCTTATGCAGGGTTCATTCTTCCAGCAATAGCAGGAAGGGCTTTTCCTGCTGTCAGTGCATTCCTTTAAGATTCCAAAGTTGATACAAAAAATAAATTTGTGATTGTGTGGTGGATTCAAGTCCGTCCTTTGTCTGCAGTGAGGGTTTACAAGAACATTCTTCATAGGGTTGGTACAGCTTCAGCAGGGTTGTTGCCTGTGTGTCATCATCCATCTCTGATTTTAGGGGAAGTTTAAGGGATTGCTGGTACTTCATGCACAGAAAGTGCCATCCTGTGTCTCTGGTTATTTTTCTAGTCCTGTTAACCACCAGGAAAATACATTTTTTAGTGATAATTTGCTTTCCCTGCTGAAATTTAAATTTAAATTATAGTCCTACTTTGTATTGACTTTTTCTATGTACCATAACATGTAATATGTGGTACACCTACTTACTTGATCTGAAAATAAGTTGCTTATTGAGAAGGAAAAAAAAGTCTGGCATATTCTTCCTGTAATCTCAGACTGATACAAATTAAGATAATTTTTCATATCCATTTACACTGAGAAAAGGATTCTCTGAATGTAAAGCCTGTAGTCAGGAAATGTTAGATATTACCTTAATTCTCAAATAATTAAATGAGCCATTTATGATCTAGAGCTGCATCATATTTTGTACTAGCAAGGATTCATTAGCTCCTGTGAGAATTTTGGATGTCTGTGGTGATAATTTGGGAGTGATGGAGCATTGCACTGAGGTTCTGGAGCTGCTCTGTGATCTTTACAATGCTGAAAGAATTTGATTTTGGAGTGGAATTGAATTAGTAAAATTCTTGACAACTTTCCTCATGCTTAATGTTTGACTTTTTTGGTACTCTTGAATTCAGACCTCCTTGGGGTGGATCAGTGGCTTTTCCTTGCAATTGCCATCATCGGGCACCTTTGCTGGAGGAGCTCAGGAGTTGTGTGAGGTTCTGGCTCTTTCTGGGCCCTTTGACTCTGCCTTGGAGAGGTGTCTTAGGTTTTGGGCACTTGTTCCTACAGCTTGGCTCGTTTCATTATTCACCTTCCTTGGCTGTGCTGGCTCTTGAGGTGGAACTCACTGCAGTGGCGTTGTCAAGTGTGTTCTACCACAAAGTAATTGGAGTTTCTATCAAGGTTTGGATTTAGATGCTGAGATTTAACGAATTCTTGTGGTAGGGTACTGGTGATTTCTTCTATGAGATCTAGGAGAGCAAAACCAAGGTTGGTGCTACAACAGGAAAGGACCATACTTTGGAGACTTACCCATGAAAGGTTTGTGCTCCCTGCTCCTCTCTGCACCACCCAGGTCACGTAGTTCTGAGCTGTGACCCTGCAGTCACTTCCCACAACTCCTAAAACTCCTCATCTGCTCTGTGATACTGTCACTTTTTGTGATTCGTGGATACGAGAGGGCAGGAAAGTATAAGATTTTAGTCTTGTGCAACAGAGATTTTTTTTAGGCTGGAGATTTTTCACCGGTGAAAGCCTTGAGCTCTGTATGATCCAGTATGTGCTTCTGTGGAGTCGCTTTGCACTGAGAACTTGTGTAAAGTCCTTTGGGTTGCGGCAAGTTGCAAAATCATTCAGAATCCCCACACTTCAGTGTTTGGTAGCAATGCAAATAACATGCTGGAATGCTGATTTTATCCTTCTCTCCTGTGTTTTATGGGAACATTCTGTCAAATCCTTTCTCCTGCTCTGGGAGTGACTTTGTGTAGCTTTACCTTGTCAAAGAGATTTGGCATACCCAGTTAAATTTAGGTGTTAAAATTGGTTTTGAAGTGTCTCATATATCCAAATTTTGAAAGAGTTGGAAAAAGTGATGCTCCCAATACAGTCCTTCACTTTCTTCATTGTAGCTCCACACATCCAGAATCACCTGTCTCGATAATTAGTTAATGAGGCTGTACAGACAGGGGCAGAGCAGAGGTGACTGCTCTGTGCACAATTGCTAGTATTTATTGTTATGCTAAGGTCAAAAAAATATAAACCAAAATAATGAAGTTAATTATATGAAGTATTGCTTATGTTTTTCTTGAATTTGCGGGTAAATGCTCCTCTGTGTTTGTCAGTGTAACACATCAGTCCAGTAAAGCTGATCAACACAAGAGCACTGTTAAACATAAGTTCTTGTTTTTGTTTTATTGCAGTTATTTGTGAATGAATTTGGCTGAATATGGATCCAGGTGGCGGAAGTCTTGGATTGCAAACACAGGAATCCAAAATGCCTCATACTATGATCATGCAGGATTTTGGTAAACATTTTAACTATTAAAAATAGTGAGTAAAATCCAGGAGATGACCTTCTCAGGTGTTGGGAAGGACCATGTCTTTACACCAGGATATTTGCATTTGAATTACAACTGAATTGCTGAATAATGTTGATTTTTTTTTTCATTCTGAGAAGAACCATTTTCTTGAGTGTTTTCAAGATTAAAACTGCTGTTTGTGTGTTAAAATAGTTCACTGTGCGTTCTTTGTTATGTCTAGAAAGGGAGTCTGCAAATACGACTGGCCAGTCCAGTCTGTTAATAAAAACCAGGTTTCTACCTCCAGCCATTCCTTGTGATGTGGCAAGTTGTTGGAAATTTTACTATAAATATTGCATGCAACTGAATGTTTATTTTTAACAAGGCCCGTGCAGTCCAAAGGATGAGCCCTTTTACTGTAACAGCAGTTAATGGTTTGTTACCACACTTTCAGTGTCATGCAAGAGTTCTGTGAAGGTTCACATCGCTGCTGCAATGAAATGTTTGCTAACTGGAAATTTAAAAAAAAAGAGACTGAATGGTAAACTGGCCTTTAGTTTTTAACAGATCCTCATTGTAAAACCTAAGTTTGGGACAAACTCCACGTTATGTCTTGAAGTGGTATGTTTTGTCTATCTTAACTTGTACAAAGCAGGCTGCTTTGGACAGTGTTTATCGGGTGAAATGCAGAATGTTAATGTTGAGAAGTAACAGATTTTTACATCTGTGTTTAGCTTGTCTGTATGATAACTCCATTCCTTAGATAACCGAGTTGCTGGTGCAATAATTGTAACATTTTTCTCCTGGTTCGTGGTTGTTCCCTAGTGGCTGGAATGGCTGGCACTGCTCACATCGATGGAGACCACATTGTTGTGTCAGTCCCCGAAGCTGTCCTGGTTTCTGACGTGGTCACGGATGATGGGATCACTCTTGATCATGGCTTGGCAGCTGAGGTGGTCCAGGGGCCCGACATCATCACGGAAACGGATGTTGTCACAGAGGGCGTCATCGTTCCCGACTCCGTGTTGGAGGCTGATGTTGCCATTGAAGAGGCTTTGGACACCAGCGACCACGTTTTGACTTCGGACCTGATCACAGAAACCGTGCGAGTTCCTGACCAGGTGTTTGTGGCAGACCTTGTCACAGGCCCTGAGGGACACTTGGAGCACGTGGTGCAGGACTCTGTGGCTGGGGCCGACTCGCCCACCATGGTCTCGGAAGAGGTGCTGGTGACGAACTCGGATTCGGAAGCCGTCATCCAGGCGGCTGGGACTGTCCCTGGCTCCACAGTCACCATCAAAACCGAGGACGACGATGATGGCAAGAGCACATCTGAAGACTACCTGATGATATCTTGTAAGTTCCACAGAGGTAGATGGAAGCAGGAGGGAGCTGAGCTGGAAGTGCTCTGGTGGGGAGAAGTTCCTATAACTGGACTCTTGGAACGCTCAGGGAATAGGCTGGTGCCCAGTTCATTCCTGGTGTCTGAATTTGGGGGTTTTGATGCAAAGTCACTGATGCAACAAGAAAGAGAAGGACACTGATGCTGCTGAGTGAGTGAGTGTGTATGTTTGTGTTTCTGAAACTAGATATTCCAGGAAATTTAAGAAAAACACCTTGGAAAGTTAAACATTCCATTTATTTTGAATATATTACGTTTTTTAAAAAAACACCTCAGGTATATTACAATGTTATGCAGATGTTGGGCTTAATCAGGAGAATCCACAAAGAAATAGTTTTTTTAAGTTCTCTAACTCAAAAGTTTTCTCAATGTGTCCACAAAATATGGTTTGTTTAGTGTATTAAAAATTATAATAGGCATTTCATTGTCTGTTGTCCCGTTCTGGGCTGAACTTGGAAATAAGGGGTCGTGTGCATTAATGGATTGGCTCATTAACACATTTCAGTTCCCACACAGCATCCACAGCTCCATAGGATCCTGTTGACAGGTAGCTGAAGTTGGCCGCTGAAAGAACCTTGGGTACTTTATGTTTCTTTAGTGGTTACATTATACCCAACGTACCAGTTGTTGCTGTTACACAAATTTGATAAAATATATGATGGTTAATTTAAATTTTTCGACTTGCCCAAATCACTTACTGCAATGTGAGTAGGTCAAAACAGATTTTATTTAGTCAGAAGCAATATGTTAAAAAAAAGTCAATGCCAAGTGTGTCAAAGTGTCAGTCTGTTCACAACAAGCTGCGTTTATTAAAAATTTCATGACAGAGGACACGACTGATTTGTGATTATAATGATTTCACTCTCCTATAGTATTTATGTCCCTTATGCAAAGTATATTTTGATATTTATTTTCGTTTAGTCTAGGATGAACAGCAATGATTTTTAAAGCTTTCCATCATTACTGCGTCACTAACAGAAGTCAAAAAGAGGGTTTTTTGAAAAAGAACTTCAAAAATGAGTCTATAAATCAAACTAGACCTGCAACAGAAAAAATTCTGTGTGTTTTTGTAACTAAGGAACACCATTTTTACAGTCAGTTGTTTCACTGAACAAATGGCTCCTTTCTGACAGAGTACTTAGGATGAGTTTATTCTGTAACTGGCAGTTTCCCTTGTCATTGTAAGTACAGTCATCTTTGGGATTCCTTCTGAGACAGAGGAGTGTGATTGATGCTGATGATACTGCACTTAGACCAGAGCATCTGAAGCTTTCACTTACCTGATGGCCCCACGTGTGTCTGACACATTCATGGTTTTGTCAGGTGTTCTCAAGCTTGGCTTTCACAATGTTTCAAAGCCATTTTGAGACCTAGTTTTCAGCAAATTAAGTTTTTATATATGTATAGTCGTGATGTGCCTGAATAGTCACAGTTGAAAGCTACATTATTCATCTAGGATTTTGTTTTAAGTAATCATTTAGATAAATTAAGGCAGTCATAGAATCTGTTAGGTTGGGAGAGAGCTGTAAGATCATTGAGTTTAATCATTCTCCCAGCACTGCCAGGGCCATCACTGGCCATGTCCCCAAGTGCCACATGCACATGGATTTTGAAATCCCTCCAGGGATGGGGACTCCACCACTGCCCTGGGCAGCTGTGCCAGGGCTGGACAGCCCTTTCCATGAAGGAATTTTTCCCAATATCCAACCTGAACCTCCCCTGGCACAGCTCGAGGCTGTTCCCTCTCCTCCTGTCCCTGTTCCCTGGGAGCAGAGCCCGACCCCCACAGCTGCCCCCTCCTGTCAGGGAGTTGTGCAGAGCCACAAGGTCCCCCCTGAGCCTCCTTTTCTCCAGGCTGAGCCCCTTTCCCAGCTCCCTCAGCCGCTCCTGCTGCTCCAGCCCCAGCTCCGTTCACTTCCCTGGACTTGCTCCAGCCCCTCAATGTCCTTCTTGTCATGAGGGTCCCAGAGCTGTCCCCAGGACTGGAGGTGCCCCAGCGGTGCCAGCACAGGTGATGGGCACTGCCCTGATCCCACTGGACTCACCATTCCTGATCCAGGCCAGGTGCCATTGGCCTTTTTCCCACCTGGGCACCCCTGGGTTCGTGTCCAGCTGTTGGCAGCAGCGCCCCCAGGGCCTTTCCTAGCTTTCCAGCCCCTCTGCCCCAGCCTGGAGCTTTCCATGAGATTGTTGTCACCCAAGGGCAGGACCTGGCACCTGTGAACCCCCCCAGTTGGCCTCAGTCCATGGATCCAGCCTGTCCAGACTCCCCTGCAGAGCTTCCCAGCCTCCAGCATCAACACTCCCCCAACTCGGTGTCACCTGCAAAGCTGATCCCCTCATCTGGATCGTTGATAAAGATGAGCTCTGTTGTGTTTCCTAAGTTTTGAGCCTGTGTTGTGCTGGGGATGCCAGCCTCACCCCACAAAGTGTCTGTTTATTGTGTTTTTGTCAGCACAAATGAATCATTCTTACGCAGTTTTTAATTTTTTTTCTTATTGTTTCAATATTACCCTTGAATTTGTTTTGTTTATGGAGATAATGTGTTGTGTAGGATAGATAAAAGCCTCAATTTATCAAGCAGGTCAAAACTTCTTATTTACTTACATTTTTTCAATTGTCAAATGTTGTAAATATTGTAGAAAGTAAATTTTACAGTATTTCATTTGGGGTGCATACAAAGGACTGTTGAACTGTTTTATAATGTGAATCACACCAAAGTGATACTTTTAAAGGATTTCAAAATACTTAGTTGTCTTTTAATGAAATTCAGCATCTAAAAAGGGGAGATTTTACATAAAATGTCAGATATACCCTTAGGGAATCCTTTGATTTGTTCTGTGGAACACATGTGGGAACTACCAAAATGCTGCATTTTAGAGTATGGAACTGACTGTGGAATTTTAATTTCCCTTATGCTTGTTGGGACTTACAGCTTAAATGATAGAACCACAGAATGGGTTGGGTTGGAAGGAATTTTACTGAAAGGTGATTTTTCACCATTTTGAGGTGACATTCCCATGTAGATACTTCATACACTTCTGGTAATTACATTTTTTTGTGACAATGCTATCAACAGTAAGTTCGTCTTGATAGTTGTGTGACTATCTGTGTATGATTTTGTGATTGGAAATTTTCATTGGAAGATTATCACCACTCTGCAGATAAATTCAGCTTTTTCAAACCAGCTTTATAAGCATAGGACTTTAAAAATCTGGTTTTGATACGTTCACAACACAGATACCACAGGGTGTTCACGATCCCTTGCTTTAAACCATCAGAACACCTTGATAAAAAAGAAATGAATCCCAAATGCGGTGGTGGGCCCCTGACCCCAGCCCTTGTCAGAGTGAGCTGGAGCTGGTGAGCAGCACATCCCGTGCTGCAGGGGCAGTGGGCAGTGGAGCTGAAGCCTCCCCTCTTTTGTTTTTCAGGTTTGCGATATTCAGACCCACAGCGGGTTGCCAGCCCCCGCTCCGCGTGCCGGCCCCATGCACTATTCTGGTGACCTCAAAGCCACCACTGACCCACACTGGAGCTGGCCCGGGGGTAAGGTACTGTGCCACCAACACCTCCTTTTTAGTGTCTTACACTGTTGCCTCATTTGCTAAACATTTTAGGATTCCTACTCCTCTATTTGAACCTATGGGACTTAAGTAGATCAGACATTAGAAAAACCCGGAGAATTGTCAAAGCATGGGACTTATCTTGCCCTCGTGTTGCTCCTCTGGTGGCTGTGGTATCACCAGCATAGTGCATGTGAGGCATCACATGGATTGGGAGCTGGCAATCCACAGTGAATCTGGACATCACACACCTGAAAACAGCCAAGCCAGGTAAGTTTAACTCTGGGAATGTGCTGAGTTTTCCTTTAAAGCTTGTTCACTCAGGAGGATTCAGCATCTGTTTCTGGAGGTTCTCTGTTGAGTTTTTGCAGTTAATTTTAAGGGACAAGATACTAACATGTAGTGCTTCTGGTGGGTGAGTCAGAGCTGGAAGACACTTTGATATTCCATTGACAGAAAGTAAGCATTCCCTGTTCCCAGGAGCTATCCCTGGGAAAAGCAGCAGAGAATTTAGCACTGATGGGTTAGCATTGATTGAAGGCATCTTACTTAGACAATAGAATGTTTTCATGAGCTGTTTTAAAAAACAATAATATTTTGTAACCTGACAAAGATTATTTGTCCTGCTGTGGTGTTTTTCTCTTACCTAAATCTGTTTAAAAGGTAGATGGAAGCCATGAAATTTACTTCATGTAAGACAGCAATTTAAGCAAAAGCAACTGCCAGTTCTGTGTGTTTTGTTGTATTTGAAACAAAAAGCAACATCTTACAGGTAACGGTCTATATTGGTATCATTTTCTCAGCCCAGTTGATATTTTCCAAATTTTGCTATATTACACACTTGCTTTTTTAGAAAAGTGATCCCAGAAGCCCTGGATACACAAACTTCCTGATAGGTTTCCATTTTTTTAGCTTAAATTGTAAAGACTGAATGTTTTGAAAATACACGGGATGGTTAATGGTGTAGAAATGACCACAAAAGTTAAAAATACTGCTGTAAGTTTGCCCCTCTAAAGCAGGACTCCCTATTTTTAAAGGATATTGAAGATTTGAGGGCTTTACATGCAATATTAAAACACAGTATGTGAGTGTACATGCTATATTCATCTTTTGGGGGGGGGTTTCTGAAAACTTACTTACAAAAATTGAAAAATTCCTCATGTTTTTCCTTTATGTAAAGTTTATTGCATTGCAAGTGACGTCCTGGTGACTATCTAAAATTGTGGGATTTTTTCTTCCATTATTTCACCAGCCCCATAGTGGTGCACAGTCACTGTCACACAATATTAGTTAAATAGTTGGAAATTTTACCATGAAGAAAACTTCCTATCACACATGTGATAACCCCCCTGTCCAGCAGGAAGTTGCTGTTGTTAAATAACCTCCCAGGACAAAAATACTTACTTCTGTTAAACTGGTAACATGTTACGTTTGTAAAATGTATGAGTTTAGAAAAAGTTGGTGTTGCTTGAGTTGCAGATTAGAAAAGAACTTTATTACCACCTCCCAATTCTAAATTTACAGGACAACTTACAGTTTGAAATACTCTTTTTGGCAGCATGTGTAGTCATAGAGCTAGGTATTTAATCCCTCCTTGCACTGGGAGTTACCTCCAGTCCTTCCCACACTCAGACATGCCGTGGGAATGGTCATTGTGTTAAATTAAACTTGTATTTATCATTTTCCAGAACATGCATAAGGAACTTCTATAAATGTTAAAAGCCTTGCAGAAAGAAAAAAAATAGTCTTTAATAAATTCATGCTTGGTAAATATATGGAAGTACTAATTCCAAGATAAGCGTATTTCAGCATCCCCACTTTTCTGCCAACCCCATTCTGGCAGCATAACAAATGTCAATTAGCAGGTGCACTGACACTCCCACTGTGGGTATAAAGGGGTATTAATGACCTGCTGCTGGGAAAGTCGAGTGTCAAAGGAATATTGCAGGTCCTCTGCTGTGGCTCTCTCAGTGCTTGTGCTCTGACTGTTCCCAGTGTCCTGCCAGGTCCCACGAACATCGAGCAGCACGTCAGACTCTCACTCATTGAGATGTTGATGTTGCTGGCATAGATTTCAGTAGAGATTCAGAAAGTTTTTTTAATTAAAAAACAAAAACTCTCTTCCTGAGGAAATTTTTTTTCCTGATCCATTTTTGATACTTTTTCAGCAATGGAATTAATCTGCTAGTTACAAAAAAAAAACCCCAAACCCCACCTAACAGCTAAACCAGCATTTTTTAAATGTTTTCCCTAGAGGTTTATCAGCTGGTGCTGATAACAGCAAGGGTGTGGGATCAATCCCCATATGGACCATTCTCTTCAGAGTTGGACTTGATGATCCTTGGGGGTCCCTTCCAAATCAGAATATTAATTTTCATCAAAGTATAGACTTCATAGAGGTTCTAAAATTAAACCAAATATTTACTTGTACTTACTTGCATTTTATCTAGTTCTGTCCTCAGTAACTTCTGTACTCACCTGATGCAGTCCAAGATTTGTGAATAGAAATGTGGTTTCCCAGTGCTGTGAGCTGGGTAGGTGTCCATGGAATCCTGTCCATGAGTGGGAAGAGCTTAGTTTGGGATTGCTGAGGTGGATTCCCACTCCCCTTGCTGCAGGAGAGGCACCTGCTCCTTCCCACCTCTTGTGACTGCCCTGAGCATTAAAGGCTTAAAGGGACTCCAGTTTAGCCTGGGCTGGAGTCTCAGGGGGTTAAAGCAGCTCTTGGGAGCAGCCACTAGTGCCCTGGGAGCAGGAAACTGGGATGGGCTTGGGGACCACTGCAGCCATCCCAGGTAAGCCAGCCTTTCCCAGGGATCAGAGCCCTCGGCATCCCTGTGGAGTCAGGAAGCTCCGCTGTCACTTCAGGGTTCATTTTAAGGAGTTTTTTTTGCTTAGCGTGCACATACTTTAATGTTACGTGTGCAGTAAGCTGCTCTTTCCCTGGAATGGTTTTCATTCAGATTATGTCTACATTTTGTGGAATTCTCCTCTATTTAGAGGACTTCAGTGGGTGTTCAGCACTGCACAGGTTTGTGTTGGCCATCTGCACAGGAGCTAAAATTTATCCTCAGAGAGAAGTGTGTTGGTACATGTATCAGAGAGATGCTGAGTTCAGTGCCCTCTGTGCTGGCAATTTGGGGTGCATCTGTGGACATCTCTGTGAATGCCCTTTTTAGCAAAATATGTTGCTTTTAATCGTTTGAATGTCGGGGGTTTTTTTAGAAATTAAATGAACATTTTGAATGTATCAGCCAAATAATCAGCAAGTGAGTTGTGTAAAGAATGAGGAGTCAATCTTTCATAGTAGTATTTGGATTTATTGTCACTGCATCTTTTAATAAGCTGTATATTATGCATTAATCTTCATTAAAGTGTATGTTTTCAAGTGATGAAATGGATAAAATAATCATTTCTTTTAGGGAGAAGATACAGTCAGATTTTTGATGCACACTTCATTAGCTGGGAATATACTCCAAGTCATCACACTCCACAAGAATTTCAGCTACTAAATTTTAGTCACCAGTGTGTTGGTGAAACTTTTGAGGACTCTTAGACTGTGACAGGCAATTCTGGGTTAATTTTTAACATTTTTGTATCGATGTTTAATTTTAATTATTGGTACATTTTTGCTTTCTAAGGATAATAGTTTCAGCCATAACCAGTTACCTCATTCCCTTTGATGACAAGCTCCCTCTTGTGTCCTTCATTCTGTTAATTCCTGCTGTGTTTCCTGAGTTGCAATAAAATACTGAGCTTCTGGAATCTCCTACAAGTTTCTTGAGATGAGCTGCTTTTAAAGGCCACTTATGAATACAAACATGGGGAGAATAGTGGAGAAAATCATGCTATTGATTGCTTTGGCTTCTAAAAATGTGTTTGAACCTCATTATTATTCTCTTCTCTTTGCAGTGGATGATGTTGGAGAGAAACTGGACCATATAGGAAGCACTCCCTTGAAGATCAGTACTGAGGTGGCAAATGATGATGTTGCTAAAGATGATGGCTTTGGTTCAGAAGTTATCAAAGTGTACATATTTAAAGCTGAAGCTGAAGATGATGTTGAAATAGGTACTTTGAAATCCTATTTATTCTTCCATTTTCGGGGTCTTTCTGTTTGTTCTTAATTCCACGTAATCCGTGACTGGAGTGTTTTGTAGAACGTGACATTTGTGGAGGCTGCCCAGATGCAGCAAATGCTGAGTGTGGATTAGTCTCGAGTTCTTTTTTGATTAGCAGGGCTGTTTTCAGGCAGCCAGAGCCCAAATGTAGAAGTGGCTGTGTGTCTGCAGCTGTTTTTTCAGCTGCTGCTTTTCTCTAACTTTGCAAGACACAAGTGTGTCAGCACAGCAGAGCCTCTGGCGTGGATCCCTGTTGTTGGTGGGAGCCTTTGGTGGATTTTGGCAGCCTTTGCAGAGAGAGGGGAGGATTTCTGGGGCTGCAGGTGAACCAAGGCAGAATTGCTCTGCAGTTCCCTTTCTCCACAGATAGACCAGCACTCCCGGTGCTCTGAGGGGATGCACAGCTTACCTGTGTGTGTTCTTGAGAAAGAGAGTCCCCCTCTTGGTTGTTCTTGGAGCTGGAGCCTCTGGATCATTCCCAGGCCCTGTTCCCAAAATACAGTGTGTTCCTCTGGGGATGGGCTTTCAGTCTCCAGGGACAGAAGGGACAGACTGCTCATGCAGCAGCAGGGAGAACCGAAATCTCTTATGGCTGAGAAGTAATTCCCAGTCAGGGGTGTTCTCTGAGCTGCTCTCAGGGAGGTGGTCCCAGCAAATCACCCCATTCCCTACTTGGGAGCACTCCGTCCCCTCGGCAGGGCTGCTGCTGGCGGTGCTGGACCTTTGCTGCTCAGCATGAGGAGCACAGAGAGGAGTCTTGACCAGGAATCCGGGAATATCCACGATTCCAGGCTGTGTTTGGGGCAAGGTTAGGGTTGCAGTCAGGTTTTGGTGGGCATGGGCAGCTGTGTGTCTCCAGTGGCACCCCAGCTCCTCCTGGCACACATGGAAGGCCCGTGATCCCTGGGCAGGGGTTGGTCAGGCTTGAATTTATCAGGACACTCCCAGAGACCTTTTTCCTCATCTCTTCCAGACTATCAAACTCGCATGATTTTATGACAGACCTGGATGTAAAAACATTTAATTGGAGTTTTATGAAAAATGGTTTTGTTGTAAACGAGAAAAAAATACTTAAATCTGAAATTAATCTTACCAGTGGCTTTGTTCACATTGACTTAATGTGTGTCACTTCTTTTTGTTCAAGGTGGGACAGAAATTGTCACTGAGAGTGACTTCCACAATGGCCATTCGGTAGCTGGAGTCATTGAACAAGGAGGTGTTGGGAGAATGCAGCGAGAAAAAATGGTTTACATGGCTGTTAAGGACTCTTCTCAGGAAGATGAAGATATTAGTAAGCATAATAAGAACCATTTTTGTTTCTCATGCTGTTTATACACTCATATAACTATCATTCTTAAAGACATTTTTAATTTTTTCTGAATTCTTCAGCCTGAAGTAGTAGAAAACTAAGCTCATCTTCCCTAAAAATAAAAAGCAGGCTGTAATTATTTTAAAGTGATGTGGGTAATGCATTTTGTGCATACTGTGTGCAGTCATTTCATTATTTATATTAAATTTAACATGTCCATGGATGAAGTTAATGAGGTTAGTCAAACTTCTTTTTCTATTTTCCTGCTGTGAATTAAGCAGCTTTCTGACAAAGCGGCAAATGTCATCAGTTGCAAGTTTATGAATTTGTATATTGGAAATTTTGTGGGCATTTGTTTTGGATTAGTATTTATTGATACATGTTTTCTCTCTTTACGGAATGTCTGAATAAGCAATGAACCCTTAAATGCCAAAGGAAGAAAATTAATTTATAATGTGTATCAATCAGAGCGAGAGCAAATTAAATGAAGGAAAAGTTGGGACAGGCAGAATAAAATTAAAGATTTATTCTCCTCCCTTAACCCAGGCTGTGCTGAAATAGCAGATGAAGTTTATATGGAAGTTATTGTAGGGGAAGAAGAAGCCACATCCCTTCCAGACACCCAGCTTGAGGACTCTGGCGTGAATAAAACGTTTGTCCCCGTTGCTTGGGCTGCTGCTTACGGTAGGAACCTGTGCTTCTTTCCTGACAATCCCTGCCATTATTTCCTCCCTCATCCAGCTGCCAGAATCTCTGGGATAACCTCACCTTGTTCTTGGGGTTTGGAAACAGCTCCTGATCTCTGCCATCCAATGATTGCTGTGTGTTGAGTTTCATGAGTAGAAAGGAAAGCTTGTTAGGAGAAGTTTTATTTTTTTTCTGATCCCAGCTGAAATGTACAGAGTGTGTGGGGTTTGATGCTTAATATTGAAGCTCTTAAACAAGAACAGCCTTAAGTATTTTTCATTAGCTGGGAAGAAGGGGGAAGGACTTCAAAAAGGGAATAATAGGAATAAACATGTAAATATGTTCCTAATAATTCCAGTTTATATACGTGTCTTAAGCCTGTTAGTCCTTCAGGTGAGAAACAAAAAAGATTATTTGTTTTCAAATAGTGGAAGTGTCTCAGGATATATTGAGAATCCTGTCTATTCTTTTGTATTATTTCCTTGGATTTTGGTGTGTTAAATGTTTGTCAAGGAGGTACCAAGTTAGCCATAGTTTCTGTTACAATTAATTAAGCAAGTTAGTGAAAATTCCTTGGTGTGGTAATGAGAGCCCAACAGCTGGGCTGGTAAAGTGCTTCAGAACCACAGAGCTTTGGCACATAACAGCAAATACTTCCAGTGCAAAATGAGGAATGTGTTCCTGAGGCATTCCTTATGCATCTCCCAGAACTCCATTGTGCTGAGAGGCTGATAAGGGCCAAGTCCTCTTATCTGCCTGCTTTACTCCGGAAAGATAAGGTGCTTCCATCTCAGGAGCAAAGTGTATTTCAGATAACCTCTGCATGGGTGTCTGAGGGGATAGATGAGGTTAAAAGTTTGCAGAAACAAGCATATTAATAATGGAAAGCAGGAGAGCCAGCAGGGTAAGCATGCAAACACAGATGGGGTGGATAAATCCTCCCAGAGATGGGATTTTGTCTCCTGAGGCTCAAGATTACACAACACTGAGCTGCACATCTCCACTTGGATGGTGTTAACCTGTTACTTATTGGCTAAGTTAGTTTTCTCTCATTATCAGGCTTTCAAAAGCATCATCTTTAAAAAGAATATTATTTTATAATGACTAAAATACCATTTTCTGCAGGAGATGAAAGAAGGCTTCCCCGAAGATACGAAGATGGTCAAGCGGCAGGTGAGAACTTTTAACAGAATTAAAACTAAAACTGTCTTTGAAAAAATAGACATTTCTGTGTCAGTGCTCCTAATCAGAGATGCAAAGAATGAGCCCTAGATTAGATATTGAGGGACTCCACAGTCTTTCTCTACTATTTTGAATTCAAAACAATTCTAGATATCTGTAGGCCTTCAGAGGGGGGTGGGGAAGTTGGGAGGCACTGCCAAGTTTTTAATGTAGTTTTGCAGACAGAAAAGAGATAATGCAGTTGTTAAGAAGTAAAAACAAGTTAAATAAAAATCAAAGAATATATTCAGAAAGGAGTCAGTGTTTAAACAATCGTACCCTTGACTTTTGCCAGGAAAGATAGATAGTGGTTCCTATTAGCACACTTCTTTTTAATGTATTTTGGTGGTAGAGGAATGGGCAATGCTTGTTTTTAAAAAGTAGATAGTGCTGCTGTGCAATTCCAGTCGTCAGTCCCAAAGAAACAAGTTGTTTAAGGTTTTTTATGGTGTCTAATTTTTGTTTCTAGGAAATAACTTGGATACACGATTAGAAAACAAAAACGGTAATGCAACACAGTACCTGCAGATTTGTGATAGCATTAGCACTAATAGAGTGCTCAAACAAAAAACCAAGAAAAGGAGGAGAGGAGAGGCCAGGCAATGGCAAACAGGTAAACACTGGATGGTTACGGTATTGTCATGGAGTGCCACTTACTCCTGTCCTATTCCTTTTCTCTTTTTTAAGCTGATGCAGAATTAAAAGCTATAAATGATGATTTGCGTATTTCCTGTGTCCTTCCCCCCTCCAGTTCTGTGCCTAGAAAATGTCATATTTTGCTATTCAGAGTCAGTACACTCAGGGCTGATGCAATTCATTGGAATGTTGCAAGCTATTAAAAAGTACCCATGGCTATATTCAGTGCACATGTGATATTCCTGATCTGTTTGAGCAGTTTCTAAAACAGAACTATATAAACCATAGGTGCTGTGGATTGGTTGTTTTTAAACTACTGAGCCACTCTCTCTCTGCTGCAAGTGTAAGTGCATGAATCTGAACAGCACTTGGATGATTGAAAACTTCTTAATCAGTAAATGTGTTTCCTTCATAACTTGTTTTTGTTTGTTCAAAAACAGCTGTTATAATAGGTCCTGATGGACAGCCCTTAACAGTTTACCCTTGTCATATTTGTGGGAAAAAATTTAAATCCAGAGGATTCTTGAAAAGGCATATGAAGAACCATCCCGATCATATGATCAAGAAGAAATACCAGTGTACAGACTGTGACTTTACAACTAACAAAAAAGTAAGTTTCCACAATCATCTGGAAAGCCATAAACTTATAAATAAAGTTGATAAAACGCACGAGTTTACAGAGTACACGAGAAGATACAGAGAGGCGAGCCCGTTGAGTTCCAATAAACTCATCCTGAGGGACAAGGAGCCCAAGCTCCACAAGTGCAAATATTGTGACTATGAGACTGCAGAGCAGGGGCTCCTCAACAGGCACCTGCTCGCAGTCCATAGCAAGAACTTCCCTCATGTGTGCGTGGAGTGCGGGAAGGGCTTCCGCCACCCCTCGGAGCTGAAAAAGCACATGAGGACCCACACGGGGGAAAAGCCATACCAGTGTCAGCACTGTGTGTTCAGGTGTGCTGACCAGTCCAACCTGAAAACTCACATCAAAACCAAACACGGCACCGACCTGCCCTTTAAATGTGAGCACTGTCCCCAGGCCTTCGCCGACGAGAAGGAGCTGCAGCAGCACACGGAGCTCTTCCAAGGGCATAAGACTCACCAGTGTCCCCACTGTGACCACAAGAGCACCAACTCCAGTGACCTGAAGCGACACATCATTTCAGTGCACACCAAGGATTTTCCCCACAAGTGTGAGGTGTGTGAGAAAGGCTTCCACCGGCCCTCGGAGCTCAAAAAGCATAGCGAGACCCATAAAGGGAAAAAGATCCACCAGTGTAGGCACTGTGACTTCAAAACGTCCGATCCTTTTGTACTCAGTGGGCACATCCTCTCCGTTCACACCAAGGACCTGCCTTTTAAATGCAAAAGGTGTAAAAGGGGCTTCAGGCAGCAGAACGAACTGAAGAAGCACATGAAGACCCACAGTGGCAGGAAGGTGTACCAGTGCCAGTACTGTGAGTACAGCACCACGGACGCGTCGGGCTTTAAGCGCCACGTCATCTCCATCCACACCAAAGACTACCCCCACAGGTGTGAGTACTGCAAAAAGGGCTTCCGCAGGCCCTCCGAGAAAAATCAGCACATAATGAGGCACCACAAAGAGGCCATAATCTGATAGGTGAGCTCCAGAAGGAAGCGATGTAGAAACTGTGATATGCTAATTGGGGAAAAAAATAAATCTCACGAACTGTTTCTCCTGGTTTCAAAGCTTGATATTAAACCATAACTTTACATTCTTTGTATTAAAAGTCTTAAAAAGTATTAGGGTTGGCAGGGGATCTCATAGCCCTATGATTCTTGCTTATCAGAACCTAAAGAGCACTAGAGAATGCAGAGGATGGATGAATGTCTTAAATTTGCAGAAAGATGGATGAATGTCTCCAAGTGAACAGTATTTGCCATTGCTAAGTCTAGAGGACAGGGCAGAGCTGATTGTGTGACCCATTCTGTCAGTCCCAACGTGTGTCTCCAGTATGGAAACAGATCCCTGGTGGGGTGAGCTGCAGAGGGTTTGCCAAGGAACCCACTCTTCACTTCTTGTGCAGTTTGGAACAGGGAATTTTAGTCAGACACTTCATCACAACGTTTTCAATTGTGCCTAGAAATTGAATTCCAGAACTGGCGAAATTTGGGGGGTGTCCCTTGTTTGGTTTGGTTTGGGTTTTTTTTAAACATTTCATAGGGAAACTTTTTGGTTTCCTTTATTAGTTTAGGTCCAAGAAGCATTTTTTTACTGGTTTTCAAAGCTGCTAACCTATTTTATTGCAGGATATGATGTTTAAAATAGAGCATTATGTTATGGTCTCAGAGGTGGTGTTCTGGTGCTAGGGTTAAAGATGTATATGTATATAATTTCCCTTTTTTTATCTGAAACTACAGTTGAATGTTGTTCAGTATGGCACATATAACAAAATTAACTTTGAATTTGACTTTTTTTTTTAAAGGATAAAAATGGATGCAGCTCATAGTGTTGTGACTCAACACTAATTTTTTTCCTCGCTACTTTAAAGTCTTCTCTAAAAAGAATATTAAAAACAGTTGAAAACTGTAGGGGTTTTTTTAATTAAAATTCAAAGTACTTAGAAGTTCTTTAGGGCAGTGTTCTTAACAGGTATGACAGTTACTGTCCTACCTCCTAATATGAAATTTTCCATATAGACATAAAATTGCACCTTTTAATCGATTCTTTTAAAAAAAGATCTATACCATGCTATAAACATGCATTTTCAATCTGTAAGAAAGTATATATGCAGTATTTAACCAGAAAAATCTGCTGCCACTAGAGTTTGGAGGTGGATCTTGAGTTTACAGTGTATACATTTAAAATATGCATCCCTTTAAAAATGCTTTGTGTTAGCATGCTGCAAATCCAATGGCGCTTATATAACGAGCTGGTCTAGGGCTATTTAATGAAAAACCTGGTCATAAATGTTATGCATATAATGTGTATTTTTTACTTTTTTTAGTTGCTTCATGTTTGCACACAGCTGTTCACATGAGAAATTGTAACTTCATGCTATATTGTGGCTTTGTGTTCCCGATAATGTTCATATTTTGTTTTTGCACCAGATGAGAATCAGTTCCTTGAGAATAAATTTTTTTTATATTTCTAAACTTCAGAAAGTTAAAATTTGGGAAATCTCTTAGACAAATAAGTGTTTTATGTGGCTGTAAAAAATGATGTACACGCTGTAAAATAAGATTGTCACTGTTCTGTGGGATTATTATTTCTAAATGTGTTACTCATCGTAACGGGCATACAATAAAACGCATCTCTTGCACTCCAGATTTTTTGGAGTTTCCTTTTCATTTCTGGTGTTTAGGAAAGTCTCATGCTCTGTAAATTTGCCTAATATTTTTAATTGCATTATTCGCTAATTAATATGTGATCACATTTCAAGCAAACAGGTTACTGCAGGTCTGTTTATCAGACTGTTGAGGGGAGGACATTGGGTTTGATTTAACCCTTTGAACTTACAGGTAAAGTATTTCTGTTTGTTTTGCTTATTTCTGAAATAATTATCAAATGTGATACTGACATTCCCTTGAATTTTTTTTCCTTTAAGAGCACAAAAAACTTCTCACGTATTTTGGGAAAACCGAGGTAGGTTTTGTCTTTTTATCTGTGTAATAGAACAGCTTGCAGAATGAAATGCTAAAAACGCTGCTATCCTAACTTCCCTCTCTTTTTAGAATACTTGAATTACAACATCAGTAACAGATTGAAAAGGTGAAGAAGAACGTGTGACATTAAATGAATTTCCGACGGGCTTTGAGCCACTGAACTCGTAGGTTTTGCACAAAGAGCAGAAATTAAGCAGACAGGAATGACTTCATCTGGTTTTTGTTGCTGCTTTTCCTTGCATGCCCAGCAGTCAGAAGGGAAAAAGTCTTAGTGATTTAAAGCTGTGGATTTCTCACAACGTCAGTGCTTTGTTCCTGAATGTTATGTCGAATACATGGACTGAAGGAGTTTCTTCGTAGCAGCCTGAAGATGATCTCTGACTCTGCCCACGGCTGTGCTGGCTCATTTTTCCACCCTGCAGATGGACCCAATAACCAGGTAATTGTTCTGTATCAAAGCAGGAGGTCGGTTGCTGTTCTTGACGTAAGATTTTACTCGAAAGTAGCATTTTAAATCTTCTGAAGTGCAAGGGTAAAATGTCACCTGAATCCTCAGCAGTTTGAGGGACAATTCCCAAATCATTCTTAGTGCCCTTTCCCAGTAGATATTTAAGAGCTGTGACAGACCGGTCAGGGGTGCTTGAGCAAGCAGAGCCCCACACACGTGTGCAGGGCTTGCTCTGAAATGTCAGATCTGTTTGGTGCAGCTTTTTATTGGGCTGACAGGTGCAGTTAAAAGTGATTCACATCCTGATCATCAGCTGTGTTTTTCTTTCCTCAGGTTTCAACGGCCCACAGTTAAAGGTAATAAATTAGAGAGAAAACACGGAAGAGCAGCAGCAGAACTCTGGAGGTAAAGGTGAGGTACTGGGTGTGGGCTGGTGGCTGCTGGAGTTGTCAGGGACTTCCCAGCCAGGGCCCTCTTTGGCTTTTATTTTACAGCTGAGGCAGAGAAATTTCAATACTGCAGAAAGGTCAGTCAAAAAACAGAAGACAGTTTTCTCCTTTTCACTGCCAAACAAGACTCTGCATTCTGGCAGATAAACACAGGGCAGAATGTAGATTGTTGTAATTATATGAAGTAAATAGTGTCTGATTTTTTTTTCTAATTTGTTCCTGAAAAAAGTGTAGTAAAACTCTTGGTGGACCTACCTGAAATGGAGGTGGGAAATGAGCTAAGGTAAACTGCTTCTAACCAGCACTTACAGAGCTGAGTAAATGAGAAAATATGTTTCTGTAAACTCCAGCAGAAACCACCTTAGGTAAATCAGTTCCAGTTCCACAGCACAGAGGGGACAGCTGAGCCCACAGTAACAGGTACTTTATAGTAAAAAATACTAAATTTGCTTTTTAAATAAATATGGTTTGAAAACAAAACCAGCCCATAAATAAATGGCCATATGCTTTATCGACTAGACTAATTCAGCTTTTTGACAACCATTTATTGCTTTGTGTTTTGTGTGAGTATAGCGTGTAGTTACAGCCTCTGCTCTGTAGCATTTGTAAGGTCTGGTGATGTTCAGAGTCTCTGAGGAGCTGTCCTTGCTACCCCAGGACAGAGAGCTGGCTGGCCTGAGCAGGAACCTGGGCTTTTTCTCAGCTGGCGGCAGCTTTCCTGGCTGCTTGAGGATGGTGTTTCCACTGTGATGGATCAGCTGGATTTGCAAACAGAGCATTTGCCTGATGGTGGCCTGTGCCATGGAATTGTCTCACCACAGCCAGCAGCTCCTGGTCTGAGTCCTGTCCCTCCTCAAGGGAGTTCCCTGTATGCCCTGTGCTGTGCCACAGAGTGGAGGAGACACAGGTTGGTGTCACTGAGGGGCTGTTTGGGAAATTCACAGCTGGGTTAAGCCATCAGTAACTGTGGCCATTAATAACTCCCGTTCCTGCTCTTTGCAGCTTTGTCTGAGCTGAGGTGAAACACCTGGCCCTGCTGGGAGCACAAGGAGCACCTGCACCCAAACACCTGCACAGGTAACTCTGATGGCATTAAACAAATGTGGTGCTGTTAGGCTTTTTTTTGGTCAAGATCACCAAAGGTGAAAAGTCTTTTGCTGACAGTGTAGTGTAACTACAGTTATTTATTATGCTGACCCTGTCCCGTGGCAGGAGCACGGTAACTCTGAGCATAGATGTACCTTTTATTCACTGCTCTGCAGAAAGAGGGGTTGCTTTAGAATCTGTTTTAGAATAATTACTGAATTCAGACAGGCAAGGCACTCCTTGTTCAAATGAGGGTATTTAATGAAAGCCTGTTCTTGTAAAGCCAGGCTGAAGGGGTGGCCCAGGCAGGTGAAAGTGCAGGCCCCTCTCAGCCTGGACACACTCAAAAGAGCAGCAGCAGGAGCAGGTTTTACTCGTGGCTCTTTGCCCAGTCCTGAAGAGCACAAGGCCAGCTGGACATCCAGCATTACCTGAGGGAGGACTGGCAGCAGCAGCCAGAAAGGGGACCCAGCCCTAATCCTTCACTTGTAAAGATTCCTAGAGAGGAACGAGACACCACTTACTCCCCCCTCCCACAAGAAGTTTCCAAGACATACAGACAATGACCCAGAGAGTTAGACTTGGCTTTATTTCATGGTTATACGTAGCCTCCAGCATTCTTTCCCCATTAAACACTGCCTAGGGTCTATATTATCTGGGAACAGAAATACATGGCTGCAGCAGGAAAGCAAAGCAAGAACCCCACAATAAAAGAGCACCTTTGGATTGCAGCATTCAAACTCTCCCTGTGATTCACTGTGCTGTGTTGCTCAGACAACTGCTGAATCATGAACACCAAATCAGTTTGAAAGAATTTCTGTGGTCCTGCAAGGAGCAGAAATTGTAAATGGCAGGTTGGTCTGATAAGGAAATTTAGTCCATGAGCTATTTTCATACAAAGTTCTTCTATATAAAAATATGCCAAGTTGTTGAAAATTTGAAGCACAGCAAATAAATACTTACAGCTGGTTTGGGGCTGAGAACACATCACCTCTGAGGTCAGAAACATTCTATAAAATGAGCCTCTGCCCAGCCTTCACTGAACTGGGCCCTGCACACACACAGCAGGCAGCAGTAACTCTTCACTGCAAGTTTTGTCCTTTGTGTCCGAGTTTCCCAGACAGAGGCAGCTGTAAGGTAAGGAGCAGGTCCCAGTGAGGTATTTTTGAAGTTCCCATGCAGCCCGTGACTCTGCACTGAAAGCAGCCGTGCGAGGGGTGGGACTGACATCGGGGTCATTCCCACTCTCAGCATGTGGACACAGAACATGGCTACAAAGACGAAGAGGAAGAGGTTTCAGGTGTCTTCCTTTTGTCTCCTAGACTGCCTCAGGACTGGCTGAAGAACAGGAGTTAGTCAAGAACAGCTGAAGTCCACAGAGGGATGGCATCCCACTCTTCAAGGGAAAAGTGAGTCCTTAATGTTTTCTCAGCCTTCCTCACTATGAGACTGAACCTTTTTTGGATGCAGAAGAGCAGAAAGTAAAGCAGTTTCAGTGGTTGTGAACTCCTTGGAGCAGCTCTGAGGGCTCAGAGATTTCTTTCATTCCTAAAAGAAACAAGCAGCTTGTTAGAAGAAATACACAAACCTGTTTCTGTTATGAAACAAAACTACCTCCTGTAAAGCATCTCATTTAATTACCTACTTGTTTTCTCTGGTGAAGGGTCCAAGGGGCCCAGTGAGCCTTTCCTCTGTACCAAACACTTCACTTTTTAATTTCTCTGTTGATGTTTAATTGCTTGACATTTCACTAGGCTGCAATGCACCTGGGTGAGTTTTAGGGATCCGTAATAAAACTCTGCTCTTTGCCAGTGACCTGAACCTTTTATTTTCCTAATCCTGCTGCAGGCAAGGTGCCCTTGGGGAGCATGCCAGGTACGTTACCTGCATCTGCTCAGGTTGTCACAGAACTGTCTCCTGGCTGTGGTCCCCCCTTGGTTGTGTCCAGGTGCTGCTGTGACCTTGTGCCTGCAGCCACCACCACCCCTGGCTGGCCACCCTGCCATTTCTCCAGCCTTTTCCTTGTAGCCAAACTTGGCACCACAAGCCCCTGCCTGTAACAGAAATAGCTTCTGCAGCCCTGTTTTCTATTTTTATTCTGAATCACTCCTTAAAATGTCACCACTCTTCTGCATTCCTGGGTTAGTCCCTGCCCTGGCTCAAGGTGAGTTTCAGGGATGTGCTGCTTCGTATGTTTTAGTAACAGCTTGGAGTCATTAATGCTCCTAATGCAGAGGAGCGCAGCCCTCCCAAATCCCTCCTCACCTGAGAGCACAGCAGGACACAGTCCCTGCCTACCTGCCCAGTACAGCAACACCCCGGGGCCGGTGTTAGGGCAACGCTGCTGCTTTTGTTCAGGGTAATTATGTGCCAGAGAAAACAACAAAAGGTTTTATTTGTACCACACCCACCAATTACTGCCTGCTCACAAGAGCCAGGACACTTCCCTGGCTGCAGTCAGTCACTTTGCTTTTTGCAGCGAATTAAATTACCACGAGGGCAGCCCTGAGCTCTCAGTTTGGGAAATACTTGCTTTGAAGTTAAATTGAACACTTAGGGATTGCAGAGGGAACAGTCCATCTCCAGGTAAACTCACATGTTTCCAGATCTCTCCAGTCCTCTCAATTACAATCGTTTGTGATTTATTGACAGGTGATGTGACCTTGTAGTCATCAGACAGGAGACCCAGAATAGGATACTGATTCCTGTACCTGCAGAGAGTTGAACAGGTTGCTTAACAGAGCCTAAACAAAGGAAAGCCCCAAAGGATGTGTTTTTAAGAAAGGTGAATAACACATTACTTTT
Organism: Struthidea cinerea; assembly: GCA_013397865.1. Classification (NCBI taxonomy): domain Eukaryota; kingdom Metazoa; phylum Chordata; class Aves; order Passeriformes; family Corcoracidae; genus Struthidea; species Struthidea cinerea. The sequence goes on from VZTI01002729.1 coordinate 1,133,973, forward strand.
TAGTGACGATGGTTGTCACCCCAGGGGACTGACTGCCGGATAATTTCTCGTGCTTCAGTCTGAAGAGCTCCTGAGAAAACCAAAAGCAAACATTGATGCAAAGTAATGTTTTCTGAAGTATCAGTTCAATAAAGTCACAACAAAATATTTGCAGAACTTTGTCTCAAAGAACAGTCTGAAAATCTGTTCTTCCAGAAGGCTGGCAGAGGAACAGCAGTTACAACAAATCCTAACCCCCATTCCTGAGCCAGGAGAGGACAAGGGACTTCCTGGTAAGGTTTCACCTACACAGTACATGGAGGTTTCAACACAACAACCCTTAGAAAAGAAATAACTTGTATTATTTTACCTCTTGCTGTTGTTTAATAAAAGCCTCTTTGTCCTCCAGCAGCGATGTCAGTTCGTGCAGCCTCAGTTGCAAGTCACTGTTGCTCCCCTCTCTCCTGGTTATGTCCTGCTGGAACTGGCACAGCTGGGACTGCAGAACAAGGCAGGAGCTCTCAGGTGTGAGGGGCTCTGGGCAGGGCCCCTCAGCACCCACCCAGGGCTCCAGGGGTGGCATTTCATTAACACCATCAACAGTGAGAGCCAGGCATTTTCAGGTCAGGAAGCTGAGACACACAGTAAATTCAGAAAGTGCTAATTGGACTAAATTCTACCCAGTATTAATTTAATTCTTTTATAACTCTGTAAAGCTAAACCAACACTGAACCAGTTGAATTGGCTTCCAGACACTTTTACCACTGATTTCCATGAGAGACATTTCCTACATACAGCTGTGACTGGGATTTATTTTTGTTTCCTATTGAGCATCTTTTGACTAATTTCTTATGTTATCAGGACACACAAAATATCCCCTTAGGACAGCCTGCTAATCAGATTGATCCCTAGTTTCTTCATGTAAAGAACAGTTGGGTTTTTTTTTAAATCACAGTGAGCCATCACCAGTGTCAATGAGTAAAGTTAACTGCAGAACCAGAGGACACCCAAAAAGTGCTTGTGGTAGATCTCTGCTGTTGTAACTGCAAGAGCAGCTGTCCCTGCACACAGCCAGTGCCAGCAGAGCCCCTTACCCTGAGGCTGCGGATCTCCCTGTCCTTGTCCTCCCTCAGGCTGTTGATCATCTCCACATAGCGGCTGGAGAGCTCGTCCGTCGTGGTCTGCAGGGCTGGGCTGGAGCAGCTCTGCAGCAAAGAACCAGTTTTTATTTTCCAAAGAGTTCTCATCATTAGTTTTCCTACACTGATCCCTCCGAGTCTGGGACTCAGCTGCTGCACCCAGCCAGGTGAGCCCTCACCTGCAGCTTGAGGCTCTGGATCTCCTGCTCCAGGGCCCTCTTGCTGTACTCCAGCTCCTTCAGGTGGCAGTCCTTGTCCCCCTCGCTGAGCCGCAGGGACAGGAGCTGTTCCTCCAGGGAGCGGCATTTGGCAGTGCTGTCCCTGAGCCCTTGCTGGAAAGTACAGGGGGAATGAGCACATGGAATTCCTCAGGGGAGGAACAGCATCACACACACACACACACACAGCAGGCAGCAGTAACTCAGAGTACCCAAAAGTCAGCAAAATGCCCCCATTTTGGCTGCCTGGAATGACACTGAAAACAGTTCTAGATTCACCTGCTGCTGACGATTGTTCTCCCTCAGAGAAGCCAACATTGTTTCATATTCTTTTACTTGAGAATCCTTAAAAGCCAAATCCTTCTTCAGCAAGACATTGTCGGTTTCCAGCTTCTGCAGGACAAAAGTTGAAAGTTCACAGTCAAAAGCTGCAATTTTTCAGTAAACTCTTCCCATAAAGTGCAACATGCAGTCTTTAGTAAAAGGATCTTTTAGAACTGAGAGAACACTCAACTTTCTTGCAAGTCTGAGGTTTAGGTACACAGCACACGCTGTAGTGCCTGTGGCTTTGTGCTGCGTGGTGAGCACTGGGATCCTGGACACTGCCCTTCCAGTCTGGCCCAGAAACAATTTAAATAGAAGCCAACAAAAAACCCCCAAACAAACAAAAACTACCACAAAACTAAGCCCACTGCACAGACTCCTTGTTCTGTGCTCAAGTTCAAACTCCTTCTCCCTCAACTTTGCATTTTCCAGGACAACGCTGTGGCATTCCCAGCAGTGCCAGCACTTGGACTGGTGTGGGAAACACTGCTGCTTCCCCAACAGGAATGATCTGCTGCCTGCATCCACAGCCCCAGAGCTGGGATGGCTGAAGCCCAGAGAACCCCTGGAGCTGCCAAAGCCACCCGTGTCCATCCAGCCCCCCAAGGCACTGGCAGAGAAGCCACTGCCATCAGCGCAGCCACAGCCTGGAATGCCAGCCCTGGACTCCTGCTGCCAGCTGGGAACAGCTGGATGAGCCATGGGCAGTGAGGAACAGGACTCACCCCCAGGTCATCCTGCAAGTGGCAGAGCTCCTCACGCAGATTCTTGAACGTGGAAAGCACAAGTCTCAGGGATTTGTCTGATGTCGCTCTCATCTGGGAGGGGAGAAATTAAAAGGATAATTGGGATTAATTAGGCAGCTTTGTTTACAATATGCCTGACAAGAGGTAGAACAGAAACTGCTTTACAGCTGACAGTAACTTCTAAAATCATTGCACCTGCTTTGAAGTGCCCTCAGTTTCTACAAGAAACATTTTCATTGCACTTTGTTCTGCAAATGCCAGTCAGTGTTCAATTTCTGCTTGTAACACAGGACAATGTTGTTGAAGTGGAAGGAACAACAGGGTAAGGAACTGCCTTTGTACACCAATAAAGGGAAAAATAAATTGTTAATATTGCACAATTATTATGTGAGCTTTCAAAGCTTTGTGCTTACACTGATTTTTAAAAATTACTGCCCTGAAAAGAGGAATGAGTCATGTTTGAGATCTGGCAAAGCTTTGGGCTCAAGGGTGAGGGAACTTAATTAACATTTTTAAAAATTTAAATTTAAAAAGCTCATACAGCCAACTCCTCCCTTTAAAAGAAAAAAGATCCCAAAGATGAAAGGAGTAACCTGGATGAAAGAGAGAACCAGAAGTGACCACAGCCCAACACTGTTCTCCTTTGGAATGTTAATTTCAATGCCTCTAATAGCCATGTATTGATTCAGGTAAAAACATAAATTGTTGCATTTCATGATACTTTTATAATATTTAAAAGAAGAAAAATAGACTTTGAAAGGACACACAAAATAACTCCTCAAATTGTGACTCTCCTGGAAGGGCTGAATATTCTGTGCAAAAGCTGTGGTTTTTTACTGTCTGGACAAAAGTGAAGCCCTCCTGTGTGTTCCCTTAACTTTTAAGGATGAGCTCTCTGTCCATATGGGGATTGGCCCTTGCCCAGTTTTTTATCCCCACTGGTGCTGTGGTGTGACTGAGCCTTCATTCCTAGTGGAACTCAACTTTTTGTTTGTTCTGTAATTAAAGTGGAATTTCACTTCTGCCTTATGGTTTTTGTTGGTGTTTTTGTGTAATACAGAGTAGTTTGAAAGAAGGAATTGAGTCAAATGGTGAAATTTAGACTATAAAAGTGTAAGTAAAACCCCACTCAGCAATTGCTTCGTGCTAGAGGTTGCTAAATCCCAGAGGTGCCATGTGCTTTCCCTGTGGAATTCTCGGTGTCCTTAGAGGAGCCTCTGGGCATTCCCAGCTTGGGATCCTGGGCTGTGCAAACCCTTCCCTCCCGGCTCTGTCCCAGTGGCCAAGGGGTCTGGGAACACTCTGGGTGTATCCTGACAACACCTGGTTCCCCAAAAACCATTCTGGCTGCATTTTTTAATCATAGTTGTGAGGATGTAAAACCAGCTGGACACAGAGACAACAGGAAATGCCTGTTCCAGCTTTTTCACCTGGAGCTGAACCAGCCTCCTGGGACAGTGTGCCAGCGTGAGGCCATGGGATATTTGGGGGTTGATGTCCATCTTCCTTGTAAGAGAAACAGAGTAATTCCAGATGGAAGGGATTGGGGAGGTCAGAGCAGGGCAGCTGTGAACTCAGACCGGGCTGCTCCTTCACAACTTCATTGCAATGGATTTTTTTTTACCAGGAAGTGATTCCAAGGTGCAGCTCCTCGGTAGGATCACCCTCCCCCTACCTGAGGGAGCCCAGATCAGGACACTCCTGCTGAGGCTGCCCTGGACCCTGCTCTGACACACCTGCCTGGCAAAGGCAGCTCTGAGTGCTGAACTGTGCTTTTGGCATCCAGCAACAAATGTTCGGAACCATTGCTGCTGTGGTTCAGGTGTAAAGGGTTTCCTCCTCCTGGTCTGGTTCTCCAGCTCCCTCCTCCCCACCCCTCCCTGCCTGCTCCATGCCCAGCCATTGGGTTGGGCTGTGAACACGTGGGATTCAGGCTCTGCTTCTGTTTTTAGCACCTCCTATTTGTGTTTGGCTTTTAAAGTAAAGCCTTAATACACAAAACAGAAAGATGAAAGGTCTCTGTTCTCCTGTCAGTGGTCTAAAGCCAAGAGAGTTTCCAGTGAAACTGCAGGAAAGCCCCAATAAAGCTCAGTTTAAAATACACAAGTGGACTGTAGGTCCAGCTGACAATTCCCTTAACGCCACCATTCCACCCCCTTTACTCTAGAAACAGCAGAATGAGGGAATGCAGAGTGAAGTGTGCGATGTACCAAGTCCCTCCTGTGTGTGAGCCAACTCCTACTGCTCCCACTTCCTACAGGCTGCCAAGCTGCCATACCTGGAGGAGATAACGAATCTGCTGCTTTGTTGCCTCAGACAGTCCTTTGGGAATTAATTCCTCAATATCTTCAGTCTAAGCAAAGAAGGGAGGAAAGGGGAGACATCTTGATTAAGAATTTTGCCTGGTAGATAGCAATGTGGTTTCTTCATTAATTACACAGCTCTGCTATGAAAAACATCCTTAGTACAAGGCAAATAAGAACAAAAATAGATCAAAGTCTATCCAGAAAACTTCCAAAGTCTTTTATATGTGAGGCATATACAAAGTGAGATGAAGTGATACATGAAGCATATATTCAAATCCTTAAATTTAACATTTATTTTAAAAGCAGTATTTAAACCAATCCTCTCTCAGGGATTAACAGCTGGTGCTACAACTCCCAGCAGTTCATGGTGGGGAAAAGCCTCGTGTTTCTGACCAGTGAATGGGCTGCCAATAAACCCCAGATGACCAGCAGGAGATGCTGCCAGGATTGAGTGGCATTTACTTCCTGCAGGTGAACCCTGGACAGGTATTTCTGCCCCATTCACACTGAATGCCTTCAAAGGTGCAGCACCTGCTGCTCAGCAGCAGCACTCACTGGCCAGGGAGTGAAGCAGCCTTTGCAAAAAAACACATTCTGAAAATACAGGTACCTGTGCAAGTCGTTTTCCAGTGAAACCATTACTGGCAGGAGAGACTTCCAAAATTTGACTCTCATACTGGAATAATGCAAATTCTTGAAGTTTCCTTTCAGTATTATCACATTTGCAACTACCTGCCTGGCAGTAGGTTTCAGGCTCTGAATGTTTTTGCCGAGCAGGAACCATTAACTAACAAAGACCAGCCTCCTTCACTGCAACTGGCTTGGCTTAATTTGCTTGAACCCCCCACCAGTGTCAGGGGACAGCCTGGGCCTTACCTGGCACGTGAATTCGATGTCATGGTTCCTGTAAAACACAAAATTCAAGGATCTGTTAACACAAAGCTGCTTGAGAACTTTCAGGATTCAGGCCCACATTCACCACTAAAAGATTAGAGCAAGGAAGGGTCTTTATCAGCTCAAGAGTCATTACCTTCCCTGTGTGGTGCCAGGCAGTGACCTGTTAAACACCACACCAGCGAGGAATTCCCAGGGAGACTGGAGTCCGACAGCAGCACAGCTAACACGGGCTGACAATCCCCAGTTCTTTGGGTAGTTATCCCCAATTATGGTCAGTTAACCCAATTACTCCCTTAATTGCCTGGATAATGGTTTGCCCACAACTCTGCTGCAATACCCTGCCCTGCCCCAAGTGTTGACTCGGCACGGTCAGGGTTTCTGTGGTGATTAAATTCCCTTCTTCCCTCTTCTACAGGGCCACTTCCCTTATTCAGTAACCTTGGAAAGCACCAGACAAGACCAGGAGTGAGGGGGAAGAATGAGGGTGACTGGGAGAGAAGGGGGAAGTTTCTGCAGGCTGTGAATCTCACTTCTTCCCACAGATGGCCTGCAGGGCTCTGCAGAAAATGTGCTTAATGTTCATCTGGGTGTAGAGACTGAGCTTTATGCCTGGTGGTGGCTGTCCTTTAATCCATGACACAACATCACAACAGGACAGAGGAAATTTGGACATTTGGGTTGTTTCTTCGGGATACAGGAATAGAATTGTGTCATGAAATATATGTCAGAGTGTGCTGTAAGCACTTGCTTGCTCAATGTACAAACACGTGTGAGACACAATTCCTAAGCATCAAATTCAATAAATTTCCTTGGCTTACAGCATTTTTAAGTCCTCAGTTACTTGCAAATCAGATGAATGTGTAAAACATCCAGTTAATTCTAGCTGTCAGGAAGAAAAAAAAAAAAAA
>VZTI01002729.1:1149185-1254994 GCA_013397865.1 Struthidea cinerea
CGCGGGCGGCTGCAGCTGCTGCTGCGCCCCGAACATCGCGGCGGGACTGCGGCGCTGCGGGGCCGCTCCGGCTTTACCTGCGCGGGCCGCGCCTTGGGCGGGCCGCACCTGCGGGCGGGGAGCCCCGGCCCAACCCCGCCCCGGGCAGGGCCCGGCTGCGGCACCGCCACCTGCCCGGGAACGGGCTCGGACCGACCGCGCTCCCGGTATGGCCCCGCAGCCAAACCTCACCAAGCGCCACTGGGAGAAAAGCAAAGCCCCGTGCCTTCAGTAAAGCCCTTTGCTATTGCTCTCTTTACAACGTGTTTAGCAGGAGTGTAAACCCATAGTTATCTGCTACTCAAATGACTTAAATATTCTTTTCACGGGAGGTTATGAACTTCACCAGAAAACCTTTCACACCTGCAGGAGCCGCGGTCGCCTTTGCCGGCTCGCAGGAGGCTCTACTTGGAGCAGCAGCTGCCAGGGAAAGGAGCACGTTCTGTACCTGCATCCCTGCACCGCAGAGCACGGGCTGCCTTCAGTGACCGACTGATCTGAGCAACCCAGAATGGTTTGGATTAAAAGAGACCGTAAATCCCATCCCGTTCCCCCCCCTGCCATGGGCAGGGACACCTTCCACTATCACAGGCTGCTCCAAGCCCCGTCCAACCTGGCGTTGGACACTCCCAGGGATGGGGCACCACAGCTTCTCTGGGCACCCTGTGCGACGGCCTCCCCACCCTCACAGGGAGAATTTCTTCCCGGTATCCTATCTAATCCTGCCCTCTGTCAGTGGGAAGCCATTCCCCCTTGTCCTGTTGTTCCCAGCCCTCATCATTATAGATGGAACACCATGCGGCTCTTATCTAGAAAGGATGGACCTTGTTACTTATTCAAAATCTCACTCTGCAGAGAAGAATGTGAACCTGGTTTCTCAATCCAGCCTTTCTTGAGTTGGATTCCTCTGGCAGCATCAGGCAAGCCCTAACTGAGAACATAACTTTGTTCTGCAAGGTCATGTAGCAATAACATAATTGTAGAATCTTGTGTAATGAATATTCTTCTTAATGATAAACCTGAAATTCTTAATTTTGTCAGTTTGTTTCCCCTACATGCTTACTGTGCTGTAAGGCCACATAGTACAGTCACACAGAATAAAATATAATTTCTATAGTACCATGTTAGGGCAAAACACCTCTGAGGTGATGGAGCAATACCTTCTGCACTGTTCTACACTGGCCACTCACTGAAAGCTCTGTCTCTGAAATTAAAAAGTGTTCACCAATTCTGCTCAACAGGCATTTGGGAAGGTATGGATTTTAGGGTGAGTGCCTACAACAATCCCGTATTTTAAGGCACTGTGACATCTAGAGACATATTCATCACATATGAAAAGTTTCGCTTTTCCTCCAGGCATTAAACACAAACAGACACCCTGCTTTACATGGGAGCTTTTATAAAAAGCATTTCAGGTAAATTCTATCCCACTGGTTACAAAGAAACTAAATGCAAAGAAAATCTTGTCTTAAAACCTCATTCTTACTTCACCACCTTGGAAGAGCTGTTAGTGGCTTCTCACAAACAATTAAAAAAGAGCATTTCTTGGAAAGCAGTAAAATATGATCACAATAGCCTCTGTTTTTTACACAGACCATAAGAAACTGTTTTATGCTTCAGCGGGAAACTACAGAAACTGCAGTAATACTCCTTGGGGGTAAAAAGGTGCTGTCATATAAAATGAGGAAACACTGTTGGTTTGCCAGCTCAGGAAGGTTACCTGCATGCAGCATGTAACCTGCTGGTTAGCCCTGGTTAATAAAGAAGTTTCTACAAGGGTCAGCAGAAAGCAGGCCCCAAGTCATCCCATTGTAATGGAAATACGGAACAGCTTCCGGGAGGCTTTGTAGATGTGGTGAGGATTATTGGAGTCATAAATAACAACAGTAAGTAGTACACGCATGGTGATCTGTACCGGGTAATGAAAAGAGCCTCAAACAAAGCTTTTGAATTTTAATGTGACCGAAGTTCCATGTACAGCCAAACCCTGGGATGGTGCTGCAGTGTGGCGTGCAGGGTGTTACCTGCTCTGGAATTCTGGCTGTGACAGCTGGAGCTACAAGGAATAAAACTGCTTTGATATAAAAGAGAAAAATACTCTCTTGGGAAGACCATGACAAGAAACAGCGTTTACAACTTTTCTACTTACGTTATTTATGGGCTTGGGAAGCCCTCCGAAGGACTGAGGCACAGAGGGTTAAGAAGCCTGGCAGGCAGCAGCACCCCATAAGCAACTTGATGAGGCAGAGATAAAAATCTGCTTTCAGATGAAGGAAGGCTTTAGAGCTGGAAGTGAAGTCAGAACCAGCTGGTGAGCAGAGGCTTTGTTTGTGTGATGCTCCCTTTGAAGGCAGAGCCATCCTGCACCTGAGGTTTGGTGGAAGGTGCCTGTTTGCAGAGATAGCCCAGTGCGCCCACTTCACCCCTGCTGACCTGATGCAGATAGCTCCGTGCCCCCACCTTGTTCCTATTAACCTCTTAACCCTGGGCTGCCTGGGTCAGGCTGTGCTGATAGTGGGACAACACCTGGCAGAGGGCATCAAAGCAAGAAGGTGTCTCTCTCCTCCTTCCAAAGGCTGGGGCAGCCTGGCTGCAGGGCTCTGCTCTTGTACCAGCTAAAGCTGGGCACCAGTAATTGCCACAAAGACGATGCAAGGCATTTTCAGATGAGAGCAGATGTCTAGAACTTGCTGTTGAAATCACAAATACATTACTGGCTTTTGAAAACTGAGCTCTGTTCAGAAGTGTGTGTTTATAGCAAAAATTATTCAGGATGGTCACAGCCCACTTTATGCAGGTCAGGCTTCATGGCCTTGCTTTGTACCGGGAGATTCTGCTCTCTGGGGTCCATGCTGGGGCAGAGGGGATTTAGAGGAGCAGCAGAAGGTGAGTGGGGAGGGGGAAACAACAGATGAGCCCTGAGCAAAGGTCTGGCTGGGGAACATCTAATGAGTGTTGGAGTGTTGGCTCTGCGACACCTGGAGCCCCATCTGCCACCTCTCCACGGCAATCCTGGGGTAGAGAATGCTGAGGGAAAGGATGGCAGGTTGGGTTTGGTACTGCCTGATCCTTTGCCCTTGTGGTTCGTGGCTCTGCAATAACAACAGGCTCTACTTCCCACAGGAAAAAAATTAAAAAGCACATGGAGTGAAATCCCTTGAATTGTTTCAGGACAGCACTAGTTGGCTGTCCTGCCCCACACTAGAGCAGCTGCTCAGAGCCCATCATTCCCACTGTTCCATACAAGCATTGCTGCGTGCTCACCCACAATGACTTTTTATCTGCTGTATCATTTTATATTTCATTTAGAAATGTATTTTAACAAGGTGCCTCACCATGCCTAACTAGCAGGATTGCATCTGAAGTGCTTCTTGTGTGATTTTGGAATTGTAATTATCTTCATACATTCAGTGGTAAGAAAATTCAGTGAGCAGAAAGGGTTGAACAGAGTTTAGGGTATGGCTTAAAGACTCTCATTTACCTTGCTGGCACTAGTTCATGATCAGACCATAAAGAGTGAAGGAAAGCTCTCTTATCCCATTAATGTGTTCCTTATAATAAATTGTGATATCAGTTTTAGTTTATGTACTTCAAAAAGAAATGGAAATCCTTGGAATATGAAAAGGAAAAATCTAGATTTTAAAATTGCATTTATTCATTAGTAGCTAGGATGATTTATAATCTAAAATTGTCAAGGGACATGCAAATACACTTCTACTTTTGCTGTGCCACTAGAGAGGAAAAATAATCTTTGTATTATAGTATAGCAACAGTACCTGGAGTACCAGAACAGAATAAAATGCCTTTGTTTTATAAGGACACTGGGTTTGTGATGGCGCTCACTATTTTCAACTATTCAAAAGATTGTACCTCATGGTATGAAATGAAATAATACAGTGCTGCACTTACCCTGAAGCAGAAGTCACTTCTTTCTTCTAACCATTTTCCTGTTTGAGTTGTTGAGGTTATTTAACAGTCAATTTACTTTGTTTCAGATAATTAATACTACGCAGGAGATTGGTGATCAAGCAAAAAAAAACCCTCATTGAACAACTTTCCTCCTACCCATTAAAGACCTTATTCAGCATGCTAAGGAGTGGATGCCTCAGTTAAATGAAACACTGCCAGTTATCATTTAACAAATACCAATTGCAAAACAAAAGCCCTTCAGAGCATAACATTGTATGATAAATATAACATAATAACATTATGTTATTATAAACATAAACATAAAATAACATTTTACCCAGTGGTAAGGCTTAGTATGAAATGAAAAGATGATGCTAAGCTTTCTTCACGATGCTGCAAAAGTCCTCTGAGCACCAGCGGTGATATCTGAGTTATGCTGCCAGTTCTGATTTATAGTTCAGGGGTGCTGGAAGGGAACTGATAAAGGAAAGGGCCTGCAGACATGTGGAGCACACGGAGCAGCTGATCTGTGAGTTAAACACTCCGGAGTTCCACGCCAAGGGAAGATATTACATTCATTATGACCAAAGAGCAGGAAACCAGTTCAATTCCAAAGCAACAATTTGCATTTCCCTCTCCTGGACAGACTGCCTGAGGAACAATCCTCCTTATTGAAGGAGATAAAGGAGCTGTGCTTGTGACACACTAAAATAGATGTTGGTATCTTGGCATTTTTGGGAAGAACAAGACAGGGATTTGGGAGTTTATCTTTGCTGTTACTTTTACATGACTAAAAATGTGTTACAGAAACAGCTCAACAGTCTTTAAAGAAAATCTGAAATCATTAATCACATAAGACAGAAAAGTGTTTAGAGTATAAAACTATTAAAAGTGAGGAAGTTCTTAATATCTGTAAATAGAATCTGCTATAGATTTTAGAAACTATTTTTCTACCCAAAAACTTCTCAAGATGAAAGAATGCCTTAAGATATACCTAATTTCTGATGCATCATCATTTTCATTATTCAACTGCTATGAAATTTCTGTGGCTGAGGATGAAGGATGATTGGTATTTAAAATAACAAGTGTAGTGAACAGTTCTTTGGTCAATGTGTATCACAGGCATACAGAGACTAGAACAAAATATCTGAATATCTGAGGAATCTGGGCACAGAAGCTGGAATAGGGATATTTTAACCTGCTTCTACTACTAGACCATTAGTAACTACTAGATTTTAACTACTCATTACTACTACTGTTGTAGCAGCCAAAGAGGCTGACTGAAATACCTTGTCCTATGTTGGGACCTATAGAGCTTTTCTTCTCCACTGTATTATTTGGCTAAATATATTATATATTATAACATATATATTTTTGTCATGAAATTTGGGGGTTTTTTCACAGTTCCTCTCCCTTGGAGTGACCTAAGTTTTGATATATTCCTACAGCTTGCACCTGAAATTTCAATTTTCTGTGAGTAGAGTTTATGTTGTTTAATTTTGATGCAACATGGAAAAGTTTCCAGGTTATGGATGCATTTAGCAAGCTTTTGGTTTTGCTGAAGTGAAACATTGTGCAGAATTTAATTTTGAAAATTTATTTATTTTGAGCTCTTCCCACTTTTGAGAAATCTTATGTTTATGTTTCTGACTTGTCTCTTACTGGGCAGGTAGAAAGCAAGAAACCAACCTGCTAATTTTTTTTTCCCTATAAAAATCTATAAGATCAATAGTTGCTTCTCTGGGATTTCAGAACCAGAGCTCGTGACAATCCTCCCACATCTGTTTCATCAGCTGATTAAAATGCAGATCTCTGAGGAGGTAACACATTTTGGGATGCTGGGCGTTCCTCTACCCAGCTCATTATTAAGAGAACAACTTTATGCACCATCAGCAACTTGGCAGCACAAACATGGAACAGTTCTTTTAAATAGGACTTGGTGTTTTGTTTATGAGAACTTCCATTTACTGGGAGGCTTTATGGCTTTTATCACCCATTTGAGCACAAAAGTTTTCGTTATCTTATAAAACCTTTTAGCACAAGAAAGAATTCAGATAGGAGCCTTATGTAAAGCGATGAATATTTGGTTTCCTGATTGTGTTGTATGATTCTTGGTGGTTTGGAATTTTTTTTTAAGCCCACAAGCCACCTGACAAGTTCTAACTTATTCTTCCAAAAGTGAGATCCTTGTGCTGATAGGGACAGTGTGTGCTGTTACACTTAATTTTATAACTACTCTTTATTTATGTTTCAAGTTGGAAAAGAGTCAAAATCAAAACATTCCAGCCAAATGCGTATTTTGATTTTATTTTTGATTTCACAATTAGAACAGTTGCAGTTTAAACCCAGGGCTGCTGGACTTTTTGAGGAAGGAATTTTTATTTTGACACAGCTCCACCTGTCTGTTCCCTGACTTGCTTTACTCTGCCAGCACAGCAACTGTTTTGCCCCCAAACTAGAATATAAGAATAAATTGTACCCCAGTAAAGCTAACCCTGTGCTATGCTGCTGGCAAAACCAGTCACTGCCCCGAGCCAGTAAAATGCACCCAGTTTTAGGAAGCACAAACATTCATCCTGCAAGTTTTTTCCTTCAGCATCTCACCCTGATTAACATTTCAGGAACCATGTTGGCACACGGGGGGGTAAAACACAGCTCACCATTTTGGGGATTATTGCCACTGACTCAAAGCACTTTCCAGTTTTAACCACTCCATCAGATTACTCTTTTCTCCACTACTATAAATTTCCTCCTGGATCAGACGGCCACATCCAGTTGGGTTGTAAATGACGTTTTAGAACAGCCTATGGATATGGAGGGTTACTCGTTTATAATGAACAAGGTTATATTTGCACCTTCCTCCCAGGTAGGTGTTCATACTCACACAGTCTATATAAAGCTCCAGAGCAAGAACAAAGTCCATGGAGCAGTGTGAGATTAAAGAGTCTTGGCTTTCACTAATTGCCTTCTGTTTCCTCATTTACAGAAGCTTAACAAACGAGTGGTTTCCAGTCATCCCTGGATATTGGCTGCTCTGAGCAAGCAGCACTCGGAAGGGGTTCCCTGTTGTGGGACTGCTGATGACTTCCGTGGGTATGTGAGTCTACATGTGCACAGCACCAACATTCCATGTGTTACTGCAATCTCCATTAGCTGGTGCTTTTATGTTTATATCAGATTATTTACTTTTTCCTTAAACATTTTTCCATTTCTCTAAGATGCCAGCAGATAGTGTTTTCTGCATAACCTCATTCACACATTGGTAATACTTCAGCTTTCCTGCTCTGCTTTCTGCTGTCTGGTTCACACATAATTGTTCTTTTACTATTGTTACTGTATTTACTATTCTTTCACTGTTTTTATCTGTGCATTATTATATTTGTCAAGAAGAGTCTTCACTTGCAGAATTTGTCAGGTACACGCACGCTAAAAAGGCAGCTTACCACCACAGAGACATCAAACAAGCCTCTCTCTGCCTGATGTGCTATTGCTGCATTAGTTCAGTTCTAAAGGATCTGCTTTAACACTCAGTTTCTCTTGTCCTGGAACAATGGAATAACACAAACCCTTCCTACAAACTGCTCAGGCATCAGCACCTTCTGGAGCTTGTTGGTGAAACGTCAGCTCCATTCTGCCTGAAGCACATTTCAGTGTTCAGAAAGACACATTTTCCATCTCAATTTATCTTGAGATAAATTATTTTATTATTAACCGGGAGTTAAGTTGCATCTCTTGGGAGAGGAGTCATGTTAGACCCTTGTTCTCTCCATCCTGGTGGCTGGAGCAGTGCTGAAAGAGGTGAGGGGGTGTCCACAGACCTGTGCATGGCCCTGACCTGAAGGCAGCTGAAATTTGCAGCAATGTCTGCACTCGTGTGGAGTCACTTCAGTCCCTGACCCTCACAAACCGAGACAAACATCTCGGAATATTCATCAGCACCTCTCTTCCCTACTTTGTGCTGCTCTTGGACCAGGAAGCAAGTAGGATCCTCAGTCATAAACAGGTTCAGGCTTTAGGACAAATTAGGAGAGGCTTAAAAACTTGAAGCTAAAGGAGGCTGTTTCAAGATTGCCCGGTTTGCATAAAATCTTAAAGGCAACAAGAGATATTTGGGAATATCTGGAAGTGAGAATGGTCCTTACTTGAGACAGTGCTGAAGACAGTCAACCTGAGACATTTTTACTTCCTTTGCAAGGCACATATTGCTCTTCCACATTTCCATACCGTCTGAAAAACAAGATGTATTATCTTAAGGTAAGAATATTGGATTTTTTTTTTCTAAATTAAAACCAAAAGGATAAATGAAAGGTGGCGTGTTTCAGACACTAGGTCTGCCCCTGGGGATGGTCTGTGCCATACCTGGCTTTGTTCACTTACCAGCTCTTAAAGCTACTGGTAAAAATCTTGCCTAATAATAATAGTAGTAGTAGTAATAATAATAATAATAATAATAATACTTTTATTGTTATTGTTAATAATAATAACAACAATAAACCACCATATAAACTGTATCAGAAAAGATGTTCCCCCATTCCCTGCAGCCCAATTTCTCTGTCTCTGAGGAAGATTATCCACAAAGCAGGATGAAAGCATTTTACACCACAGAGCATGGGGCTAAAATAAACTCAGTGTACTAGAAAGAGGCATGTGCTTTACAGACAGTGAGAGTGAAGAGAGAGAGCTCTGCTCCTCACAAACTCCTAATTCACAAACTGCTAATTTTGTGGTCAGTGCAATTTAGACTATCACCCCCAGAGCTCAATGATTGCCTCATTATTCTAATTGCAAGTCAGCTGCCAACCCAAGTGATCAGTCAGAAAGACACAGAAGAACCTTCTACCTGTGGCCAAAGCAGAAGGTGACATCAGGAGCCTTTCCTAGATGATCCATCAGCCCCTCATCCATCCACCTACCAGTGCTGTTCCAGAGACATGGCTGGTCTGTGAGTATCCAGCCTGTAGCTTTAGGAACTGGGAAAAGTTCTGGAAAATCATCAACTATCAATAATAAGTTTTTCTAATGACAGGAGCAGAAGAAAGAATATTCTTTAAGCAGGAGGACTAGTTCAAACCAGTTCTGCAGGAAGCGTCACGCACCAAAGATCAAGAAGAATGCTAATGTGCAATCATTGAACAGAATAGGAGCCAAAACTTGATATAAGGCACGTAATGAATAATGCTATACAATCAGCTTCTCTACACCCACAGCCTCTCTAAATTTATGAGCCATACATGCCATTGGATGGAATTTGAATGCATTTCCCATCATCGAAGGGTACCATCCAATCTGCTCTAACACAGGACCATATTGGGGCTGAGCAGACCATTCTGTTTGTTAGAAACCCACCAGAATGTGCTGGTATTTATATCTCATAAAAGCTGTTCAGTAAACACAGTACAAAGACCTCTGATTTCACCGAATGCCTAAACACGTGCAAAGAATTTCATTCTAGGATTCGAACACAAGAGAGCTCTCTGTCAAATGAGCTTAACGATCATTCCCCCAGCCCAGTGAATTAAACACCTTTCCACTTGGAAAAACTGTCCTGGCTTCACTGATTAGAATTTCTCAGTTGAAATTACAAACTCTGAATTTGCCTGTGACAGTTATTTCAAAGGAAAATTCAGTATTAGAGACAACCATCTGTTTTGGTTTTTTTTCCTCCAACATCCTGATGTTGTCTCTGTCCTTTAACATTTCTATGTGGGCTTACATTTGTTGGGGTATTTTTATGGATGTGACAGCTCAAGCCTGTAAGAATGACTGTTATAATTTCATTTATATTGTAAAGATTCTTTGTCAGTCTTGGAAAAAAGAGAAAGAGAAAGAACTACAAAGCACCATGACAATCTCTGCCGTGTACAATTGCTAAACCTGCTTCTCTGAGCCACACAAACTGAACTGTAATAAACCAACAAACCAAGAGAGTAAAAGCACGTCAGGGTCAGAACTCCTGCCTTGACAAGGAAAGGAAAGGAATCTCTGAGGCTGAAAAGGAATGAGGCACACTTTATTTCTGTTTCTGATTCACTGACAATGGAAGGTGGAAGGACCTTGAGGGATCAGCTACACCTAAATGCACCTTCAAGTCTGTCAGTCCCTTTCTAGCAACAGAAGAACCTCTGTAGGCAATCTGCTCCATGGCTCAACTGTTGTCATCAGTTTCCTCAAGATTATCTTAAATTTCCCTATCTGCCTCTTAAGACCATTATTTCTAGAGCTGCTTGTGGTGAACAGAGGGGGATATGCTATTTTCTCTCACAGGTTAAAGACTGTAAGATATCACATTTAATAATCTCAAAGACATTTGCACTGAAGAAACTCGAACCGAAAGAGAGTCTCTAGAAATACCTGACAGAAGGAGAAATCAGCTCTCTTGGCAGCTCTCGCTCTCTGGGCAAACCAAACACGCGCAGTCAGAAATAGTCAGGGGTTGCAAAATTACTCCAAAGAATCCCCAAATCTCTTCACTTAGCCTGGAAGATGTTTGGGTTTGCCCAAGGAGTTACAAACTGCCCTTAGGTCAGGCAGGGTGTTTGAGAGCTGATTGCAGGGCCGGGTGATCTGGTTCCCTGGATGTTCCCTTCCAGCGGGACAGACCTTCCCAGGAAGGTCAAACCAGGAGCCTTTGCTGTCAGAAACCAGCAGGAGCCCAGCACAGTGTTAAAGCAGAATGATTTACTCCAGCTTGCAGGCTGCAAAATGGGAAAGAGCATGGCAGTTCAGATTTAGGATTCAAAACCTTCCTAGAATCACAGAATGGTTTGGGTCGGAGGGGACCCTAAAGCCCATCCTGTTCCACCCCCTGCCATGGGCAGGGACACCTTCCATTATCCCAGGCTGCTCCAAGCCCCGTCCAGCCTGGCCTTGGACACTTCCAGGGATCCAGGGGCAGCCACAGTTTATCTGCAAACTGATGACCCTCAGGGTGTCATAATTACTTTTATAATTATGTCAGAAGAATTTTGTTGGAGGACACAGAGTTGATACCTCAAAAGCTGTGTGTGTAATAATCTTCCACTGTAACTCAAACCCACAGCATCACTGTAATGCTGACAGATTTTATTCTGTTTAGTATTTGTAGACAAACAATGAAATATAATGTTGAGAATCATCAACTTTTTCCCTAAATTTTCCCAATTATGAATTACGATTTATATTCTGTACCTTACTTCTCTCACGGAGATCAATTTTGTATTATAATTTCTAGAAGATGCCTGGTTCTGGGATTCTTAAAATATGAACAATACTTGAAAAGAGCTCTTGAATTTGGAGTAGCTTTTTCACTACTCATTGAGCCGATGACTGAACAGAACACAGTGCAAAGGTAAAGTGAGTGAGCTGACAGAAATTGCCAGAAAGGTATTTATAGAGGAAAATATAGAACATTTACAAAATAAAATAATATTTCACATAAGTGATCCGGCTAATTTTAATAAAATATTTGGATGTAATTTAGTTTAATAATTCAAATGTTTGTAGTCTGGTAACACTAGAACAACAGAATGGACCAAGCTGTGCAACTTTCTTCCTGGACGAGAGCAGAGATGCATTTCAGAATCATCTCAGCCCAGTGCATTGGGAAAAATAAGTGACAAGGCAACTTCACAGTGGCTCAGACTCAGAAAATTTTGGGTTGTTGCCTTGGTGTTGTTTTGAATTGATGGCAACAAACCTCACTCTTGTGCAAGCATTTTAGAGAGAGAATTATGGGTATAATTCAGGAATAAGGTGCTTTGTAGGGTGGAGTTAAACTTCAAAGGTGGTGAAATAAAGGCCAGTCATCACTACACTCACAGCTGTCCTTCTGTTGTAATTAAATAGCACATTAATTGCCAAGTGTTATGACATTTAATCAGCTATATAAAAATAATAGTAGTATAAGAATGATAAGCATCATCACCAAAGTTATTATGAGAACGAGCTGAGATCCCATGCCCAGTGTTTCTAAAAGTTCTTACAGACAAGTCATTCCAGAGTGTCAGTACTGCCCAAAATATTTTCTTGCAATGTGTCCTGATAAATTTCTTTCTTTGATGAGAATTTTTGCAGAGAATCCCACGGTTCCTACTCACCAAATGAAACAACAGCTATCCTCTGCCATTGTATTGGATCTATTCATCCCTATAAAGATGTGAAATAGGTTTTTTTCTGTCTAGTCAGGACACATTAATGAAAAATTGTCATTTTGCACCATATTAGAGGGGGCAGGCCAAGTAAAGGGATGGCAAATGATTCATCACAATGCATGAATAGTATTGCAGCTCCAGACCCCAAATAAGATTCTTGACTTTAATTTTCTGATTTTTACACCACTTTCCCACATAAGAAACTAGATTAGATGTATCCATTCCTTTCTTCTGTAGCACAGGAATACATAAAGTGTCCTTCAATAAATGGGTGTTTTAAACCCTATCCTCTAGGCCTTTGGAGAAAACATGAAAACAATGAAAATATGACAGAAATGTCAAAAAATCAAAACAAAAAACCCCATTAAAGAAAAACAAAAACAAAAAACAAAAACAAAAACAAAAACAAAAACAAACACAAACAAACAAACAAAAAAACTCTCAAAAAACCAACCAAACAAAAACCCACCAAAACCCCAAAATTTAAAAAGTGCATGTTTTGAAATATTTAGGGTGAAAAAGACAGGATGAATCCATGGACCTCAGCAGTTCCTCCTGCAGGTTTCGTGCCTTTTCCCTGTGCACTCCCAGTTCTTGCAGCTTAGGCAATTCTTACAGCTGGTTATTTGAAGCAAATCTCTTTTGTTGTGAGGTTTTGCCTGTTCGGTTTTGAGCGAGCCACTTCCAACAAGCACCAAAACCACCAGTGAAATCCTTGTTGCTGGTTAGGAAAACCTTCCTGGGCTGTTACGAAGAGTTCTTGGAAAAGGAAGGTGCCCGTTATGTTCCAGCCACGTTTCATAAGGATAAAAACAGGAGCGGGGAAGGATCATTAGAAGGAATCATCAGTTTTGAATGCAGGGATACAATGTCAGCCAATGCCTGGATTCCAGGAGCCACCCTGCCAGGGAGACAATTCCCTCTCAGGATAAAGGGAAGGAATGCAGTCACGAGGAGCTGCAAGTATCTTCCAGCTTGGTCCATGTAACCACCCAAAAATGCTCCTGCATGTTCTGCAAACATTCCATCCATCCCTCCCCTGACACATCCCCTCAGGAACAATGCCCGGTAGCAAGGAGATGCCTCCATAAAAAAGAGGCTTTTTCAATTATTTTAAGGAACAGCCAATTAACCTCCCTTTATATCATATATACGTGCCAAATAGTGGCAGTAAGGAATTTTCTTGTGAACTTGGTCTTGTCATCAAGACTACTAATTTGGCAAAACAATTACTTCCAACCGCTTCCTAGCACTCCCCGATTAACTGATTTTTCCTTGTGTTCTCATGTACATAGCAGCCAAATGGGAGTCCTCCCAGCAGGAGCGTTTTTACTGGATGTTATGTGCCGTTTCCCACACTTTGCACTGGTGCTATATTTGTTATTTAGAACGAGCCCAGATTGTTCCTGGAACTGTGCCTATAGAAACTCCTGCTGTAATGTGTTTATATGATCTATAATTACAGGCAAGCTGCAACCTGTCCACAGCCACTGCAGAGCAAGCTGCATTATCAAACACATGAGCCAGTCCCTGGATTAACTATTCCATCTGATAAATTCCCTTTCTTCAGCAGCTGATGCCAGAGAAGTTAAAAGAACACAAGGTTGCATTTTTGAGATGGCCAATACATAATATTCCAATATATAACATTCCAAGCCAGTTAAAGGACATTCAAAACTACCAAATTCTCCCCAAAGCAACAGGGATGTCAAGACACCAGGCTGAGGATTAGGCCAAGATTAGTTAATGTCAGGCATTTGCATTTGAAAATACTTGTCAAAGACCACAAACAAGATGTAGGAACAACCACGGTCCTCACCTGCCCACAGAGCTTCACGCAGCTGAGCCTGTGCACACAAATATAAACCGTAAAATCTGGTTATAATCCTAGCAAATAACAGATTATTACAGGTTTTGATCTAAATACTATGTCAAGATAAATAGTTAGGATAGTCTCAGTACCTGCAGGGAGAAAGATCTTTATAGAAGTAACATTTAAGTTAAACAGAAGAGTGGAGTTGAAAGGTTTCATTATTAGAATTATTTTGAGGTACTTCACATACAGACCTTAGTAACTTTTCATACCCAATATTTTATATTTTTCTGACACCAAGCATCTAAACAAGTATTCTTTCAATAAAAATTGTAAATACATGCCAGTAATTTTCTGTTCTTTCATTCTGACTCAAGGCAGCAAGTTATCAGGAAGAATTTTTAAATCATCTTAATAATTATAAACACTCTTAATCCCATCTATTAAATATCTCTTTCATATGTGATGTCTGAGACAGATTTATAAAACCTTGCTTCAGTACTATCTAATCTTTTGCTTACATGCCATTGTCTAACCTGTTGCTCCCTATGCACCAGCACAACTCAGATAAAAGGGGTTCTGATGGTATTTTTGGATATTCATTCCCATTAACAGAGGAGCTGAGGCAGAATATGGCATGGAAATCACTGCATCCACAGTGCAGAGGGACAGGCAGGGCAGGGGCTGGTGGTGCACTTTGCCATTTTATATTTTTTCTTTCTTGACAAGTTTTACTTTGAGTGAAATCCAAGCCTGAAAGATGAATTTTGCCGCTATGAAATGGATGTGGCCAAAGGACCACCAGCACAGCTGGTGTCACTGAAACAAGGTGCAGATGGCAGAAATCTTGCAGCAGCAATCTTACAAAATTTGGTAGGAAAACTGCACAATTTGCTTTATCAACTCACCAAGGGCATTCCTGCACGTGGAGAACAACTTCTGCTCTCTCATATCTGACAATTCCCAGTTTGTAACTCCAGCAATGGCTCTTTACACGTGAATGAAATATTATTTTGTTAGTTTAGTCTTTCTCTATACTTGTAATCAAGTGCAAGAAATAATTACACAGGATTTTGCTATGGAGTTCCCGTGGTGTTTTGTGTTTTCTATTGCATCATGACATTATTAAAGATTGTATAAGAAGTTACCACATGCTGGTACCTCTGACACAGTGGAAGAAGGAGGAAGCAAAGAAAAAGTTCCTTCCTGAGGTCACTGTGATTGTAAGGGCATTACAGACACGTCTGACATTTAATCTCCCACAGGGAAATTCCCAAAGAATTGCACATTAATACCTCAATTCCGGGCTCTTAGAGCTCCAGCTCTTCCTTCCCAGCTCTCTGCAGATACACAAAGCTACACGATGTTTTAGTCAGGAAAATAACTCCATTTTTTTAAAAATTAAAGTTTTCTACAGCTGCTTGATGTTCCTATGAAGGAAGTCTGTCTTGTATGCATTATTAATGACATTTGAATCAGTATAGGAAGTCTCATGCATGTCATTTCACTAAAGAATGTTAATTACAAATACACCCAATTATCTCTTAATGGCAGGAATTTCTGTTTCCAAACATGGCTAATACTGTATATTTAATGCATTTAGGTTTATTCTAAACATTAGAAACACCTCCATATGAATTATTATAAGCCATTCCTACACAAAACCCCACTATCCGAGTGTGCCAGGTGGTGTGCCAGACCATGGTAAGGCAGCGAGGATTCTCAGCTGATAGGAAAATGTGTCTATATGGGATCAGGCTTTTTTCTCTCGAGTTCTGTTACGAATTTTAGGTTATCCAAGGTAAACCATCTCTGCCTCCTGCCTGCACTGTATTGCAGAATTCCAAGTCCTTGTAGTAAACAATCCCTGCTCACGTCAGAGGCTCCAGGCAAAGCTGATCCAGCTCATCCCAGCGGCTTCAGCTGGGGGACTTTTGATGTCCCTTTTGCTATGATGTGTAAATACCTAAATATAAATGTATGGATGTGTGAATATGGATTTATAAAAGAGATTAGGCAAATTATTTTCTGCAATATTCCTCCCCTTTACAACCTCCTGGAGCGTGATCTTCTCACAGCTGTGTTCTGAGAGCTCTCAGATCCGCGGGGGCACGTTGAGAGCTCAGTCACAGGGCAGTAAATACAGAGTCACTGCCCTGGAGTTAATGGAATTACTCCCCTCAGAAAAATGTAAGTGAAGAATTTTTGCCTTCTCCTTTACAGTGGCAACTGAATTTCGCTGATCCAGTGAAGACCGGGACCTGTTTCTGATTAGACTTTATACCAGGAATACAAATGTTGTGCTCTCCTGGTCTACCCAGAGCCATTAACACTAAACTAGAGTTGGTAAATGTGCTACAGACACCAGAAACAAACACAAATCCCACCTCCCACGTTCCTGCACACCAGCAGCTCAGCAGTGCCAAAGCTATCCTGACTTCTTGGAATAATTGTGCTGACATGCTCAGAGGGCTCCCAGGGACTGGGACAGCAAGTGCTGCCCTTTGTGTGGAGGCACATTTAGATAGAGAGGAGGTCATTGAAGATAATTCTGCTAATGAAGATGGCTGCTCCTTTGAGTCAACCAATTTTTTAATTATGTGTTACTCTTCAGGTGGAATTTTGGATGTTATTTTCTTTGATATCTTTATGACTCATGCTTCAGTTGAGCAAAGCAAGCTTCAATTTGCGAATGCAAGTGTGTACAAATTTGAAACTGGTTAGGTTGGGTGTGTCTGCCTACAGAAACACGTATTTTCTTAAAGTTTTCAATGGAAGTTACTGGTGCAAAATTATCTGGCTACATCTTAGCTGAATTTAAGTATTTCATAGTTTGAATACCATTCTTTCAAAGTTAATTCAACTGGGTAATTGCTGAGGTTCAGAAAAGGAAAACTGCATGAATTGTGAAAAAAACAGTAAGTGAGTAAGAAGTCACCTGTCTTGATCAGGTCACAGGGGTTATACAACCAGTTGGCATCACCTCACAGCTGCTGTACATGCAGGCCAGCTTCCCTCACACAGCCTGTGGGAAGCAGGGCACAAATGAAATGGTTTTCATTGAGAAAATTAAGAAATCATTATTTTTGTTTGCAAAGCTTGGAGCAAGCCTGCTCCTGTGGGGATCGGTGAACATGCCTTTGTGTAGGGGCGGCCCGAAGCATTCCCCGGAGATGCTCTGTTCCTTGGTACCTGTCCCGGTTTGAATCTCCCGGTGGGCTGTAAGCCTCTCACTCCTCCCTGGCATTCTCCCATTGGTCCCCATTCCCTAATCCCACCTTTCCCCCTGGTCCCGGGTAAACTGGGGGCCTTCGGGATCGGGTTTCAGATTTGCTTTGGAGTTCGGCGGTGTAGCATGGAGTAAACCATCCAGCAGGATGAAAAGCGAATCCCCTTCCTGCCTCTTTGCCCCCTGACTGTGATACCGAAAATGCCCCAGGTTCTGTGGGCTTGCGGGATCCCACGGAACCGGGCTAAAATTACGGTATTATGCTCCCTCTTCACCCTTCTGCAAAGAGGCAGGGGAGCAGAGCCCACAGCTCATTCCCGTTGGGATGGGAACGTTTCCAGCATCATTAGCAGGGATTCACAGTCCCTTTCATGCAGATGTCACAGCACCAGTTAGACAAACCCAGCCGCAGGGAGCGGTGCTGCTCCTGGCTCTGCTCTCCCCTCTGTGCTCCTGGGCTGTGCAGCAGATGCTCCCACCCTGGCAGGGGTGACCTGTGCAGTGCAAGAGGAACTGCTCATGTTCTGCTCCCAGCCGAACAAGGCATCAGCAAGCCCCAAAAGGAGGGAAGGAAAAAGGGGGTTTGATCCAAGCCCTCTGTGTAATCCTCCCACCCTCCCCTCCCAGCTGGTCCAGCTGGGGCCATTACCAGCTCATGCTGCTGTGGTCAGCACAGTACAAAAAACAAACGCAAGGCTTCTTGAGGAGTCTTACCAACACACTGAGACTTTCGGGGAAAACCGCAAAAATACAGTTTGCATTTCAATGTAGGTAACTCTCCCCGGTGCATTTCCTGGTACTGCAGAAGTCCTGATTGATCACACACCTGCACTGTGTTGTAGGAGAAAAACAAGGCTCACAAATCAATATTTCAATGTACTAACTCACTGCTTTGCAATATAGCTTGTTTATTATTTGTAAATGTACAAATATGTGAAAATTAATTGTACCATTTGCTTTCTCAAAATAAATATGTTTTTTCATCTACCAATCCAAATGTTTCCAAAGAACTGAGTGATTAATATCGTCTCTAAAACTGTGATTATGTCAATAAACATAAAGCAAGATATTGGACTAAGTATGACTCCAACTGTGAGTGATTTATAGTGATAAAAATACACAGATGCCATCTGTACCAACAGAAGAACACTCATCACAAATTTGTCTGATGGTAACACTTCTCTCTCATTTATACTGAAACGAGCACTATTTCTTTTCCAATGGTACTGGCAGTAAAATATGGCCACTTTTCAAGTGAGTAACCTACCAGCAGGAGAAATGCACCGAAAACTATGAATTAAACTACTTTGACTCTCTCCAGGCCTCCAGGACATACCACTGAATGCTCACCAAGTATTAAACCCACTTTGCCAGCCTAGCTCTGCTAACTCAGTAGCTGCTTCCACACTAAGAGGTTTTCTGGGGGTAACCCCTTACCTTTTGCAGAGAAAATCAAACCAAAAAAAAAAACCTCAACCAAAATAGCAAAAGCTTTATGTTCAGAAGCCAGCCTAAGTCATTAGTCTGCCTGTCTGATGCTTGCCAGCATCTTTGCCAGTTCAGCATTAAGCAAGAGGGCCATGGGGTATGCACTGGGGAAACCAGGGCAGGCAGTGAACACTCCGTGATAAATATCAGTCAACTTCAAATGCTGACAGAGGCATCAAAAGAAAAGGAGAATTTAAATAGAATCTGCACACAGAGAGCTTCCAGTAGCAGCAGTTGCAGAAACAAAGATACGATACCCAAAGCAGTGTTAATTTCTAACCATGAACCAGACACCGAGAGTTTGAGAGTGGTGAGGGGTTACATCATTATTACCACTTATTACCAGGTGTAATAAACCCATGGCAAGTGCAGGGGAGGCTCTGGCAGGGTCTGCCTGAGGATGCACAGCTCAGCCTCACATTCCCAGTCCTGGCCTGACTGTGACCGTCCCCAGATGTCCGGAGGAAGGGAGATTACAAACGCCCACAGCCTTTCAGAAATATTTTTTACTAGCAGTGTCCTAAAGTGTGTCTGCCTTGGGATCTAAAATATGGCAAGAATGTAAATTAAAGTGCAAAGTAAAGCTGTATTTATTTCTGATTTTTGTTCTGTCGCTGTGCTTCCACCCCCACTTCTGTCAGTGCTCCAACCCCGCAAAATTTCCTTTGTATCAGAAAGCTGACAGATTTAGCTCCTGAACACTTCAAGCTACTTTGCTTGCTGAAATTTAGGAAAACAGAACAGCTGTCATTCAAACATTCTTTGCAAGTAGCAAGCCTGTTCACTTTCTAATGTTTACTGCCCAAAAATCAACACTTAAATGACATGTCCTACTGACATCATAAACCCCACACTCCGATCTGACAGACATGTGGAACAAACGTGTGCCAGGGTCTGGGCTTCCAGAGTTCTCATACAGCTGATGTTGGGGATATGTGTAATAACTTCTTCTTTACTGTTTTGAAATGTGCAGAGCTTTTGGGTGCAGTGGTCACTCTTGGTCAGGTTATGAATTTGCCTTCTTGGAGTGAAGACTTGAGGATAATTCCACCTGGAGCAATTCACCGCACAGGGGCAGCCAGAGGAATGGATAAGGAGCAACTTGCCACAAGCTGGATGGCTGAAGCTGCTTATTCCGTGTAGATTTAATGGTTCTGGTGTCCTTCAGGACCACGCCAGGGTGTTACACTCAAATCCAAGATCTTTTTCTCCTTAACAAGCTGTGAGATCAAGAAGCCTCCCCTGGGCAGTGAGCATTTGTTCATGAGCTCCCTCATTCATGATTTCACATCACAGTCCTCACTAAATCTTCTGAAACGAAGTGCACTGAAAGCCACACAGAATCCCATTTTTCAAGGACTAGGGAAAGACACAGTTAAATCTCAGTTCTTGATAGCTTTTCCTCTAAGAAACCAACCGATTTTTAGATTCCATAGAACTATCACAGAAATGAAAACTAAATTCATTGACTACACACTAGACAACCCCCAGCAGTTTAGTTTCCATCATTTAAGACTTGCTGCTCATTCTAGGGGGTGGATTTTTAATTCCAACTTTGATGCTGCTCTGCTCATTAGCAGATTTCCATACCAGCCAAATGCCATTTATGTGACAGCAAGACATGCAAAAGTAGGTGATCTGAAATTATTTTCCCTAATGACGTTTTCTTTCTGGATGCAAAGAAAAATTGTGTCTGAACGTGTATCTGTACAATGCAATTACATGGCTTGACACAAACAGACACAGTAACTACAATCCTAAATTAAATAACTGCACGTGAAAATTCCACGAAAATTTAGCCCTGGAATTTACTATCCCTTGTTCACCTGTCAGCAACCAGCATCATGGGCATTTCTCTGCTGGATTGTAAGTCAAACTAGTGCAATGCTCATTCTAAAGCAGTAAACATTCACTCTTAACATGACTGACTGTGGATTTTTTACTAAAGTTAATGCAAAGATCCCAGGAAGCAGTAGACACTTTTCTATCAATGTGCCTATAAATATGTACTACTGGTTAAAAGTTGCATAATTTTTTATTCTGTCCATGCTGCAAAATACTTTAATCTAAACTTCTTTTCTTGAGAAAAGTGAAGGAAGATTGCTTCAGGTATCTGCACTTATCAATACCCCCATCCTGAGAACAACACAGCATGAATAAATTAAAAATGTGGCTGAAGACTGGAACAAAATGCTAATTTTACATTGTTATAAACCTACAGAGATAAACTGCATCCATATACCAACAGTTTTCATACTTTTACACCTCCAAATTAATAGAAGAACATGTCCTAAATATCTTTTTGTTCAAGGCCAGGTTGAAAAGGGCTTGGAGCAACCTGGGATAGTGGAAGGTGTCCCTGCCCATGGCACGGAGTGGCACAGGATGAGCTTTAAGGTCCTTTCCAACCCAAACTATTCTGGGATTCTATGATTCCATACAGGAAAGAACAGACACATGAAAGTAAATGTCACACTGCAATTTGGATAGAAAACAACTCAGAGCATGAAGGTTAACAAAGAGTTTGTTTCTGTCTTCTGAGGAAGCAGAACAAAGGTAATCATTTGATGATCTATAAAATCCCATCGTGGCACTCATTGTGGGTACCTAATTTTGTGCTGCTGACAGAAGTTTTACTCCTGGGTCTCAAATTTTGTGCCCATTTTATATCAACTTGTACCACTCGCTTACCTGGTGGCTCCTAAAGCCTTCACCTTTCATCCAGCAGTGGACACTCCTCGTGCTTCTGTCGAACGTCTGACAATTCCAGTTAATTGAAAGAAAAATGCCTAATCAAAGGCCCGGGTTTCAGAGAGGCGATGGTGACATACGGCTGCCCAGCTGGGAGCGTGCCTGAGCGCCGTGGCAGCGGCTGCAGAGACAGAGACAAACAGCCCCATCAAACACCTTCAGCAGGGCCAGGTGCTCCGCGAGGGAGCCAAAAGCCCAGGCTTCAAAGGCCCAATTATTGAGCAAAACCACGCGAAGGCAGCAGGTATTGTTCCTCCGTTTCACAAATGAGGTTACTGGGAGGTTGGATGAGAACCCTTTTGGAAGTGGCTGGGAAGGAATCCAGTTTGGTGTGACAGGCCTGGTTTTCACCCCCTGACTGACAGAAAAACCTCGTCCCCACGCGCGGCGGGGGCTGTGTGGGGCGTGCGGACACCGCCACCTCCCCCACCAGCCCCAGTGTAAATATTTGGCTTATCACAAACTCTGGCAGGTTTTCTGTGAGCCTTTTGGCTTGGGGGACATGCCTCTGTCCCTGTGGATTTGTTGGGACTGAGACCACCCATCCTTCACCAGCGTGATGCTGTTTCCCTCAGGGTTCAATGAAGGCAAAGCTGCTGTTAGGAAATACGGCAAGGGGAGGGTGGAGAGGCACTCGGAGCTGGATGTGGAAGTGGAGATGAGAGAATGCATCAGACTGAGGGTCCTTGTGGGTGGGAAATGGCACAGAGGGCAGGGACAGGCTGGGTGAGAGAGAAAGAGTCTGAGCCCTGAAACAAGGAGTGTGCAAAAGGGAAAACCACGCGCAGATGAGTGCAGGGAGACTGAAGAGAAGACAGAGTGCGGGCAAGGTGGGGGAAAGGATGCGCTGGATTGCTGGGACAATCAAAGAAAAAGGAAACGGAACAGGACAGTAATAAAGAGGAGAAGGAACTGCAGCTCGGTACATCCTGATTTGGATGAGTACACAGAAACTAGCCCTAAGAAGCTGCAAGGATGTCAGAATTTGGAATTATGTTTGAAAAATTAGTCTGACCTTCCAAAGTATATTTAAAAATAATCAAGGATCACAATTTTCAAGACAAGCAAAATCCATAAAACATGTTAAAAGTACTTTCATTAAAATATATGTCCTAAAGTCTGTCTTGGTGGGATTATCTGAATTTACAGAAGCAGAATTTCTGCCTCTGAATGTATATAAAACCTCCAAGTGTCTGAGTAGACACGTTCAAATCCAATCCCGGAGCAAATGCTGAGTATCCTGGACATTTGCAACACTCTTCCACGCTGTGTTTTCAGACACAAAACGTCTAAAGCTCTGTAGGGGCTGCTGGAGACAGAAATCCATCAAATCACGTGGGAAACCCCATTTCCGTGGGTGACGTCAGAATCGCCGCTGGTGGGAAAGTGAGAGAACAGCTCTCTCTGCTGGTGCTTTCCTGAAAAAATGGTGCTGGAGGAGGAATACATCCAGGATAATAAAGGATAGCCCGAGTTGCCCAGAGGCAGCTCCGCCTTTGCTCAGCCGCAGCGTCTGCATCGCCCCCGTTCTGCTGCTGGCCGGGGGCTGCGAAAGAACCGAGCGTGGTCAAACGCCGGAGCTGAAATGCTCTCGGCTGTACGAGTGCAAGCAGGCTGGGTCTTGCTGGGATAAGCACTCCCCGAAGTGCTTTGAAAACCAAGCAAAAAGAAAGAGGATTTGCTCCGCACCGTCAGGGGAGGGAGACGGCTCATTCAAAGGAGCACCCTCAGCGCTGATAGAGGCGGCTCTCGTCGTGATTTTCTGCTCCAAATAAGCAAAACTCCACCTCTGGATGACTGACAGGGTTCCTGCTCTATGTTATTTTAGTAAGCGGATGAGAACAGAAGGTCGTCAGCTAAACTTTATCCAAATGCTGCGAGCAGTGGCTTTACACAGCGAGAACACTTTATAATCAATATGTGGTCCAGGAGAAGACAAAAGCTAAGCCCCGACTCCTGCTGGTTTTGGTTCTTTGCTTTGCAAGTTCGGGATAGAGAGAGCAGTTCACCATCCTTAAGGAAGCAAAGAGACTCTGATGTGGGAATCTGCAGTATTTTAGGGTTCATTGGTGGGTACAGAGCACAGTGAGGAGCTACTGCAAGAGGGTTTGGCGCGTTCCCCATCCCTGGAAGTGTCCCAGGCCAGGCTGGACGGGGCTTGCAGCAGCCTGGCATAGTGGAAGGTGTCCCTGCCCATGGCGGAGCGGGGCAGCTGCTTCCCTTACACAGCCTGGTCAGAACTCACCACTGTGAGGAAGAAGAAGAACAGAAGAAATTAGGAAAAAAGCAGATAAATAGGGCTTCCTTCTTAAGCTTTTGATTTCCGTGTTAAAATCAAGAATAAAACCCCATGATGTCAGTAACCATGATTATAAACCAAATAAACTCACTTTTACCAAAGCCTTGGTTCAAGAACATCATCAGATGTTGAATTATTATATCAAATGAAATTATGCCTTCACTGAATCCAGATTTTTTCTATAGCGTTTTCATGCTTAAATGAATTAAATATATTGCTCAATACATTTTCTTTTAATATAAAACCATGGCAATATTTTAAGAATGTTTCCATGCAAGGATTCTTACTATAGTATTATTTTTCTTTATACGTAGTGTAGAAGGAACAAAAATAGTCCAATTTTGTGGCCCTATTTCTACACAAAGGATAGAGTATTTATAGGATTTATTTAGGCTATATTTATCAAAAACTCAAAGCAAGTTAAATTTTCAACTGTCATTAATTTGTGGATTGTGAGCTCACATTGCCTACAGGTAGCCCACAGAGAAATGTTTATTTTGTGAAACCTGTAAAGAGAACTTGGAGTTATTTCTAAATGCTAACATCATACAAAATTTGCATTTCTGGAAATGAAACTATTTTTTATGTCATATTGCAATAAAAATCAAGACACACTTTGTGAACAAGTCTTTCAGACCAGTTAGGCATACAATTACATGTGCAGGAGGCATGCACAATTGTGCAGCTAATTTGTGCATGAAATTACTTTGATTGCACATCCTAATTGGATAAATGTGTGTGCAAATGGCAGCAGTCATTGCTGCTGCAATTATCCAATGCACTCCCATAGTCATGGCAACTGTCTGCAGAAATGAGATGCAGCCTTGCATACCTAACTGGGCTTGGGGTTTCAGCAGAAATCCTTTTTGTTTTCTCCTACCAGGTCACTTGGGCACAATATTTCTGGAAATTTCACACTTATTTCCCATCCAGATGAGGCAAAGTGATGGATACCAGCTTTGCCAAGGAATCTGATTGTTTAGTGAACAAGAAGAGGGAAAGCCGGGAGTTCTTGTCTAGAGGTGGGTGCAGCAACTTGAGTCTGCCTTTGATAGGGAGAAGATTAAAAATCTCCAGCAGTATAAAACACAGCAGGAACATGGAAGTTTATTTTCCTGACTCTTACCTGAATTAGAATTACAAAATGTATAGGTTGCAATTATGGTGGGAGTGGGAATGGGAAGGGTGGGATCCTTTGGCCTCAGCCCACAGAAGGTTCTGGACCATCACCACTGGCTCAGTTTGAGCTTTTTGTGGAGTTGTTTTCATGACCCTCCCTGACAGTAATTTATAGAATTAATAAGTGTGAAAAATCTTCTGTCTTCTCACAGATGTTTTCAGTAATTCCTCCCGACATGACAACCATCCCTGTACAATTAACTTCAATGGTCACAGTATGCAATATTAAAATGAAAATAAATTCTTCCATTTGAAAGCAATGGAATTAAAATACATATCCATATTATAAGTAAGGGCCCAAATCCTGAATGAATCCTTAAAAGAAGCAGTTGTTTACAATATTTCTTCTGAATTTAAAGAGCTCTCTAAACATCCAGAGATACAGAAAAATGCTTTTCAATAAGAATGGGCTGTTCAAAGGAGGCTGGTGGGGTTTGAAACTCAGTGGGACAAAGGTTCCATAAAGTCCTTTACAGCCCTGGAAAATCCTCATCTAAACAGAGACCGAGCAGCTAAGGAAAAGCAGAAGGGGAAGGGTGAAGTTAATGCAAACTCTGCTATCAACCCACCAAGAGCATTAAATCAAGCACTTCCAAAGCACTCTCAGGAATTTTAAGGATTTTCCTCAGCCAGACGAGTTTATTTTGCTAGCAGAAGGTGTTATTGCGAATCTATCTTAGAAATGAGTGAAACAGCTTCCTCCCTCAATTGTTGTCTGCAATTCTGGTCACACTCTTTGAAAAGTAAAAATGGACAGAACAGACCAAAGCACTCTGCAGAAGAGCCAAAAAAAAAAAAAAAGAAGATCAAAGCTATGAAAAAAACAGGAGTGAAAAATAGGACATTTTTCTTTAGTCGAGATGTGTAAGAGGATGATAGATAGCATAGGGAACATTTAAGAAAGTAAATTAAGTGTTTACTCTGTTTACTCTCATAACAGAGGCAGAAAAGGGAAGTACATTTAAATCTAGAAAACCCCACTCTTCTTAAAACAAAAGCATAAAGAATCTGTGAAATGCATTGCCAACAGAAAGCACAAGAAATGAGGATCCTGTCAATATGGACATGGAACTATGCATCTCTGTAAAAATTGCTAATGTCTGCAATTGTACCAATTCACTTTTAGGAAGGTTTCAGATCATTTCTCAAACTCAAAAATCCTACATCTCTTCAAGCTAATTATTTTGGTTAGAAAAGGCCCTGGCTGGCCTGATGTGTTTCTTTGGCAAGGAGAGTTCTGGTCTCCTCAGTGTGTCCTTGCAGGGAACCTGCCCCATCCTCCCTTTATTTCACTGTCTCCTTACAACTTTGCTGGCGTTCCAAAATGCCTTTGGAAATAAAGGAATGACATTATTCCCGAGCCAAGACAGAGGCAAGCTCTGTAAATTGTAAGGCCTGTCTTGAGCAGGAGCATCTTCATTTGCTGTTTTCTGTCTCTTAAATGTTTCTCTTTTTGGGTGTTGCCTGGGCACGGCGGTGACACTGAGCTGAGGGTTTCAAAGCAGGATGAAGGTCTCTGCCTCGATGCTTAGAGCTGAGTTACAGCCACCTCCCTGAACATTCACGTAGTTTCCCCTCCCACATACGCTTTTACTTTGCAGTTTTTACCTTAACTTGAGAATTCTTCATTTTATGGATTGTGCAGTGGTAAATCTGATCCCCAAGACACCTAAATCTCCTGTGATTTTGGGCAGGTTGCAGCCTCCTCGTGGAGTTGTGTTTCCCCCCAAAATGGGGTATCAGCCCTGTTTTATGAGGTTTCCAAGTGTGCAGCACCCGAGCCAACAGCAGCATTCCACAAACACCATCAAACTAACAAACGAGGCCATGTATTAAGTCCCATAATGTTGGAAGGAGGTGGGAGAGATTTGGGTTTTGATAGCTTTTATATCATAATAAAGATGGAGGGATAGCAGTTTTGGAACTTGTTGATATGCATGGAACTCCAGAAGCTCCTGTTCTTTCACTGCAGCGCATCTATCATGGCTATTCTCTTCCAGGACATAGAAAAATGATTCAGCAGAAATTGAAGTTCCTCATCTCTATGCTGCAAGGGCTCATATTCATTTTCAGGGCAGTTGAGAGCCTCAGAAAGATAGTTATTGTTAGCATGCAGCATCGCTGGCCCCCGAGATGCCCTGCTGAGGACACTCCATCAAGGAAATCACAGCCCTCCTGCTCGCCTGTAAGTGATGCCCTGCTGTCCTCACAGCCTATTACACTGCCCCTGGGAAATGTGTCCCTTGTCACCTGGGGAATTCAGAATTTTCAGCTGTTTGCTGCCTGCAGGTGTAACACAGCTCGCCTTTTTTCTGCAGATGGCAGTGTTCTCTACGTACAGGGGAGGAGGAGGACTCGAAAATGGTCTGTTACATCTCTGCTGGGAGAAAGAGCCTTTGAAAGTGTTCCAAACTCTTATACCTCTACTCCAAAATCCGTGTATTACAACCACTGTCCAGTTCTAGCAGGAGTAGGAAAGAAAAATTCATTTCTCCGACACAGGTTACAAAAAACTTGTGGGGTTTTTTTGTTTGTTTGCCTTAATAATTTTTTTAACATTCTTCCCATGGAAATAATGTGGAAAAATAGATGCAGTTAAGATGTCACAGTCAGATCTTGTGATTATTTACAACTAGAGCTGCAGTCATTATTTTCTTTCTAATTTTGAACTTTAAAAGTGCTTGTACAGAAAGGCAAACCAAGCACCCGGGTTTCCAGCATTGTGTTGTCAGTCAAAAAGATCAAGAGTATGGACAATTTGAAAGGGAAATGACATAACTGACACTGGCCAACTGCAACCTCTATTCCCCCATTGTTTCATATTCAGAGAACTTCATATTTCTCTCTAAGTTTCAGCCCTGAGCCATAATTTTTTTATGTATCCAGCTTCAGGTCTGACAACATCTCAGCATTTAAATTTTTTTCATCTGGAAATATGTATTAAATGGTGTGAAATGACAAAGGAGTCTTCAGAGCCAAAAGTCATCATCAGCAGTAGATTAAAAAACTGATAAAAATATTAATCCAGTAAATGATATAAATGCATATTTCTCTTACATTCCAGTTTCAGCAGAGCTTGCTCCTTTTGGTGATGTCAGTGGAAGGACAAGAAGGAGAGGAGAGGGCTGTGTTTCGGTTTAGCTTCACTTCAGTGACTCCTGGTTCTCATTTAACATCAAATCTCCTTCAGTGCTGCTCAGTTTCTTGCACTCTTTTATGTCCATCAGCTCTTCCCCAGTCTAAGTAAAAACAGTTTTGTAGGTTGTTGGAAAAGAGATTAAATCACCTCAGCAAACAGTTTGGGCATTTTCCCTTCGACCCCTCCAATTTCTCCCAGGACCCCTCTGTCTGGGGGCTCTGTTCTTCTTATTACTTTGCAGCAATTTAACCAATTAAAACACAGGTCTGTAACCACAGCAATAATATCCGAGAATTACCACACACTTTTAACTTTAAGAGCAGATATTCACTTTAAATGAGCTGCTCTGGTTTCTGTATTGTAGTCACAGAATTTCAGTCTTTAAGTGCAGCAGTTTGTTAGTGCCTTGTCTGGACTCACCTACTTCACAGTAGGGCAAAATTCAGATTTGAGGACTTTTTGAGAAAGAAAAGCCATCACTTTCCCTGGTTGCTTTCGTCAGAGTTTTCAATGATGAGCTGGCTTTGCTGGAGGTTCTAGCCCTTGCTGTGTTTGCATCAAAGGGGCTTTAGCAAACAACCCTTGATCCGAGGAAGTTATTTGTAGGCAAACAGTTTATCCTATTAAGTTCTTTTTTAGATGTACAGGTGTTTCATTAGCCTGACTTACACTTGAAGCTCTTCTCTACATCCTCTAAGTTCTTTGGCACTGTTTACAATTTAAATACCAGAATTAATGAGAAAACACTGCAGAATCAAAAATTAAACCTCCCTGGCCTCGGCAGGGCACAACACAATTTTTGTATTATTATTTAATTAATCCCACGTTGCACAGCATTCGCTGGGAGGTTCTGCTGAGTCATTTAGGACCATTGTTTTTAAAGCTCTTTCAAAGTCGCTCTGTGCCTGGACGCGGTGTCCATGCTGTGGCTGGGAGCTCCTTCCCTGTGCTCCCGGAGCCTGGGCTGCAGCAGCATTAGCACATAGCTCATTATAATGGCCATGCTCCCATTACCAGTGTATTACTGAGCATAATGGCCCTGTCCTTGTCGATGCTGATTAAGCCATAATCATTTTGTCAGTGGCAAATGTTCGGAGTGGTATTGCAATATTTATGTTACATTATTGATAAGAATATTGAGGACATTATACTTTTCCAGCCTGGCAGCAGAGCTGCCTTTCCAAGGGTATTTCCCACTGTTGGCTCCTGTGTGAGGGCTCGGAGCTGGTTCAGATCTGTTTTACACACCCTGCTCCTAATCCTCTGCTCGTTTGTTGTGCTGTAGCACAACTTGCACCTGAAATACACACTACATCTGTGCAAATGTCTTTATGAACATGAATTTTGAAGAATGAGATAAAATTCATGTAATGATACCTGTCATTCACAATGCAACACTGACTGTCAAAAGGACTGGAATTCCCTACAAACCTTTTCTATTCTTTGCCTGGGGTTCCTGAAGTTAATCAGCCTATAAGTAATTCTCACAAACCCTACTATCAAATTAAAACTAGAAATTGAGTCTGGTAGAAAAAGAGCAAACACACACTTGGAAAATCTGTAATTTACAATGATGTGACTTGTAAACAATGGAAACACAGTTACTAATATTTATTTCTCTCTACTAAATTTCGAACAAGCTGCAAAACTGAGTGGATCCCACTAAAGCTAAATTCCATAGGCTGAGTTTTCATGGGAATAGCACTTAAGAAGCTGAGAATGCAACAAAATATTGTTAGAAATACTGTAGGCGGGGCAGGTTATGTGAAATTAAGCAAGGACAATTTGGTAAAAAGTTAGAGGACGATTTGAAAGCATTTTATGACTGGAACAAGCTTGTTCCCAAAAAGTTGCACACATTTCAAGAAAAGCTCATTGGAAACAAAGTCACTGAGCTTGTGCTAAAACCAGAGTTGTATAAAGATAAAATGGGTACTGTAAGTGGCTTATAAATGGAACTACTATAGCACTTGTTTATGATATTCAAATGAATATTAACAAATATTAAAAAATAAAAATAATTCTTCATTTTATTTAAGAAGTACTTTTCTTCTTTGACCAGCTTTCTGTTTTATATTACTCCTGCTGAAGTACTGCCCCTGAAAAGGCTGTGTGCGGTGGAGCAAACCTGGTGCCTTGACTGAGAGGTAGCATTTGCATCTAGATAAAAGTCAGTAACGCATTTTAAAGGCTGAGAGTTTTGTGGTATTTTCCTGAAACGTCTGAGTTTTCTTTTTCATTCTGTGGATACCCACAAAATTGCTGCTGAAAAGCAGAGTTACCCGAATCCTCCCCAGCTGACACGAGGCATCCGTGTATTCTCTCCTTCCCTTTGATGAACACCGAGCAGCCAACGCAGCCATCTGGTCAGGGAGAGAGGAATTGTGTAAAAATGAGATATGCGTGTGTAAATAAAAGATTGATGAATGAAACCCTGAAAGCTGAGATGAAAGTGAAGCAGAACAGACAGGTAAATCATTCTGATACTTATGTTAGTGCTGAAATTATGTTCCTCTACTTTCTTTTTTTTTTCTTTCTGCTGACAGCAGTGCAGGAGACAAAAAATACTTTCAATTTTGCTGCTGACATAAGTGCTGGAGGTTAGCAAACTGTTTGAGTTCTATTGCTGAGGAAGGATGCTTTAGTCAGGAGAAGTGAGAAAGTTTTGTGGCTTCATTTTTAATTACTTGGTTCTTTAGTTATGAAGCTCCAACTTCAGCGTTACCTCCAGAGCAGCCTAGGCTGGCTTGCCAAAACTGAAGCTGTGTTTAGAAAAAAATATAAGTTCTGTATATCTTCTGGCAGAATTTGAAAGCTAGATTCCTTCCCCCACAGGTCTCTGAATTTTCAGTAAATAAAATATTAAGTTTAGCCAAAGTAAAATGGAAGTAAAATCCAAGCAATTCTTTACAGGCAAGCTAATGGGCTAGGAGCCCATTAGGCTGAAAATGCAATTAGGATGTGTTTTTAATATGAAAATTAAGCTGACATTTTAGGAATGAACAAAAAAAGATGGTCATATGCAAAAAATCCACTGCAACTCAACTAATCACTGTCTGACATTACAGAAAGCTTACTGAGTACACCTGCAACTGCTGCACTAAGGAAAAGTAACCAATAACTCATCCAACATCTGAAATATCTGAAATACCCACTGCTTGTTTGTTGGTGCGTTGGGCATTTTATAAATTTAAAGCCAGCAGCAGCCTCTGTTCACTAATATTTTGCATAAGTTCCATGAAACAGACTCACTTTGTAGATCAGCATTATCAGTCTTATTTCTGAGTTTTACTAAGTACAGTGATGGATATTTAATATAAATGATACAACCATGCACATCACCACGTTTAAGAGGTTTGGCCTTTTGACTGCCAGTTTTGTATGCTGTGGCTCTTGGTTCCCTGATAGTTTCGGAGATGCACCGTGAGATGTGAAGGACTTTCCCCACAACTGTCTGCAGAATAACATCTGCAACTGAGCAGCTCTGAGTCCATTCAAAGAGCCAGAATTTATCCTGTGCTTATCACTTCATTTGACACATTAATTTTAGGGATAATCTTCAAAGGCAGATGCAGGCATTTGACACCAGCCTTTTCTCTAAATCACAAGAGTTCATCCACATGTAGAACAGGGAAAGAAATGCTGTCCCCATAAATATATACAGGCAGTTACATTTACACAAAACAAAAACCAATCCAAACCTTTTCACACTTGGGAATATCCATTCTAGATTCCACCTCGGCATTAACATCTCTGGGAATGGGAAGTTTTTGAATAAAAAATACTGCAGACTTGTTGGTAGAGAAACGCTGGCAGTTCACCACACAAATTATTGTAAAAATCAAAGGTGTAGATTAACTTATCTCTAATTTGAGCTAGAAGGATAAAATGGGAACAATGCTTTAATCTGTGCTCCACCATTTGTTCCATAGGGAAATCAATTAACTTCTTCTATTTGCTTTTGCAAGTTATAAAATAGAGATACTAAATATCAGTCATCGTATCAAGCTAAAAATCAGAAGAGTGTTTAAGGTGGCAAACAAACAAAATTACCATGAATCCCATGGAAAGAAAAGGGAATACTCTCCTGACATGAGAAAGATTATTTCCTTTGAGAAAAGGCAAGATTAAGCAGGGATAACGTGGGAGTCCTGGCACATTATTTAATATAATATTTATTGGACACTACTGAAACAGAAAGAGACACAGCCACTGTCTTGCAGGACACAAGACAACAAAAGAGCCCAACAAGCTGTCCCAGCCAAACCTCACCGCCTTCACCTGCCAGCCATGCTTGGGAATCCAAGAGTATGGGTGGAAAAGAATTGATTTTAGTAAACAGAATTCTACTTCAGCTGTATTAAATTCCAGACAACAGCAGGATCTCCAAGACACCAGTTCTTAATTCAGTCTTTGCTTCTCCTGAGTCTCACAGTTTGAGATCTCTTCATACAAGAGAGGAGATTTGCAAGGAGGATGCAGGCACAGGCCAAGGGAAGAGCCAAGTGAAGGTGACTGCAGGCAGAATGAATCTCTTGGGCTAAGGGACCCTGGAAATCCTGTAGCCAGACAAGGCCTGGGCGAGGCTGATGGGATTTCTGAGGCCAGCCTGGTGCTGGGGGAAGGCAGTGCCTAAAGGCAGCAGAGCTCAGCCCTCCCCGTGCTTCCTCCCAGTGCTGTGCTCAAACACACACTAAAACCAGAAATCAATGAGGAACGAAGGTATCCTCTTCCCTTACTGGGATTTCTCTTTCCTATGAATCAAGGAAAATAAAAATCCCCAACAGTCAGAAGCAGCACCTCGTACAAAAACTACACACCGTCAGCCGAAGCTACACAACAGTCTCAGATAAATCTGTTTTGATGATTTTGAGCAATTGCTTTCAAAACAGAACATGGTGTTGAAAAGGAAGCCATAGGAACATATTTTACATTGAAAGGCTTTGTGAAATTATGTAACGTGTAAAAACGGAGAGATTTGGCCTCTGTTCGCTTTCCTTCCGTTCCTCATGGTTATTATTGCCTCATTATACAGTCGTTTGTACAATGTTTTGGCAGACATTCACTATTGCATAAATTAAAGTTGCTGAATCTAGTCATGCCTACAGGTCTTTATGAAAATACCAGCAACATTTTTATTTGAATGTCAAAGTTTGTCAACCATTAAACTGATTGATTTTTCATTATGCAATTCAATAGAAGAAGCAATCTCCAGTCTGTATGCAACATTACTCAGAGAAAAACACCCATCTTGGAAAAATCCTTCCTGCTTAAAGTCTCTTCACAAAGGAACTATGCTTTAAGGCTGGCTTCAGACATTTTATTAATACAGTAGCAACAGATAAGATGTAATTCAATTCTGTTAAAGAGAATGAATTTATCTGTGGTAATCCAAAAATTCCAATAATCCTTTAAAAACCTTTCCAAGTGGCTTTATAAGTGAAGTGTCTGTTGGTGTCAGGAAGAAGAGGTTGAAGCCCTGCAGTGTGAAGCCACCAGAGCACCCAGGACCCCAGCCAGAGTCAGCACAGTACCTCAGGCTCCAGCAGAGAATGAGCTGTCCCAGAGAGCCCAGCATCGAGCCCAGAGAACAATCTCCTCACCTTGTTTAGTGTTGATCTTCTCTGCAAAATCCCCAAGGACAGAAGTGCCCAGAAAGAACTCAAAACTCACCTCATATTCCTCTGAACTCCAGAGAATTCTGAAACTCACATCCAGAGCTGCATTTAGTTGTCCCAGAGCAGGATGAGGTCAGTGGGGTGTCCCAACAGCCCCTTTCCCTTGGCAATGCCCAGCTGTGGCCAGAGAAAATCATCCAGAACTGCAAAGCTTCAAGCAGGAACTATTTCATCACCTCTCACCCAGTTTGACTCCCCCCACCACGCACTCCCCATGTGCACAGAAAGGAGGAGGGGGCCAGCAGGACTTACATTTTTCTTTACTTTCTCTTACTTCCCTCTTATGACTCCAGTATTATTCTTGGCCTGGCACCATGAAACCCCCTGGATGATGTTTGACTCCAAGATTAAAGAGTGCAAAGCACACAATAACGAGACCCATTGAATTAAACTGGGACATGTCACAAAGTTTACAAAATGAGGCCCAAATACACAGAATTCAAGCTGTAAAGAGGTGAATTAAAACAAGAATGTGCACGATCTGGTCACTGAATATAAACTACATTTAGAAGTTAAGGACTTAAGGACAACGGTGAAATATTATCCAAAACAGAGCTGTGCTTACTGAGCCTGTGACAGGAATCCAACTCACTGCTTTTAGTTGGAAATCTCCCTAGAAAAGATTATTTATGTAAATAATATTTTACAAATGCTTAGAGAAATGCCATGAAGAAATAAATCCATAGAATTCATTATCCCTACTAAAAGGATTACATGGAGTACAAAATCCAGCAGTTATTTTGCACTTTATAACCACAAATAAAGCACACATTCATATTTGTGGTAAGAAACTGAGAGGTGAAGTGCTGTCTAATTACCTGATTTACAAGCAGGATCACAGAATAAAATTTGGACAAGCTTCCAATTACCTAAATTCAGTGTTGCAAATCCCAATTCTCTTCAAGGATAATATTTCAAACTTCTGTTCAGTGTTTTCTGAGATTCTTGCTTAGTTTAGTCTATTTCTTTTTTTTTTTTTTTTTCTCTCAAAGGAAAGGATGAGTTAAACTCTACCAAAAAAATAATCATTAAAAAACCCCCATGTTTAGTGCACGTAGCAGCATTTTTCAGACTCACTGGACCATGGACAATGAAACTGAAAGCTAATGTCAGGTTAGAGTAAGTTTATTTTTAATTTAATAGCACAGTCAGAAGCACTTCACTACTGAAAGTTACGACTTTCATTACGTCTATAAATAGGCAACCTACTGAATTATCGACTAGAATGTTAATGATATTAGCATTAAGTCCTAATTAAACAATGAAGCAATATGCATTACAATCTGCCAGCAAAATATGCATAATCAGAAAAAGATTTCAAAAAATAAGGATAATTTTGTTATTTTTATTAAGCAGTAAACAAAGAGTTTGTGCTGATTGGTGAAACCTCACTTGAGAAACATGGGAAATGTCAGGGATGGAACAAGGGACTGGAATAACAAAACATCTGCTATCCCTGTCACGTTACAAGAGTTACATTGCATTTTTTCCTCAGATCATTTGCCCCTCTTCTCAGATATTCCTGCTATCCATTTTCACAGTAATCATTACCACTGTTCATTTTCTTTCTCAAATACATTTACTTTTATATTTCATTGACCTCTCAAAAGGCTTCAGAAAATACCTGTCACCATTTTACACCTTTTTACTACAGCATTAAAGGGAAATGACTCAACCACGTTCAGTGAGGAAAGCAGTGCCAGAGCCAAAAATATATACCCATTTCTCTGCAGTGCCAAGTGGATCCATAACCCACTGCTGGTGCTACTCCTCACGGGAGTCCTGCTCTGCCCCCCATGACACCTGTGCACGTGCTTGCAGACGTGTGCATGTCAAGTGATCCCCCAGCAGACAGGAACATCCTCACAATGCAACTGAGAGGGCTGCTGGCTTTTACCACACTCGTATTTTCACTTAGAATCAGACTGAGAGTCTGGCAAGGAATCAAATGTTTCCTGGCTTAAAACTTCGATGGAAAGAAAATACATCATGTACAAGTGTCACCAAAATAAGTCATTTTACAGTGGCTTCCTTAATAGTAGATTTTAAAAATATTTTTCATGAAGTCATTTTTTCTGTCTTAAAAATGTCTGATGTGATTTTAAAAATGGTGTATTCATTGTTCTGTATTATTTCAGCATCCAAATAAGGAGCAGGGGAATACCCCATGACTTAAGCTAGTAAGTTACTGTAAGAATTCCATAGTGGATTCTCCCTGGATAATCTACAGTCTAAAAATGATTCACTAAATGTACTTAGCTGGGGCTGACACAAATTTTGCACAAGAAAAAAAGGCTGAATCCACTGGATAATTTATTCACAACAAAGGAATCAACCATGACTTGCAGTGACTTTCACGCTAGGGAAAAGTTCCCAGAGCAGGGAACTGTTTCCTTGCATTGGGCTGACAGCTGGTCTCTCATCATGATTAAATGGCTTTCCCTTGGGTGAGCTCCAGAAATATGCTTGGGTTTGAGGCAGAATAGATGCAGAATTCCACATTAGCCATTGTAGGGTTTCTTATGCACACAGAGTCTGAAACAGCCCAGGAGGGTTTGGATCTGGGATTTTTATTTTTTTTTAATATTTTGGTTTTCCAGAGAAGGCTCTCATAGCCTTTCTCAGACTCAAATTTCCACTGATTAAAAACTTGTTCCCCGCTCTGGACATCCAGCTCAGCAAAACCCACAC
This sequence comes from Struthidea cinerea, assembly GCA_013397865.1. Classification (NCBI taxonomy): domain Eukaryota; kingdom Metazoa; phylum Chordata; class Aves; order Passeriformes; family Corcoracidae; genus Struthidea; species Struthidea cinerea. The sequence continues at coordinate 1,185,530 of VZTI01002729.1, forward strand.
TGGTTTTATGGCTTGTGAACTGGTTTTGATGTGCCAGTGAGCTGGAGACTGGTACAGCATTACCCAGGTGTTTCATCATTACTGACCTCAGCGCCAGGATCGAGCCAACAATCGCTCACAAGAGAGCAGCATTTCCCAGACCAGCTTAGACCAAAAGAAAAGGAGTGAGACAGAGCTCCTGAGAGCTTCCTGAAGCTGGAGCAGCACAAAAGCACCTCTAAAAGCCAAAGGTGCATTTTTTTGACACCAACTGCTGTCATGCCAGCAGAGAAGCCTGCTCTGTTTCAGAGGGCACATGGAGGGTCCATAGGCTTGGCCTGCCTCACTTCCTAAAGTCTTAACACTACAGAATGTAGGAACAGCACTAAGGCCTTCTCCAGAGACCCAAATATAAAATGAGTTATGGGGTGGCACTTCAGAAGGAAGTATGAGATCCTGAAAATCTCCATCTAAAAATGTGGGTGTTCTAAGACTTTGTGAATTGTTCAGTCAAATACATCTGGGTCTGATATACACTCAGGTTGATACCTTCCGTCTCGTTTGTCAGTGTATGCAAGTAGTGTAAAATAAATTGTCTGTTGGAACTGTGACAGGAAGAGTATTTTCTATTAAAGTCCCTTCTGATCAGACCTCCCATGCAGTCAACAACTGCATCTTCCTGATACTTCACTGTCAACTTTCTAAATCTCAGGTGTCAGTGAGATTTACAGCATTCCTGCTGGGCTCCCCAGCTAGATTTTGAAGAACCATTCACTCTTACAAACAGGAACTGGCAGCCTGTAAATAAACATAATGGTGGAATTGCTAATAAGCTCTATTTCCACCACAAGTTATTTTGTTGCTGGAGATGAGGCTGACAACATGAATTCCACATGGCTGACCATTTCCTACCACTCACCTCTACAGCTCAAAGAATCCTTCTATGCCAGCTTCTCATCACATTAAAAAAGTTCTTGAAATCCTACACCTAAGCTAACATTTCCATCTGATCACTGCAGCAAGCTTACTGTTAAACTGGGTTGCAATAAATGAATGTTTGATATCAGTATCTCAAACTTCCAGTCACAACCAGTTCTACGTCTTCCCACAGAAACTTGGCATTATTACTTAGCCAAGGAATGCAGGCAATTGCTCTGCCACCACAACTCTCCCACATATTTTTGACAATTCTGGCAATGCAGGTAATTCTAACTTTTGGACATTCTATCGTGGTTGATTTCTGCAAAAGTTTAAGTGATAAGCTTCCACGAATTAGTAATTTTGTCATACAATACACATACATACACACACTGGAGAAAAAGTGTTAGGAACTGCAGACAAACACACAGATCAACTGTTTCATGATGTGATCTCAGCAAATTGCTTCCCTTGCTGAAAAATCAGCAAGTGCATTAATGGCAGGCTCAAAATCCTCAGAAATAATTAAAAAAGGACATGAACAGAAGACAACCCACCAGAATCTGCAGAGCTTATTGATAATTAATTGCTGAGGAGAGCACTCATTATGGCAGAAAAGCCAGCAGAGATCTCTGGAGCAGTTTAGGGTAGTTCCACAACAGACTTTTTACATCCAAGGACTGACTTGCTACCAATATAAAATCACCAGTTAAGTAAAACCCAAAAATGCACTGCAGACATTCTACAAAATATCTACAGTAGTAACTGAGTAACTGTGTATGAGCAACAACCTACACAACACAGAATGAATAAACTTACTCACAGATAAAAAAATGTAATTCTCATTTGTACTGCCAAGGTACTGAAGCACATGCATGAGTGTTAAGGAAATTAATTTTATCCTTTCTCCAGAAGAGATTATGGATTGTAAGTGACCCAATCTTTTATTGAGGGAAAACAGAACATTAATACTCCTCACTTGTCATTGATCAATACATCACTAGCAAATTATACTTGAAATTAAGCTGTTGCAACTCACACTGCTGATGCAAAATGATTTAGAGGAGAGAGAGAGGGGGCTAAAATAAAACGAGATCCAAACCAAGGAGCTGTGCAACCTCCTGAGTATGGAGAGGGAAATTGCATTTCCCAGCTACATAAGGAGAATCATTGGGGGAACTTTGACAAGAATCAGTCTATGGAAAATATAAAATACAATGTAAAAGAGAAAATCTTGGAAAGCCCCCAAATCCCCTCCAGAGCATTCCAGTGAAACAGCTCATGCTCCAGCACATTTCCACACAGGAGCTGGCAGTGCCTGGATGTTTCTGAATCAGCAAGTCTAACAGGCAGATATTTTGTTTCAGGGGTCAATTTTCCCATTGATGCAAGGAGGATTTACACATGCAAGTCCCATTAACATTAATAGGAGTTGCCCACATAAATCCCCCTGCAATGATAGGAGAAAAGACCCAATAGTTTGCAAGCATCCAAGTTCTAATGATTACCTGTCAAATGGCCCTAAGCATCATCATCACCAGAAAAAGCAGACGAAGCAGCTTCATGGCTGAAAATACCTGCAAAGGAGCAGTAACCACCTGCAGTCCTACAGTCAAGGCAATGCCACATAAGGGAAAATGGCATAAAATGGACTCTTTGAATATTAAGGGTTAATCCAATTAACCAACTTAAAAAGAAAGTACTCATTAAAAAGGGAATTCAAACATATCAAAGCACTCCTTAGGAAAAAAAAGGTGTGAATATTGTATGAGCTCCAAGGTGCTTGAAGGATAATACAGCTACTTGTTTAAAAATTCAATTAACCTTATCTTTCTTTAACTTGATTTATTAATAATCCTACAGATAAATTGCCAGTTTTTAAAAAGTCATGTTATCTTTTGAATACATCCTGTATGACAAGCCTTAAAAACGTCTTCAAATAAGCCTAACCCTCACTTTGCATGCTTACATCATTTAAAGAAAGAACAAAAAGCAGTTCAGAGCGTGATTTCTGTAAAATACCACGATCAACAGTCTGATCTACTGCTCCTGCAAGTGAGCTATTGGGTACTCAAGTACCATAGGAAAAACATTTAATGTTTCCATTCACCCTATGAAAGAGACATGAAAACAGTTTTTAAGCAGTCAATGTAGTGTAAAGCCATAGCCTCCAACTTGTACATCATTCCATCGGATCTCAAATCAAATTTGCACTATTTCCAAACCTGGCTTCACATGGACATAGAGCACTCAGATATGAATTTATATAAACTTGATAACACAGGTACCCATATTGGCAATTACAGGTGTCCTCGTGCTGAAAGCAAAGAGAATTCTCAGGAAATCCCAGCTATTAAATGAAGTGCTTTTCTTTGAAAAAAAGTTGAAAGAAAACACAGGACAATGCACTTGCAAGCAAACCTTTAATTTTCATCAAGCGATTTCCTTGTAAACAGAGATGAGAGATTCAGCAGTGATCCCTGTTTCTGACAGACAAACAGGGATAGGTCCCTCCACTTAGCTCTTTTACAGATCTGTAGGTGTTAAATACAATCACCATACACTCATGCTTTCCAATACACAGAGAAATTACAGCTAAATGAAGAGGCAGCCTGCTAATTAATATATATATATAAATAACTGCTCAATCACAGGCATCCAGAGGTTACAGCGGTCGAACATTGGGAACATTCCAGCCACGTGTTTTTCTGAGGACTTTGGGATTATGCACACACAGACACACACGTACTGGTACCTATCCAACAAAGGGTGCAAACACTAACCCTGAAATGCAAACTGGACAGTGGGTACGATGCAGGACAAAGAGAACAGTATCAGTTATGCTGTAAAAAAATAAATAAATTACCCTTTCTGGCCTGGAGCCAGTTTCAAGGCAGGCACGGGCACCACGGGACTGTACAGAAGCCTGGCTGTGGCATGGCCAGGCAGTGCTCAATGTTCATGACTGAATGGCATTTTTTATTCACTTACAGTATTTAAGCAATGCTGGAACCGTCTCCACCTTCATGAAGAAGTTTAAACCCCAACTCATCAACTCTTGCTGATCTCTAGAGATACTACTGATCTACTGGGTGTGCATTTTAAAATAAATCTTTAAGTACATGATAAATACTTTTCATGTCTGATTTCAAGCATGGTTCAGAAGAAGTGCAAGTTTAACATGGTCATTTACAACAGCTTTCTCATTCTGTCATTTTTTCATACAAACTAGGTTTATAAATACTTCAATAAATTTTATTGTATAAATGCTTCATGATTTATCATTACAAAATGCATAGTTTATAGCTACCACACTAATTTTAATCCTATTAACTGGGATAAATACAAACCTTTGGAATTATCAGTTGAACCTTCTCTCCACCATAACCCCCTCAGTTAATGGTCACTTAAATTTCTCAGACCCCAAACTTCAAAAAGTAACTATTGGTTTACTAAAGGCCCAAACAGTGCAACAAATCCAGGGAAACTAGTAACAGGAATGCTCCATTTATGACTTTGAATTTTGTTGGGAAGTCTGGCATTAAGTTTAAATTCTGCCATTTTCCTGTCCCCAGTAAATGAAGTCACTACAGAAAATGTGTCATCTGTTAGGTCTTATTTAAAAAAATGAATGTAAAATAGTTCCAGGTGAGGAACATCTTCTGGATTATATTTCCTACTTGATTATGGCATCAGTTCCAAAACCATACAACAAAGCCACTCCAGAACTGCCAGTATTATTGCCTTTAAATTCCATTCATAAGACCACTGTGAAGGACAGATGGTGAGCCTCACCTTCAGCTGTTTAATTAGCAGACATCCAAGGATTTTTAGTAGAAGATCATCTTCTAACTGATAAACAAACGTGCACTTTTTTCTTCTGCTTACTTTTGACTTGTTGCCTCTTTAAGAGATGGAGGATTCTTTCCAAGTTGTAAAACAAAACCAAATCATCTCAATAAATCATTGATCCTATTTTAGCACTTTAAATTCAGATGTTTCATTCTGTATTTTTTTGTTTAGCTACAAACCCCACTGGATCTGATGGACCTACAACTGTTTAGAAGTACCTCAGCTATCAATGAAACTATTTTAAAAAGATGATTCAAGCTAAGGGAAGTATGGCAATGGCAAGTTAACACATCTCTGGGGGTTTTAAACCTCTTTTTCTTACCCTTCCTCCCTTATGTCTTAGTCTGGGTCAACCTCCTCGCTCTACTAAGAGAACACTGTTCATTCATTCATTCATTCATTCATTCATTCATTCATTCATTCATTCATTCATTCATTCATTCATTCATTCTTCCTTTGTAACAGCAGCACCACCTCCCCTACTGCTCTCCTCAGCTGAGGATTCAGGCTTTGTCTCTGGTGAATTACTCAATCCAGCCTCTTCTGGCTCAATCTCATCTTCATCATAAATAATATCTTCTGGATTTGGTGGTGGTGGGCAAAATTCCTCTGTTGGAAACATTTCTCGGAAAATAGCCTCGGCCTATTCAGGAAGAAGAAGAATAACGTAAACTTTACCTTGAAATGTAACACCCTGAGGCAATATTTTACAGATATTTAAGATTAACCTCCGTTCTTTCAAATCAATAGTGATTTAGTACTTTGACAGTATTGTAAACACATGGGAAATCCATTCCTTCTTGCAGACCTCGAAAGAGAAAAAGCAATTTATCTTTTTACATTGTTCTACTGGGAAGTCACAGCATGGGGCTTTGTAAAAAATGCTGGTCATTCTACATTGTACTGAGAACAAGAAAGAGGATTTTTTTGGAAGCCAACTATCTTTTGCACTGTAAAACTATCCCTAGCTGCAGTCCAAGGCAAAGCATGGGAAAAATCTTGGCTCTTTCCAGAGAGAGGGATCCATTTCACGTAACAAGCAAACCCAGGGAACTGTACGTATGTACAGTCCATATCATGGATGTATGGGTTTCCTTCTTAAATTTAAAAATAGCAGGAGAATCTTTATTTCTCTTTTTCTGAACAGCTTAAACATAGCTCAGCTGAGAACTGTTCTCATTCAATGGAATATTATCACTGAAAATATATCCAAATATGTATGTGGTTTACTAAAAACTCCTGTCTCTAATTCCAATTCCACACGTGCACACCTGTGTGCACACAGAACTGTATGTGTGAAAAGAACTGTATTTTGGATGAAAAGACAGATCTAGTTCAAGGAATGAATTCATAATGGCACTTGCTCTTCATGCCATCAAGGTTTAGAAATTAAATACACACCACAAGTTTTCAGCCACTGCAATGGAAGATATTAAAAAGAAACGAGTTCTTGGAACACCAGTGCAGTTGTTATTACAGCATGGACAATACAACTACAAAATCTGGGAGAAAAAAGAACCAAAGTAATACAGTCGTAGGATTCCAGAGAACCAGGCATTTTATACAAACAAAGGAGGCCAAAAATCCTTTAAAACCCCACAAGGATGCAAGAAGCTCTATTAACTAGTGTTAAAAACTTTTACATGTACTTGTACAAATAACCCATCTATAAGGTTATCTTATAAATAAATTAAAAATACAAAAACCCTGAGACTTTGGGAATTTATTTACTGGACCCACATGCCCTCCACATTTCCATCAAGGCTTCCTTTTCCCAGTCCTTAAGCTTCCAAGGCAAATGCAGACACCTGAAGCAGATCATGGTTCTGTTTTGGGTTTCTATGAAGGCAGAGGAATATTCCCTTTGCATTTGTCTGCTCAGTAACCTATCCCCCAAAGGCAGCCTGAGAGCTCCCACACAGGCAGGAATGCATTTCATCTTGATATTCCTCCTGCTCCAGGCCCTGCCCTGCAAAACTGACAGGGGGTCACTTAGTGCCACCTGCAAAGGCCCATTACACCATGTGGAATCCTGGACAAGAGGGAATTGTTTGCAGATGAATCCATCACTGAGCTTGTACCCAACAGTTCTCTGTGATGAACTCCGCTGCCCACCAGCAGTGGCTTTCTATCAGCAGCACTGGATGCAGGACTCTATTATTAACTGCTTAAATGACCCTGTCTGCTCTCAGTTCAATTTCATTTTTCATTCTCCTTCCTAAATTTTACTCTTCCATACTCATGCAAAACTGTTTAAAACTTTTTATATTAGTACAGGAAAAAATGGACAATTCTGTTCTCTACTTCAAAACCACAGTTTTTTAATTTGAAAGCCTTGCCTAGGTAAGTCTGGGGAGCAAGGGGGTACAACATCCTAAAAAGCTGGGGTTTAATTTTTTGAAGGTAAGAGAAAAACTTTTAATTTCAAGTCTGCACTTGTCCTTGCTACTCCAAAAATACACTTCATCTGTTACTGTATTTAATAGAACACTGAGGGAAGATGTCATATTTTGAACTAAATATATGAAAAATTAGAGCAGACAAACATTTCCTATGCAGTTCTCAACAATTATTCAGTCCCATCAGTCAGCAAATATCCACTCCAAAAATGGTCAAACAATTACAAGGTTGAACATGGGAAGAAATTCTCATTATGTTGTGCAGGACATTATGACACTGATTATAACTTAACAATTTAATGGTACAGAGCACTTTCAGGTCTATCAAGTTTTTAAGTTAACCTTATCCAGCTGAAGCAATGCAGAATAAACAAGAATAATTTAACGGCTCTTTCATTATAACACTTTGATATTTAAAGTAATTAAGGTAGACAGTAGTGCCTTCAATATTCAGTAGTAAGAGAAGTGTGTGTCCAATTGAAACCAGCATTCAGATACAGGCATGTAAAGCCCTTGCATAGAAACTCCAATAGCCGAAGTTGAATAAAACTAAATTCTGTTCCTGTTTTACTGTATCCCAGCCTGTGGATAAACTCTGTGGGCTTTCACAGCAACTTTTACAGGGACCACTACCAAACGAACAACACTTGATTAACTCTGAAATCCTTCCAGAGATAGAAAATAAACAGGTTAAAGGACAAATATTGGCCTGACAGTTTTAGTACATCCTCTCATGACCATGAAGATGCCTCAGAAGCCTGAAATATGTCAGGGAATATATTACTTTAGCTCATAATAATTCATGTCAGGTTGCAGCAATGAAAACACAGAAAACTGGAAGCCAGATGCTTACTGGATCCACACATACAGAGTTTGAAAGGATCATAAATGGCATCTTCATTTCATTTAGCCTATCCTCAGGGCAAGTAAATGCAACCATCAACATTAATTCAATATCACACCAGGAACTGAACACAGAATTACAATAAAACAAGAGTGCAGTAATTTGTATATGCGGTGTAGATGGAGAGTTGTCTGTAAGAGCTGTGGTCTTGCCTTCCCAATAATGTATCAGCAGTGCAATCACACAGCATGACAAACAAAATTCAGCAATGCTAATGGGAATGAAGAAATAAATCACAGCAAGTATCACTAAAACACTAAACCCAAAATGATTAGAGAAATTAGATATAATTTTCCAAGCTATCTTCAAGACTAATGCACCCACTGGGTTTTTGGGTGTTTTAAAACTGTTCTGATCCATGAGTTTGCAAATATCTCCTGTTTGGAGATTCCCATCCCATTCCTAGAAGGATGAGAGTGATTTGGAAGACACACCACCAACTCACAGCTATTTCCCTCCTCCACTTGTCTACAAGGTCCCTGCATGGTGTGACTTCTGCTTCATCTTCAGCCTATTCTTCACTTTGCTCTCACATATGACTTTGAATTAGAAACATGTTTACGCAGTAATATTTTCCATTTTAACTTGTGACCATTTGTTTCAAAATTTAAATCAGGTTCAAAAAAACACAGCCTCTCTCTATTTTTGCCTAAAAGGCAGTGATTTAGGCTCTTGATGGTTCCTCCTCTGAGATCTGCTTAGCATCTCTCACTGATGGCCAACAGATTGAACACAAAGGCTGAACCACAGCACCAAGAACCGGGCCTGATCCATCCCACCATTACTCACTGGCAAGGAAAAAAGCTCTTAAGGGAGGACAAACCTGAATGTTAGAAAAGGGGCCTATCAGAGTCAGAAATAGGTGGGTTTTAAGGGTATTTAATCAGTTTTTAACATACCCTATTTTAAACAACAGTTTGAAAAAAAAAAATTAGAAAGGAACACATTTACAATTTAAAACTGCTACCATAATAATTGTCTTGCATTATTTTTTGTCTTTACAGTTCTTTATCCCTCTGAGAGGCAAATTATTGCCCTGTAAAGCAAAATGAAGGATACTATTAGCCCTTAATGACACTGTTCTGACCCTGCAGTTCAGGCTATGTCAGCCTTTCCACTTCAAAATCTTATTTTTAAGTTTTATGACTTAGTCATAAAAAATCCTGCAACTGGTTAGAAGATGGCACATGCACATTGTCTGAACATGGCCATTAAAAACACAGCTTTAAAAGTGCCCAGTGACACCTAATCCTCCAAAGCTGTGAAGTGTTCTCCTGTCTCTGAAAGTGCCCTGACATCACGGGGGGTACTGGGGCGGATCTGCCTCAGAATTTGTACCTTCCTTACCCAGGGGATCTCTGAAAGGAATATTCTGTATTACAGTGATACCAAGGCAAAGAGAAGGAAAACTGAGGCAGGAGGCCTAATCTACCACATTAGGAATTGTGTTGGATTTTTCCCCAGTAAGTTTTTGGTTTGTGACTATGTCCTGCAAGTGTTAAACTTCTTTGGTGATCCTTCCAACTTGAACTGTAGACAGGATTTTCTGGCTTTGATTTGTACTGTACCTCCTCCTTTACCTTCCAGGTGAAAGACTGTGGCTATTTCCTGATCTCTCCACCTACCTGGTTTTATAATTTTGCAGAGTTATCATGTAGATTTTTGCATAAAGCAGAATAACCCAGACCATATTGGACTTATGTCTTTAAAATTAAACTTCTGCAGCCAAAATCTGGTCTGCCCAACCTGTTTGACAGCACAGTCGTTTCCTAAAGCAGAGTCTGGCCCAGAGCAGACAAAAACATTGGAGGGTAAACCAGCATAGGAACTCTTCTCAACTCCTGAAGAATCTCTCATGTTGAAGTAGACTGCCCAGAGGACTCTAGGTTTCTCCAGTTCTTCATTTCCAGTCTCTGAAAAGGAAAAGGAGTGTTTGCAGTAGTCAGTTGTTGTGTGATAAGGCAAATATGTAATCTAGCATACTGGAAATCAAATTTTTAACATGGAGTTACTGTAATAAAGTATTTTTATTTCTTTAAAAAGACAATTACTTAACTTTCTGAGATTCTCCTTCATCATACTTTTCCTTTCCAACTACAGCTATGCAAACTCCACTTACTCTGGACACCCTACACCACACCAGCAGCACTTATCACTACAAGCACCCTACACCAAGAAACCTGGTCTAAATTTAACACCTCTCACATTATCTCCTTCACTGTGGATAAACTCCCGGAGCACATGACAGACTGAGCAAGTCCTCCCTGGGCTCTGCCAGCTCGAAAGCATTGCATTCCCTGTGCACAGATATTTCTGATGTGTCATTTCTTCCCCTCTCATTTCATAGTTTATCTTCATACCTAGAATCTCTAATTGTGGCAGTGCTGCTAAATGAAAATAAATGACTAATTGGTATTTATCTTCACTTACGGAGGGTTGTACTGTGCTGCAAGACTCATCATGAATACAAAATTATCACAAACTCAACTTACTTGCTCATAATCTGTCCCTTCCTGCAGTAATTTGCACATTCCTATAATCCCTCTGCATACAGGCAGAAAAACCTCTGGGAAGATGAAGGTCACTTTTTAAAAGTGCAGAATGCAAGGGAGGAATACACAACACAGATTTTGAGCTTAATAGATACTATTTGTTTGGAATATTTGCTGTCCCCTTTCTTGTATTTTACCTCCTCTAAAATAAATGAAGCTTGTAAAAGACCTTGTGAGATTTACTTCTTTCCAAGGAAGAAACTTCTTGATAACCATGGCATTCAAAACAGTATTTTAAAGCAGATGAATTACAAACAAAGAGATAAATCTATGCTATTCCTTCAGTATCTTTTTATAACTGTCAAATAGTTAAAAAAAAATAGATGCTACCCATACTGAACAGTTTCAAATATAAATTAAATTCATCAGCCTGTGAAAGTCTGAGCCTTAATACAGGGCAAGATGCTCTTTAATATATTTAAAAGTTCACATTGCTCATAAAAGTTACTTCTTCCTCATTTAGGCAGGAAAATGAATGGAGTCCTCTTCTCCAGGTGACTTTGCCTCTTTGACCTGCCATGGCCCAGTGCTCACTTTATCTGGTGATTCATTTTCAATAACTCCAACAGTATTTGTTCTGACATTTTAATTAAAATACGACCACTACCTCATCCTGATGATAAAAAGGCCTATGTGTCAGGGAAAACTGGCTTTTCAGTGCCTCAGTGCACCTGAGGACCCCTATGATCACAGAGTTTCTACAGAAGAATCTCAGTCAGCTTCTAAACAATCTATCATTTCAGAACTGGATCACTTTAAACATTAAGATTAATGCTACCCCTCCCCAAATGATTAGAAGACACTAAGCTGATCTCCTCTTCACCAAATCTTTGAAACACATGGCAATGTCTTGAAAATTGAAGATAGAAGTTAAATATTAGAAGTTGAAAATTAGCAGGCTTTAAATTAACAAATATACAAATGAGAAATTTTTGCAACTCCCCAGTCTAATAAAGTTTTCTATTTACAAACCCAAGATGTTTTTTCTACATATTAAAAGCAAAGCAATTATGAATATTATAATGTACTCCCACATCTTAATAACTTGCATTTATACCAACAAAACCCCTGTCACTGAGAGCTGAGCATTGTTTTCTCACAGAAGAACTGTGATTTACTGCCTTCCAGCATGGGCACACTGTATTTAAAATGCTTTTGCCAGGGTTAGAACACAGCAGCATCTCCCTTATGCACACTACATATTCTGTGAGCATCTACCATAAATATGGTTAAATTCAAGATCTCAGGACTAAATTTCAAAAACTTGGGTGGAATTAGCCCAACTATTTCAGGAACAATTTCCTTCTAGGCAGCAATTGCTCCATCAGCAGCTGCTTTCCTCTGAGGTGTGGAATTGTCCATCTCAAGGCCAAAATTCGTAAAATTAGCCGGCAAGATTTCCTTGAATTTAGGGCCAAGTAGTTCATTATTGGAAATCTATCTTTGTGGTAACAATACAGAACAACTTTAAGCTTCCACCGCTTACAGCAGAATCCACAGAATTTCAATTCAAACAGCAAACAAGGAAACACTTGAAGACAAGAAGCTGAGCAACAGCCTGAGAATAAGAGGAGGCAAAAGCAACCCAAGCAACTCCCAGCACTGAGCACACCTGGCAGCGGGAGGAGAAAGGCAGATCCCTAACTTTTGGGGTTTTGGTAACTTTTATAATGGATACCCAGGTGACAGAAATCACTAAAACCACGACAGTGTGGAAAAACAGCTTCACAAATATTTCATTTCACTACTGCACCTTTCAAGGATGTGCTGAACAGCAAACATGTTTCATGGAAAAAAGAAAGTGCGAAAATTAACAAGTTCCCAGACACTCATAGTCATGTCCTTGCATGCTGAAGTTAAACCACAGCTGAAGAAGTCAGTAACAGATACTTTACTTACATGGGTAAATTATATTTACATAAAATAATATCATTAATATCTCTTTCATTTATTTTTACCTTTTTCTGTGTTTAGATTAAATAACTTCTGTACAACAGGCTCTAAATCTTCCCTTGCAGTTTTAGTTGATGGACAGGTTAAATGGACTAAATCTGTGAAAAGAGAACACAAACTAATTCCAATCACCCATACACAAGATATATAAACAACATTTACAATTTTTATAAAGCACAGCAGGCTTTTAGAAATCACAATTCTTCATAAAATCACTTCCTTTAAGCCAGGGAAATGCTGTACTATGGACATACAGTGTATGTACAGCACACAGAAATTCTCTGGAAACACCTCAGAACTCTCAAAGTTACTTCTGTGATGCACGCTATGACGATGCAATCCCTTGTATAACATTTTATTCGTCCACTTCTTAGACGGGAGGAACTATTGCTGAACTATTCCTTTATTTGTTCTGTTTTGCAGACTCTGCAGTTGCTGTCTCCTTAGAGAATCACTTGATGCAGCTCCTGACCCCTTTCTGTCCCACTGGCCTCTGGTCAGACACAGAATCAGCTGCTTGACCCCACCTGATTTTCCAGCCGTTCATTCACATATTTAAAAGCCTCACCTTAAAGCTTTTCATAAAACCACCTCAATGGACTTCATTTGCTCCTGGAAGCTTCTCACCAGAGAAGTGTCCATCAGAGAATCATGAAGAAATTTAATGTAACTTTGTATAAAGTTTAAACTGATTAGTTTTTTCTTCATTACTGTAAATTTCTGATCCATTTAAAAGCAATGCAGAGCTCTGGTATTATTTTAAATCTAGATGACATTTTTCTCTCTTCTGTCTGAGGCTGTGTTTCTTGTCATCATTTTCCTGTACATCACACAGCTCTCCACCCTGGTTCCATCAGGAACAGAAATTTAACCCTTCACGCTCCTCTACTTTCAGGTTGCACCCATACAGATTCTATTCAAACATTATTTCATTTTTTTATTCAACCCAAACCAAACCTTCTGTCTGAAGGAATATTCACTAAAATAAGTAAAAGGAAAAGGGTAGTGATAATCAAAGTCTCCCTCTAACCTTAACTAGATGTTTCCAATCCCAAACACTGTAATATAATCTATTCTTTCCTCAAAAAACCCAGCTATAAATCACTAAAGTTCACATCATTTACTTTCTATAAAATCTTTTTTATTATCTTTAAGGTTATGGTTATGAGTCACAGTCATCAGTATATATTTTGATTATATTTGATTTACTCAGGTATAACTGCATTAGTTACAGTGGTTGCCAACATTTGTCTTCAAGTAATTCTCCCAGCGAGAAGAACGATGAGTTCAGTTCCTGATTTCATCATTACAGTCTCCATTTTTAGGGCAAGTGAAGGAGTTTGGTTCCACTCAAGTGGCAATACAGATGATGTGCCTGTCATTTGTGCAGTGTGATCAAAGAGTAGATGTATTTGTATACTTATCTTAAATAATTGTTCCAAGGAGAGATCAGTCAGGTTAAAACCCATTTAGAGATAATGATGTAAAAGTTTTTGAAAAAATTATGAAATATGTCCCACAACTAGAACTCAGCTATGCCTAATACAGAACTTTATTATTTCAATATATGAAGACAAATTTCATTAAGGAAGGCAGTACCTTCTCTTCTGAAATGAAAGGAATTTATGGAGAAAAGTAAATAACAGAAACGTTAACATTTCAGCACCATAAAAATTCTCCTGAAACGAATACTTTAGATCCGTTGAACATCAATCATTCATTAGTTTCACTTCCTGCTATATATATTTTGTGGACCCTTAATAAAAAGAAATCAGGTATTTAAATGATAAATATTAACAATATGCTTTATAGCAGTAAGTTTTTAATTAATGACAAGCTTATATTTTTTACTATTATTTTAGTAGGAAATATAACTTTGAATAACTTAATCATTTACTTTACTCTTCTTTCATATACAAAGAACTAGTTCAAGCCTATTTAACAGCAAAGTAAATTGGTTATTATTACACTTACTTATTTCTTGTTAAAAAGAATTGGGTAAGGTAACCTCTAATTCTATTCCAATAAATACCCCAAATGAACATTTTATCACTCATTTATTTCAAGTTCACATAAAATGCCAACAACAGAATCCTTTCAGAAGATAAAAAGCTCCCAAATACAGTGTATTTCAGGTATTTCCATTTAATAGTTCAGCTAAGAGAGCCCATTTTCAAAAAAACCAAATGACAAATTACCAGTAAGATTCATGTGCTTTGGAATACTATTTTTATCTCCTGAAGGAGGATTCATTCCTGTGTAAGTGAAAATGAGTCCACGAAGCTCCATGATCCCAGGAAACCATGGCTCCCTGTGTTCTGCGCAGCAGAGGAACAACACACAGAGATTTTCAGTTCTGTTCCAGAGCTGACAGAGCCAAAGGGGAAAATCTCCTTTACTTACAGGTGTCCTTCATGCACGTCATGGTGGAGGAACACAACTCAATGACACAAACTGCTGCTCTGCCCACTTCCAGGGGAGGAACTGTCAGGATGGAAACCTGGAGAGCAGAAAGAAGAGCTTGTGGGAAAACAAAGTGTCCTGGAGGATGTGGCAACCAGCACAATCCTCACTGAAGGTGAAAAGGAACTGCAGACAGTTACACAGCTTGGTTTTCTGGTTTATTAGGACAGAAGAAACACAACACTGATTAATAGCCTCTAAAATTAAGGACTGCAAAGACTGACAAAGCAGATCCAAAGAAGGGCCTGAAAGCGTACAATGAGAACTTGAAACAGCAAAAAGGAATGTTTAAAAAAACCAAAGGAACTCTGAACAAAGTTTAGATGAGATAATTAATGGAATATTAAGGATAACAGTTTATTAAAAAGCAAGCAAAATTAAAATTGAAGACAGCAGCTTAGAAACTCTATTGTGAGTCAAACAGGAAAATCGTAGTCACTGAACTAAACTAAACTAGAATTTGTAATAGTTTTATAGAGATTAAAATAGATTAAACAATTACCAGTACAGGAGCTGACTAAAGATCTTGATTCAAGCACAAACAAAATTGAATTAATGAATCGATTCCTACCAACAACTAAACATTAACACATGCAATACACAAAGGGACAAGTGATACAGAATTGGTGTGTACCTGTTGCTCTGAGTCTGTGTTCAGTACAGACTGATCTGTAATGAGCACCGCCCTGGAGATCTGCCTACAATTAAATAAAAGAATGATGTAAAAATAATGATACAATAAATGTAATTATGCAAAATGAAAACAAAAATGTAAAAAATAGCAATTTAGAATCATAGTTTTAGTAATACCAGGGCTATTTCACTACATAATCTTTATTACTATGATTCTTAGTGGGATATTTTGCCTGTTGCTGAAGCAGAATCACATCTGGAATATCAGCGTAGTATTTTCAATGACCAAAACAGGTGATGAATAAATGAGTCAGAGCAGTTGTATCAAACAGCCCCTTCTGTTTTTTAAAAAGTTCTTTTGCTTATTTGATCAAGATTAGCAGCAGCACATTAAGGACTTGTGATGTTCCAAAGAGCACAGGAGCCTTGGGATGAAGGGGAAATGCAGCTGGGTGGAATTCATTCATCACTTGCAGTTTGTGCTCCCGCAGTGCCCTGGGTTATTTCTGCTCTGCCCTCACCCCCATAGCTTTGCTGATCCCTTACCTGCACTATTCTCAAGACAGAGGCAGTGCATGCCCAGTGCTTTTGGCAACAACAATCAAATCACAGAAAACAATGAAATTTAGTACTTGCCTAAAGCTGAACAAATTTAAAGCCAATACAGCAACTGGCATGTTCACCTTCCAAACACATTTTAGCAAATATGCAATTCCTAACACATTCAGAGCTCCTGGATTTTTTATATGGAAAAAGGGAATATGATTTCAATGCCAATTGAAGAAAACCTGAATACAGAAAGTACACAGTATATCCTCCAGTTAATAGAAGAGAAATACTTTGCACTGAACTGAACTGCAAAAAGGAAGGATTGGACAGGAGGCTCCTCAGTTTAACTTGCAGGGTACTTTACACACCATTATTTAAAGAAATTGACTGTGTTTTCTGTTTTACCACATACCTGTAACACACATTTGTGCATGTGCTCTCTGAGAGGTAACTATCTTCCACAATAAAATAGTTGGCACTTATTCTTTGTCCAAAATGATCCACAATAGCTTTGCACCTGTTTAAAAGAAAACCAACCCACAGTAAGAAATTTTGATACAAGGTAACTAAAGCATGCATAAATTTTTAAAATTCAGTTATACAGCATAGTATTTACATCTTTCAATTAATTTAGCTATGTATTTCTTGAACATGTGAACTCCTAAACGAATTCAACTGAACTGATCACTAAATCCTAGACTGCCACACTCCACCTGGTATATGCAGTTTTCCACATGCAATGCCAATACAGAAAATGATATCCCAACTTTAAGAAATTGGCCACTTTTTACAGAAAATATAAGCTTACAATTACTGGAATTTAGTTGTACATTTCTTACCTCATAATACCTAAAAAAATAAAACTGTGAATTATTTTGTAGGTACCACCCTATTACAGTGGGGTTTCTTTCTGAGGCAGACACCTTCACCAAAACCAAGTTTATTTTGACAACAGTATTTGACAAATCAAATAGCAAATTAACTTACGACATTTAGGAAAGATTCCTGACAAATGAGTGCATCAGACTGTTCCAAGAGTGAGTTGCTCTATTTGTGCCTAAATATACCCTTTATCTCTAAGTTACATACAAAAGGATTAACTAAGTCCTGGTGTTTTAAGAACAACACAAATGTTCTCCATAGAACAGGGACAGAAATAGAAGTGGGACAGAAATGCAAACCACAGAAATGAAGCCATTCAGTGAGCTTAAATGAATATACAAATTGCAGATTTTAAGGGGGAAGATTCTCTATGAAGGAACAAACTTCAGACTTATATATGACATATGAGGCTACATCATATATATTAGGTGAAGAAAAGGGAGGCTGCACACAGATACTCACTAAAGCAACCTCTACTGCTGATTCTATATCCATGGTCTGTGTTCTCTTCTACACTATCAGAACATCTACTGTATAAATAAATAAAGCAAATTAGCTTTACTGAACTTTTACTTGGGGAATGAAAATTACTTTTTCTTAAAATTAAATTCTTCTGAATGACTTTTTCAATGTTTCAACAATTTAACATACAGGACTTAAACCAGTGAATTTTCTCACACATGCTTACACACATGTGCATGCACAGGGAAACATCCAAAGGAACACAATGCCTGAGACAGAGATCATGTACAGATTTACCTGTGTTTTATCACAGTGCAACTTCATCTGTGGAATATCTGACATGCAAGTTATGCCTTAGGAATGAACAACATTTCTGTAACTTAAAGCTATTTGTCAGCTTCTGTGATTAAAATGATCTATAAACCCAAACCTAACAGGTAATAGCAATCAGCTCCCACTAGCTCTGGTAAACCAGTTGTTCCTATAACCTGAGAAGAGAATTGAAAAAGGGTGCGCACACAAGGCTCATCTATAAATGTAAGAGGTTTATGACTATTAAACATGTTTCTGTAACACTAACTTCTAATGCTGACCTCACGGGCATCTGGCCCCACATATATTCCTATACTCAAATTCAACAGGTACCTTGACAACAGTACAAGCACTGTTTAACATCTAACATTTTTCAATTTCAAATTCTATCCAACATGTGTTTCACTTGCAACTTTAACAAGTTTTTCCTAACTGTTAACCCCATTGATTTCATTCTTGAGCTCTCATTTGAATACTGCAAATAAACAAGGAAGTCGAGCTGCTGCAGCTCATTTCTAATCATAACCTTTCTTATTGTTTATGAAACAATTTCCCTGCCACCCCCCAAACATTATAGAAGGGGAAAGGTTGATTAAATGTCATGTTGCATCACTCAAAGCCAGCAAAAGCAACGACACATTTTATTTTCCTGCTAAGTGTTGTTTCCTCTCCTTTGTTCAGGAATAGCAGCAGGTCATATGTGTGATAAGATTTTAAACTGAGAGAGGGAGGGAGAGCTTTTAATTTCAGTCCCACTGTACTTCAAAGGGTGATGCTGAGAAAATTTCTTTCAAGTAGTGCTTCCAAATGCAGCAAACACTCCTGCACTGACATTATCAGGTCTCTGTCATCTGATCTGTGTTGCGACAATGAATCACAGCGAACCCTCCATTGACCTTCTTTCAATGTGTCTGGATAAAAGGATGAAAATTAGAATCCATCTCCTTGCAGTGCCACGAGTTATAAATGTACTTTATAGGGCTCATTATCCAAACTAATGGACTAAGGGCGACATCCTTGAAATGGACTCAGCAGCACTGACAAAGCCAGTCTGCAGTATTTCAGCAGATATGTAAATTACTGGCTGTTTGCTCTATCTTTTTATCACAGATGTATAAATGTCCATTTATCACATCTCTTCCATTTTGAGGCAGAATTATGTAATTGGAAACATATGTGAAGTGTGATCAATATAAAATGCCTACCATTATGATGAAATTTTATATGTACCCAAAAAAGTGACATAAAATAAACACAGAGAAAAACAACAAAATTATCATTCATACATTCAGTGTGCTCTTTTCCTCAACCGTAGAAATGTGATGTGGTTTTTATTTTCCAGCAGAGCATCACAGTTCTACCAAGAACTCAGGATGTTCTGCAAACTTATTAAAACAGATCTGGTACAATATATAAAAACCAGATATTTTCAAGTGCATTACTAAAACCTTAAAATAGGGATGTCTAATTTCTATTTTTTCACCCTGTCTTGCCTGAATCTTATTTTCATAAACTACAAAAAGGACTACAGAAAAGCATAAAAATAATTGTAGAGATGGGTATAAAATCTACTGTTCTCTTTATACACAGGTATGGGTAGGAAAATGTGAAAAAGCAATGTCAGCCATGTCTAGAAAAAAGTTGGAATAAACTTTGGTGATATTTAGAGACATTTAATTAAACTCTAACCTAAAAGTTTTAGAAGAAAATCAAGGGCTGGAGGTAGAAGTATATATTTTCCTTACATGTACTAAACCAGGAACACTAAAAATAGAGAAAAAAATCACTGCCTTAAGGCATGGCTGAAGCCTGGAGGGCTGTGGAAGGTGCTATAAACTGGTAATGACCACTGCACAAGGCATTTCTGCAGTGCTGAGTGAGAGCCATTTGTAACCTGGGGAAGCTGCCTCTGCAAGCACAGAGCCAGCTGTACTGACAACCAGATATGAATTCGCCTCTCACCAATTACTATTAATGGTCTGTTGACTCAAAAGCTCAGTAACTCATAAATAGCCTCATTAACAACTTGATAGCTGATTTTTATTAGGCAAAACACTGAAGCCCAAAGTCAAGAGGAAATACAAGCTGGTGCAGGGAGGGAATACACGCTGAGGAAGGAGATAACAACAAGAACGAAACAGAAGATAAAGGAAATGGATATCCTGGATGCGTTGTCCTTCTTCATATTCACCATCAGAAAATGGCATTATTAGAAGCTCAATGTTTTTGGAATAATGAAAGTCTGGTAAAATCTTTAAAAGTATTTCAATAACTCTGCTCCTCAAAAATCTATTATTTTAAAATGGCACAAGTGAACCACAAAAGCAGCCTAAAAGCCTTAAAAAAACACTTGACACTTATATTCAAAAAATAAAAGCAGATGAATGGAAAAGCAGCACTCCAGCTTTTCTGGAACACATAAAACCTTATAAAGAAAACTGATTTCAAAGCTCTTCGGGATGTGCAAAAAAAGCTGGAAAGTGGGGCAACCAGTACCATTGACGAGTTAAGATCTGCACAGAGTGGGGTTTGGAAGTTGCTACCAACTACAAGCTTTGTCCCCCTGCAAGAGCAATTTAACTATTTAAAGATTATTGGAATATAAAGTTTCCTACAGTAACAGTTCAAGTATCAGTGTTAAAATAAATGAGAGTTTCTGAAAGGGGCACAGTTAAATCTGCGTATGAATCATGTATTTGGAACAACACTCGTGATGCAATACTACCACATTTCCACCTCAAAGTCTACAACTGTGCAGTGAACTCTTCAGGTACTGGTAGAAAGATAAAATTTTGAGTTTATACAATTTCAGGGAAAACAGCTACTACTTGACCATGTTGTCACAGATGCAGCTACAAGGACTGTGCTCAAGGAATTGCAGAGCAACTGGGAAGTAAACACACCACCCCCATCATTTAACTACTCATTCTTCTAATAAATTGGTACTACATAATTTCTAAATTAATTTTCTAAATTTTCTACAAAACATCTTGAACTTTTCAATTATAGCTGCAAACAGACTCTTTAAGAGAGCCGAAGTCTGCAGTTAGACTAATATCTAAAATGTGTATAATAGAAATATGACAATCTACAGAGGTGTGAAAAATGCCACCATGGAAAAAACTCTGGGTTGATTTTTCTTAGCTCAACTTTAAACCTGCCTGCAGGCCTGATATTTTTGTAAAAGAATTTATTCTGGAGTAAGAGGGCAGCATAGTTTATGACAACAATCTACCTAAAAACTCATTAAAGTCTTTTCTCTTGGAGTGACATACATTATCAGCAAAGATTAATCTGATGAGTCTTTAGGTGAGCTCCATTTTTAAAAATGCAATAACAGAGGGCTTTGTTGTCATCTGATGAAAATCAATTAGAGTAGGTAAGGCCACAAGGAAAACTAACATCACTCATCACCAGCCCCCCGGCAGCTGAAATGATTTGTCTTCCAAGCTTGGGTGATCAGGAGCTGTAGTAATATCACAGGGAAATTAATTTAGTTTCTATATTCTAGAGCCACTTTCCTTGTTCTGGAGGACCTATACACAAATTACTTTTAATCAAGGTTGATGTGTTATTAATACCAAGGAGGATCTCTGAAGAATCATTTTTTTTTAAATTGACTTAGCACATTTTTCACCTGTGTTTTGTGTATAAACAGAAGGTTCCTGATGTCACCCTTACCGTCCCGAGGCTCTGTCCAGCACCAGGCAGCGCACGGCGTGACGGAGGCAGTAGATCCCCCCAAACACAGCACACAGCCTGCAACACAGGGAGCACAAAGGTTACTCCAGCACAACTAACTGCAATCGGTGTGAGTGGTCAGCAAGGCAAAACACTGAGCACGTTGGTAACACTGATTTACTGACAGAATGGGCCCCCCAAAAGAAGGAAGATGTGGAGCTGCTGGGAGTCCAGAGGAGGCCACTGAGTTATCATAGGGCTGGAGCCAGGCTGGGAGAGCTGGGCGTGTTCACCTGCAGAAGAGAAGGCTCCAGGCAGAGCTTAGAGCCCCTTCCATAGCCTAAAGGGGCTCCAAAAGAGCTGGAGAGGGACTTTGGACAAGGGATGGAGGGACAGAATAAGGGGAACAGCCTTAAACTGAAGGAGGGTAGGTTTAGATTACACATATGGAAGATATCCCTGTGAGGGTGGTGAGGCCCTGGCACAGGCTGCCCTGAGAAGCTGTGGCTGCCCCATCCCTGGAAGTGTCCAAGGCCGGGTTGAACGGGGCTTGGAGCAACCTGGGACAGTGGAAGGTGTCCCCGCCCATGGCAGGGGGCTGGAACTGAATGAGCTTTAAGGTGTCTTCCAACCCAAACCATCCTGAGATTCTGTGATTTTGAAGTGAAAGCATTTTGATATCTCTACAAACGATGAACTTGGAAACTTTCACTTTGCAAACCTGACTTCCAGAAATGGCAATAATTTTGTCATTCTAATGTCAGATGAGCCAGTTCAGAGACAGTCAGTCCCACGATCCCTTCTGAACTGCAGGACGGTGCAGCCCCGCCAAGGCCTGCAGTGTCACCAAGCCCATCTCTGCACTCCCGGGGCAGCAGCCCAAGGAGCTGTCAGCACCACCACGTACCATGGGACAGGCTGGAATAGCCAGTTCCCTAAAAACACTCCTGTCACTCATGGAAAACCAGAGATACATCGTATGAATCCCAGCCTTGGCTGCTTGGAGATTGCTGAAGATGACACAGAGGTTAAACATCCACTGCAGAATTATTAGAGACCCTAGAGCTAGGGGTTTATTATCTCTAATGCTGCAATCCATGGCTTCCTGCCTCACACAGCATGTATCAGGATCTTTCAAACCAACTCAGAGGAGTTTGTTTCAGATCTTGCATGTAAGAATAGTGCTATTAACTTAACTAGAACTAGGATTCCTTAGTTAAAAACATTAATTACAGTTTTCCTTTGACTTCAGCCAAAGCCAGGGGGTTTTGATATATGCACTTTATTTTTCTAGCCTGCTTTGAAAGAACTTTGCTGCTTGGCTGCACAAAAATGTGAATTACTTCTTTCCAGGAGTAACCTGCTATCCAGGGGAGGAGGGCACAACCTGTTTTCATAGGCCAGCAGAAAACGTCTCTTTTTAAATGAAAATAGAAAGGAATTTTGATTGTGTTGCTAAACAATCACGAACAGCCAAAACATCTACTAAAACAGCCTAGTGTGAAAAATGACACAAACAGAAAGAACTTGCCAAAATTATTTAAATAGAGAAATCGAAATACTGAACTAAATGGCACCCCAATAATTCATGACAAAGTAAAATCATTGTGCTGGCATTACTTTCATACAATGGGCTATTCAAGATGATTTGACTGCACTTGAAGTACAAGGCAACTCTTTGATACCATTAACCCTAAATGACAGACATTTAAACTGATATTACTCTAATTAACTGGCGACTGCCTCCACCAATAATTCAAGTTTTGCTGAAAGATAGCAACAACACTGTACTCGCCTTCAACTTTGCCCCGGTGACATCAAATCATATCACAGCTAAATTAACAGTTGTGGAAATTTTTGGCCTGGTAGCCCTCATCATACACAGCCTTTAAATGCCATTTCAGTCCCCATCGAGGCAGAAATCAGCAGCTGCAATTTTTAATACAGCTGTGAAACAATAGGACACATTAAAAGCTGCGTTTTTGACAGCACATTCGTAGTGATTTATGAGTTTGTATATAATTTGATTATTCTATTAATTTTACTGATTACTGATTCAGCTAGTACAGTGAAGGTCACTTACAAAATAAATCTTCATTACATTTCACAGAAAGTAACTGCCTCCAACGAGTTGTTTTCTTTAATTAAACACTAATGTAACAAGAGAGAAAATAGGCTTCAGGGTTGCTGCATCTGTTGATACAAGAGGAGTTTACTGCTTTGATGTAATGCTCTGTGATATTAATTGAACAAAAATAGAATGTCTCTCCATTTGACATCTCGATTCCCAACACAGAGATACCACAAACATGCTCAAATTACAGACTTAGCCTTAGTTCACTCTGAAAGAATCTTAAAACTGTATCACGTAATTTTACACCAAAAACTAATTTTTATTTCTAAAATGTAATTTGCCTTCTACTTTCTAAAATGCATGTAGTGATTAATTTAAGAATTGACTATTTTTTAACTGTACATTTTTCTATAGTAAACACTACTTGCTTCTCTCCTTAAAGCTGAATACTCCATGTATAGCACTGCAAGCTTTGGTGAAAGATCAAAGAAAAACATGGCAAGTGCAGAAATAATGAACTGTCCTCTTTCAATTTATTTTTACACACAGAGCAAGCTGTGACCTGGTTCTTATGTTAAATTCTGTGTTTCCTGAAAGGCCCCTAGAACATCAGCCTTTCCTCCAATATTGTTGTGTTCTAAAAACATTAACAAGTAGAATCAGACAAATCAAAGAAATAAAATGGCTACAGCTACAAAAATTGATGGTTAATCTTCCCAGCACAGAGTTCCCATACCAAAGACAAAACGCAGTGTGTGCATCCACCTGGGTAACACCAAAAATTTCCCCCAAAAACAGCATGAAAAAACTAATGAAGAAAACAATCAATGTCATCCTGAACTGTCCTGGCATTTGGAGAGCTGTGGAAAGGAAAATACGTGACATAAATGCTTAAGGAAGCAGATGAAGAGTTAAATATTTTGACTTTTTCCTGCAGGCTGTGTTCATTATTCCTGTGAAATTTAAAAAGGTCCTGTAAGATTAGAGAATCAGCCTATGTTCTAAATTCAATTAGCAACATGACAATTCTAAACCAGTCACAAAGTTCCTGCACAGTTGCCCACCAGCACTCAGTTAACTCACAAAGAGTACTTTGAGCATCTAGCACTCCCACAGTAAGATGATTTCTTTCCCCAGATCTCCCCTTCTGTCCCAGTGTGGAAAACCAGACTGCGACTGGGAAATGCTGCAGGAAGAGGAGCTGGAATGGCAGAGCTGCCCATCAATGCCCTGGGGTGGCAGGGGGGAGAACAAGGACTTGGGCTCATTTCAGCTCCAGCAAACTCTTCTCATGCGGACAAACCCAGCAGGCAGGAATGGTGACAGCTCCAGGAAAAAAAGCCAGGGATGAGAGAGGGGCTAGGAAAAAGAAAGTAGCCCAGGTCACGTCTTAGGACATTTCATATTTCACAGCTTTTCTAGGGATTTAAGAACCAAATTTAACTTTTAAGAAATCGCTCCTTTTTATTGTATGGAATTTAGACTGGATATATAGAAATACATATGCACATCCTGTGAAAAATTCTAGTAGTGAATACAGTATCTGCCAGTAAAAGGGACAAGATAAAAACTGGTGTGCTTGATTTTGTTTGTAGCACAAAGCTGTATCTACTTATCATTGACCCTAAACAGACCCTCTGTGCACTTTTCCCCATAATTACAAAATAGGGGTAATTTAAGTCTGTTTTATCAGAGTCTGCCAAGGATTGGTATTTATTGTTCATGGATTCTGAACAGCCACACCGCACTGAAGTGCAACTATTTCAGGAGTTTTAACATTTGAGTTCCTATTATGTGATCTGCAAGTTTCAGGGTTTGGCAAGTCACTGCTGCTTTTTATAGGCCCAAGATTCCAATTGTTTTCCCAAATTCAAATGTTAGAAGATGATGCAATAAAAGTCTTAATTCATCATACATTTCTATGCTCTTACATGTCAGCCTTGCTTTGTGCCAGTGTAGATTTCTTAGGCTGTTTCTAAACCTGAGGAAATTCTGTTGAAAAAATAGGACCATGTTTAATCTCTCTTTTCATTTCAACTGTTCATAATTTAAACAACTGCAGTATTAGCAGCTAATTGCTGATAAAAGTGCCATGTTACTGATGACTCTTGTACAGTTGTTTAGAGAGTCCAAGAGTGGTAAAAAAGAAGCTTACTTGTATCCATTAATAAATGCTTAAAAGAAAGAGAGACTAGTTTTTCTAATATGCAGTTGAAAGTCATTACTACCACTGAAATTTCTGTAATTATGCCCATTTTCAGCTATCCTCTTCTACAGGTGTTCATCTATGAAACTAAACTCCCATCCTCATTTGAAATAACCACAGAACAACAATCCTTGTTGCAGAAGCACTGGAGTTACAGCGCTGTGAAGCTGCAGAAGGAAGTGCTAACACATATGGGGATGAATCCTACAAAAACCTGCCTTGGAAGAGCAGCTGCTCAGCTTTAAAGGCATTCCTGAAGCCCAAGTCTCCTTCTGGTGTAGCACTGACTGTCAAGGAAAGGGCCTTCTGTGGAAGGATCCAATTTCGTGGTTTATGAGAAAACAAATTAAATGTGACGTCCTACAACATGGAACACCTAGAGAGGGAAAACAGATCTGTGCAAGAAGTGCATCTTCCACAGCTTCTGCAAGCAGAAAACACCAAGTTTCACCATCAACTAACTCTTCATTACTGGACTACTCCATGGTAACAGGTCTCTGGATCAAATAAATTCTAGCAGTAATCAAACTTCTGTCCAGTTTTAGATTTGCTTTCTCAAACACAACTGCTTTTTCCAGCAGAAGGGATGTTTCATTTGGTTTGTTATTGTTTGTTTTCTTCTATACAAACAGTATGGGATTTAGCCTTCATAAATAAAGTATTTAGAAAGAATAATAAATCAATCTAACAAGTTATTTACAAGAAAATCTCGAAGTGAAAATTATTATGATTTTAGCAAACAGTTATAAGTCACAAAGAATTAGGTAAATTTATCTGGGTAAGAGTACAGTCTGAAAAAAAAAATATCAGAACTATTACGAGAAACACTGTCACTTGTTGAAGCAAAAAAGAGCATTAATGACCCCTCTTTGAGAATTGATTAATTTTATTTCCAGAAACTGCAAAGTAAGTCCACATACTGTTCAAAGTTAATGACTGATATGATAAAATATGAGGCTAGTGTCAACAAAAATGCAAAATTTGAGGTGAAGAATTTGAGACTAAGTCTATAACAAGCTGTTCCAGAGCCATGAAGTTTTGTAAAGACTGTGAATGTCCACAATCACAATATAAAAGTGCTGTTTTTTAAAATTAACTACATTATCAACCTAATCCTTTTTCAAGGATATTACAATTAACACTACTTCTTTGTGAATCAAGGTAAAGATCATTCTCTTGGATTCTAGACTCAAGAAACAGATGATTTATATGGAAGTTAGGTGAGAATCCATCAGGCAACACAGTCAAGTGGCCTGAAAATTGCCAGGAAATTACTGTTAAAGCACTGTGGCAATTGTAAGAAATTGCCACAGAGCTGGAGAGGGAAAAAGGAAAAGGGAAATAAGAGAGTCCAGTTGTTTCTGTGCTGCTGTGAGGGCAGGGAAGTGCAGAGGCACTCCCAAGGTTCCTCTCTGGGGGAGGTGGAAGGATGGGACCTGCCTGGCTCTAAACCCCATCGACCTTGTTGGAGAAGCAGCTGCTCCTCACCCAAGGTCATTCAGCTGCAATTACACAACAGCTCTGCCCTCCCAGAGAAGCTGGAGAGATCAGGACTGCAGGGCAAGGCACAAAAACCAGGCACTAGGGACCAGTCACTAAGCATTAGCTCATCTATAAAACCCATTTATGTGTTCTCTGCCTCCAGAAAAGACACAAAAATTCCAGTTCTCTTAACTCTCAATGAAATTCAAGGGCTATTTTACTAATTCTGTCATGGTTTGGAAGCTACCTTTCTGTGTTTTCTGGTTTAATGCAAAAGGACTCTGCTAAACGCAATTTGCCTCCTGATCTGAGATTTGCTCCAATAATAAACAACCCTGTCATTTCCACAGGTCACCTGATAATGCTGCAACATATTCATATGTCTGAGTCAGAATTCCCAGGAAGACCTTGTAAGGCACAATCTGCACATCCCCACACAACCAGGGAGAAATTTACTTGCTAAAGGACTGTTAAGAGGCAATACCAAATGATGGATTAAGATACATTTCCCACCTATTATCACCATTATCCTAATTATTAAACTCTGAAAAAGCACCATAGCACTTGTATTTTGTGCTTTTAGGTTCCAAATATGCTTTTAAAATGAACCAAGATGATCGAGAATGAATGTAAGTCTGACCCCTCAATACAATTTCTTGACTGAAAACTTTTCCATGCCTAGTTAGGGATGTGAAATCAGTATGCTTTGGCAACATCCACATGATTCAGAGCATCCCATGTGATATATTCTAATGGCTGAAGGCCTTCATGAGGTATAAACTCATGCAGAACACAATTTCTAGTCAGAAATAACAAGGAGCAGAAAAGCTCTCATATTTGTAAGTAATTTTTAAAACAAAGAATTGACAATCACTCACTGAGAAGATAAAATCTAAAATGGGAAGGCATTTTCCAAGTTTCATGCACTTAATGCATTTCATAACAAAGGTTATTTCCAAATTAAAAGTCTTTTCCTGTCAAATTCTGAGAAATAATGTGGGCAAGGACACAAAAGCATTCCATAGCTGTATTAACGACAAGGCTCACTGATCTGTGAATAACCTGAAAAAAATGAAGATTATTGAGTTACTTTACCAATCTATCCATCCATCACCAGTGAACAGGTCTCAGAATGATGGATTATCTCACTTCCCTCATGTTTATCCCAAGAAAGAGTTTCTCCTTAGAGGGAAAAACAAACAACTGATCCTACGAACAATCCTGCTAACTCTGCTCGCCCATTTTGCATTCATCTGCCAACAAAGTGAGGAGAAATATATCAAGTTTGTCTTTAAAGGCCAAACTATATTTGAAGTTTTATTATTTCCCTGAAATACAAGTGAAAACAATTAAGAGGAAAGCAGCACTGCAACCTCTTGTACTATTCAGTAGTTTAGTACAACCCAAGGAATAGTGACAAATTGTCAGTAATTCCAATTTCATTTTCTGGTACAAAGAAATGGAATAATTATAAGTGATAAGAGATAGATAAATATGAAAATTAGGTATTTTGAAATGGAAGACTGAACTCATATCTCACTACGTTTTTTAAGTCAATCCTGTGATTGTTTCACACTTGCACAGAATTGCACACATGCTAAGACTCAGATCTGTCACATCTGATTGTCACCAGGAATTAACATTGTTTGAATTTCTCATTAATATGCTAAATCATATAATTCACATAGAGAGAAGTTCTGCATCTTGCAAACATGTAGAGACATTATACTCATGTAGAGATTTAGCTGAAAAAGATGGTGTACCCAATTTTTAATAAATTATTGCAGGTAGGTTTCCTGAAGTCCAGTCTTGATTTCAGACCACTAAAACCTTCCTAGATTGTAACAGGGACATAATTGGGAATTTTAAAGGACCTGAGACTACCCCAGAAGCTCTGACATCTGTAGCTGGTAATAGAGCACACGTAAGGGTAAAACTGATTATTCATTTTTAAATATATACAGGAACCCTTGGAATCAATCACACCATCCATCTTATCTCAGCCTGGACTCTTAATCTTCCTGTAAATATGGGGACTGAAAGAGATGGAATTGTCTTAATCGGATCCTTCCTCCATCACAGAATTACTGCTGTCACTGTCACGGAGACAAAAATTACAATTTCAGCCAGAATCTGTAGGAACTACTACAAAGGCTGACACTGCCCACCGAATACACAATGGAAAAGTTCAAAATCTGTTTATAGGAAATGCACATCATGAACCAACTACCCATAAAAGTCAGGGAATCACCAAGTCCTCTGGCAAAGCAGCTGAGGACATTCCAGCACCTACTGCCACCCCCACATCTATCAGTTTTTGGATAACTCTTAACAAAGAGACAAGAAACATAACACGTCACCCACAGAACCTTTGTGAGATGACACAGTGGATGGTCACCAATTCCCTCTAAAACTTCACATGGGAAAAAGCTACTGCTTCTCAAAAAGTCAATTCCATTTGCATGTTCATATTTGTAAGAGTCCAAGAATCTGAAACCAAACTGAAGAGAAACTTTGCCCGGTCTGCCCCAAATTCAATGTGTTCACAAAGCAAACGCAGTATCAGATGTAAAGGCTTGTTTGGGTTTTCCTCAAGAATGAGATATTACATATCCATTTTTACTAAATATCAGACTATTGCTACATCATTAGAAAGGAAGAGCCAGAACAGTTTTGTACCAAGAAGGAAGCAAAGAAAGCTGTTAAGGGCCAGTAAAGTTTTGCTGCTTGTCAGCTCAGGAGAGCAGGAGGCTTCCAATGACCTTCCTTGTTCCACGACTCCAATTTATGAAGACAGAAATCTCACATCTGTACCTCACCATATTGGGATGTACATTACAGTGATATAAAAGTTTAATTTTCTCTCCTAAACCATCCCTGCTTAAACCAATAAAGAGCAAAGAGCGCTTCTGCTCACTCGAGTGTCGTCAGCAGTTATAAAAGGTTGTAGTGTTTATGCAGGATTCATTTGGGATGCAAGGATGTGACTTACAAATGTCTTTGACTCATTCCCATCAATATGCATGTGTGCCATTTATAACAGTAGCCTTGATGAGAACACACAGTGTAACTGGCTGCAAGCAACGCTTAAGAGGTTTACATTAAAACAGAATATAGAGCAGTGGTTAGAAATCACAGGCCAGGTGACACCTTCCTCTGATAAGCTGGTGATAAAAGCTCCAGGCTGTGATCTATAGGCTCTGGCGTTGCCTCTTTATTCCACAGCCCCAGAGGGATTCTTTGGATATGGCTCACTTTGAGCAAGACACAATCCTGAGGGCAGAATACCTTTAAAAACTGTGATTAATCTCAAAAAATATTGTGATTGCCTCCTAAATTGTTCACTTAAAAACAAAAGACAATTTTAAAAAAAGTTTTGTATTAGAACATTTGTAATACAAACCTTTTAAAAGTATAATTACTTCTTGGTTTGACAGATTAATTTGCTTCAACTATTAAAATACCCTTTTTGTTGTAGAACTTACATATTTTAGCAAAAAAAACCCTAAAATGCAGCAACCAATGATCTTAAATAGAAAGTTCAGGCCATCTGAAGAACTCCTGTCATCACAGAATGATTTTCTGGTAAGAATATTTATAATACTTCTAGACACCTCTACTGCTAACTCTTGAAATATATTGCTGGTAAAGATCAGAAAACTGAATGTACTGGTCATTAAATAAAAAATAAAGCCAAAGGGATTTAAAGAATGTAAAAAGAATTAGATGGAGAAGAATCTACAGAAGAAAAAAAGCAAGCAAAATTCTAATTTTAATTATTGGATTTACTTTTTTCCCTGGGTATTTGAAGCCAAGGAAGGTCGAACTGCTGAACTTGTACCACTGCAATGGCTGTGATAATATTCTGATTTATTAATCTGCTGGTCACGTACAGATACCTGGCCTCACATGAAGCCCTATAAAGACACAAAGACATCCATAAAATCTACAAACACAAGTTCTGCTGCATGATTGTATCCAGAGTAGTTACCGGCACCCAATTCTTGTTCACAAATTGTCTGTCCAACCACCTAATTATGTAGGTCTGCACTTTTTAAAATCGTTATAAATACCGTTTAAAGAACAGGTGAAAGGCTATTGAAGAAAGATGGTAATCTTTCAAGTAACATTTCTATTGAATGGAGCACAATTATTCCAGAATGTTTCTATCAACATGTAACTGCATCCATCCTATAAACAGCCAAGTAGGCTCAAGCTGCTAAGGCCATTCTTCTGGCAGTAATTTAAGTACTGTTCTGGAGAAGAGAAACAGTATCTATCACAGAGACAAACAGGAAGATAATACCCAACAATGTGCTGTAAACCACAATTTCATAGCAGCACACATGTAAAATGCAGAACTTGTCCAGCACCAAACAAAGCAGGTAAGACCCTGCACTGCTATTTAAAGGACTGATGTACAAATATATCACTCAGACAAACTGGCCTCACCAGGCAAAGCTGCTTTTTTTAAACAGAGCTAATGTTTACTTCAGACCTACAGGTTACCACATTAAACCCACACTGAGCAGATGGAAAGGCTGCTTGCCAGCAAAAGCAAAGATGAAAAAAACCCCTCAGCCTTTTAAAAGGCAGTTGAACTGTTGGAAACAACTGAAATTAAAACTGCCCACCCTCTGCACACAGATCCTTGATGGTCCCCAAAAGCACCAAGCACCAGCTCCTGTGCCAGAACCACAGGCCCAGGGACACCTCAGGAGCCAGGGTAAGGACTACACTGTCACTGCCCATAGTTCAAGGAAAGGAGCTGAAATGGATCTCATTTTATCCTGGAATCAACTGGGCTTTTTTGTTTTAATTGCTTTCTAAGGCTTAAGGAGTGGAGAACATATGGCTGCTGTTTGAGATGTCAGAATGTAGAAGAGGCTCAGTGAAACAGGGCTGCACAGGATCTTCTCTGCTGTTCAATTCATAGGAGCTGGAGCCTTGTGGTCTAGAGAGAGCTACAAAATGATGCCAAGAGCATAACACATGATTTCACATCAATTGCCCTGTTTGTGTAAATCTGTGATGTAGAAAGGTGAAAGAATTAGGTTTTGTTTTAAATCTAATTGTAAACTGCACACATGACACCATTCTCCTCTTTCACAAAAATCTAGTTCATATTAAATATCTACCTGTGAATGGCAGATGCATTCTCAGCATTAATTAGTAACACAAACTGACAACATGAATTTTCCTTCAGCTTCAGGAAGACACAAATACAAATGTTTTCAACCAAATGCACTGTCACCCTTTTGGACAGATACCACTCTAAGTCTCCTGTGTCAGATTTAGAAAGGGGCAGCAACATATGGGTTAAATGACGGCTTTCTCATTTCCTAACACTTATTAACTTCCTATCACAGGCAGCCACCACAGCCACCAGCTACAAAGCTGCATTTGTAATACAATGAAAATTGTTGCAAAGTATTACAGGAGTATGACTTCCAAATTATTTTTTTGTTTGTTTTGGTTTTTTTTGCGTGGGGGGAATTTCACAGGCAATAGAAATGTAAAGTGAATAAAACCAACATGAAATTGTTAACAGGATGATTCCTATTGAATGACATCTCTTACATTGTCAAGGGTTTCCTTTAGGGAAGATATGTCTGGGATAAGTGGGGCTTACCTGCAGAAGCACTGTGGGATCTCTCCTTGCCCATACAGAGGGAACAAAAACGGGGTGTTGCCATAGCGGCCAAGGCACTGCAGGAATTTTTTTGTTGCCTGAAGACCCTCCAGAGTGCTGCTCTCAGTCTCTGAAACCATTGCAATGGAGTGAAGGATGAAGTGCTGCAAGCTGGGGGTCAACTTCCGTGTCTGTAGGAACTGAGCAAACGTCTGGCTCTCGTAGTCTGAGGGAAAAGCACATGATGCACTGAGCACATTGTAACACCTGCATCATCTCCTGTGCTTCAGCTCAAACGAGTGCTTTTGGATTTCAGTAAAAAAAAGATTTTTTATTACTTTTTCAATTAACACCTTGCTGAAAATGGACCATCCTGGTCAATAAAAGTTAGAAAAATTACTCCCAAAGAGTGAGTTTTCTCAGAAGACAGAAATATGACTCCATTAAAATATTTCAAAATATCACAAACCCACTCTATGGGTCTCCAATGGCATCACCTATTCATTCTATTAGACTTGATCTACCTCCATTTCCCAGTCCTGAGAGAAACGTGAGCGACTGTGGACAAAAACCCATTGAAGTGCCTTGGGACGCCATTTCCTGTAAATTACCCAAAATATGACCCCTGAATGACACCCGTGCCAGAACAGGACTGCTGGATCCACACTGCCAGTGCTAGAGCGGATATTTATGCACAGAGAAGCCACTCACACTGTGCCACAATCCAAACATGAGAAGGTGCAATATTTATTTCAATTTGATGACTTGCTGGCAACAAACAAATGTGGATGAGGCAGAGAGCAGACAGGGATGAAGGACTCCATCTTCCCCTTAAAATAATATTACTGCTGACACATTTTGAAATTCAAAGAAACACAAGTCTTCTAGGAGATGTTTAAAGCATGTTGGCATTGATACATCTCTGAAAAACTCTAGTTATCTTCATAACTGAAACATTTTTTCTCCAGGAAAAGACTGTATTTAAGCAATAGCATACTTCCATACGATTCAGAAATCTGCTGTTAAGCTTATTTCAGTCCTGGATAAATTCCTAACTAATTCATAAACACTTCCATCAGTGCAGAGACCAGCATTATCAAGCTATATATTCTGTTCAAGATTCAACCACTGCTTTATTACAAATGTCTCTTACTGCTCTTTGTACAGCCACGCAGAAAGTCCTGAAATGACAAGGATTTTTTTTTGTTTTATCATTCTAAAAAAATTCTCAACTTTTCCTCACTTCAAACTTCTTATATAATTCCATATTTTACAGAAAAAAGCTTTAAAAAAAATTCTTCACTCTCATGAACTCTCCCTATTAAAAGTCTGCCTTCCCACGAATGCAATGATCTCATCAAGAGCAATTTTAAATTTCTGAAGTTTTTACATTAGCCTAATCTGACTCAAAATATTCTCAATTACTTCTCAGGCTATTTTAAAATGTAGGAACAAAATCTGTTTAACTGTCTCTGGAAGTAAAATAAATCTAGTGTTATTTAGGTACATGAATCAATGGATTCAATTAAAATTGATGTGGCGTCTCCTTTTTTTACTTAATAAATTTTCTAAATACCATCTATATCCTCACTCTGAGCACCTCCATTTCTTCCAGCAACAGCAAACTGAGATCACCTGCAATCAATAAACCACTTCAGCCTAACGAGTTTTTCCCCCTTCAGGATTTTCTGGAGTTCATTACAGACTCTCTGTTTCTTAATCTTACCAGATCTTGATACTGACTATTTTTCTCTTGCATATGTTTAATAATTTTCTCTGATGTTTGTACCTACAACCTTAAACACTGGATTCTTGCAGAAATACTGGCTGGTCAAGCCCCTGCCAAGCTCCAAAAGCACCGATATGCTTTGGTCTGCAACTTCTGTCAGTACTTGAACTACTCCTCTTCCCTCACTATTTTTTTTTGACAGATTTTTTCTTTTTGCCTTAGTTTACTTTTAGACTCCAAGAACTGAGGACATCACTTCATTCTTTGTACCCTGAGGAGCACAAACCCAAAGCACCTTCCTCCCGTGAAGCTGATTTCCCTCTTTGACCTGATGCTCGTTACTCTTCGCACATTATAGCTCAAATCTATTCTGAATTCCTCTCATCTAAGTAAGCCAACAGTTGATAAAAGCACTTTGAACTTGCCCTCTACAACTAAAGAGCATTAAATTACATTTACTTTCAAAGTTAAAAAATTCCATTTCCTCCATTTCTGATTTCGTGGTAACCTGTTGTAAAGATTTACGTAGTATCCAAAAAAACAGAGAGAAAATTCAGATACATCACATTATTTTAAAAAATACCTGGCAGAGGGGAGGAAACACTTAAAAATGATAAAAAGCATTTTGCAACCCTGCTGTAATATATAATTTTGCTGTTAAAGAAAAATGTAAATAATAAATGATGTGGGAACTAGAAGAGCAAGTGCTTAAGTAGAAGAATTTAACGCTGAAGTGAAAAGGTCACAAAAAGGTCAAAGCATACTTTAAAAATGAATCTGTAAAAATAAACCAGGTGAAAACACAGGAGATCTCTCAGAATTGTGCCTCCCTGAAGGAACTCCTAGGAAGGGAGTGTGCCCTGTTCAATGAGACACTACCTTGGTATTCCTCAGGGTGCTCTTCATAGTCCAAACAAAATGTCAGAAATTTCATGAGCATTCTCTTCTCCACCATGGTGAGCTGTCTGCTGTTGAAGACATCTGCTCTAGAACAAGGCACCTGCAAAATATTTTTTAATAATTTCAGAGACTTTCCACACTCTGAATGTAAAAGCATCAAGCAGCAACAGTCTGATTACCTAACAAATACTTTAAATTACTGTTTTCTATTATAGTTATTTTCTTACATATTTTCCCCTATTTTCTATTGTAACTAAAGTTACCAATTTTCCACAATAAGACTATTTTAAAATCTTTTTTAGCCTCTTCCCCTTTTTATTTCCCTTCAATTTCACTTGCATCTCTCACTGCAGAGTTAATCAATAGAGTCTGCATTAACTGTGCCAATATCTCCTGTTGTCATTATCACACTGACTTCTCTTGTAAGTAGCAGAGAGACAAATCAAGCCTGTTAGAATATTAAAACCTAAAACCAGTGAATCTTCAAGAATTAACTGCCAATCAATCATGGCCTAAACATTTAGCCTCAGGTAAAGATTTATGTCAATATACTAGACTGCACAACCTTATTTCAGTTTGATTTTTTAGTATTTCTATATAACACAGGCAAACACCTTTCCCTCCAGAAATTAAAATCATAATTAAGAAAAAACACCAGCTTCTTGTCACAAAATTCTCAAAAACCCAATTTCAAGCTTCTTGACTTTAAGGAGATGAAACACATGCACCACATTATTTTCTGATACCTGTTCTACTTTCCCTTCTCGGAAGGCGAGCACTCGCGTGGCGTTTTTGAACTCTGCATATCGGCTCACGTTGGACTTAATGAGAAGGTCAATTAACAGGCCCCGGGAGTAAAGCAACTGCACAGGGAGGAGAAAGGAAGTGGTGGGTGAGGAGGATCAGTGAAGTACCCAACACTGCTTGTGTAAATGCTCACCAGCTGCTCCCTAAATCACCTGAACCGAGAGTCACCTCTTCCACAGGGAAATTCCCTAATTCCCCAGTTAAGGTTTAGTCATATATAATTTAACCATCTTTCTACCAGCTACAAATATATGATGAAATACAGAAGGGACAGAAATGTAACTATGAACTGAAAATGTTTGTCTGTATTGAAAAGTCTCGTGGTCCTGAGGAACAGGCTTCACAAGATCACACAGGAATTTTTGGATAAAGGTTTACTGGGACACCAACGAGGACACTACAAGGAAGCCAAAGTTCCCGTGCCAGGGAAACCCCAGCACAAACTACTGGCCTTGCCCTGCTGACCACTCTTGTGTCTGAATTTCTGGGATTTTCTGCAGTTAACACCATGTCACACAGTAGGACAGCAAGGATATAAAAAGGATACAAATTAGCATTATCTGCTTAACCACCACCCACTGACTGGTGCTCATGATGTCATTGCAATGATGCTTGGAAGTGGGATTGACATTTGGAACTCGAAGTTTGCAATAATGCATTTTGGAGTGTCTTCACAAAGAATTGAATGAATTATTGAAGAAATTTTCTTTTTCAGTTCACAGAAGCTTGAAAAATCTTTTTAGGCAGAATACGAAAAGTGAAGCATTCAACTTTGAAAAAACTTCCCTGTACTGCAAAACACACATATTTTAAAAAGATAAAAAATCTGCACGCAGATTGTTTTTTCTTGTTTAAAAATATAATTTTCGAATGGTACTATTTAAAAGGAGAGATTTTGCAGGTATTACCCTAAGTGCTAAACTTCATGAAATTTACTTTTATGTCAATATTTCTGAGCTGTGTTTTTTGATCTCTTTGGTTATAAAACACTTAAGGACACATACTAAATAGCTCATGTTTGTTTTAGGGGTAACAATTCTTACTTCTCAAGAGTGGCTATTTTGCCTCAAAGGTGCTGTCTCACCCTCCTTAACATGAAAGGTTTTAAAACAAATGTCAGCATTTTAAGCAAAGTAAATGTACTTACACAAAAAGAGTCATTCAGTTCCTACCTTGGAAACTAAATCAATATTAAACCTTCTGCCTTCTCTAACAATTTGGGAATAGGTGATTTTCTTTGGTTCTTGGGCAGCACTTTCAGAAGGTGCAGCTTCCATCTTTGCCAGTTCTGGAGCGGACTCTCCTGAAGCTGTGCTGGGAGCAGCTGCACTGCCAGGGGCTGTTCCTGCCTCGTCCCCTGGAGCTGCGCTCGCTGCCTCAGTGCCCATGGCCTGCTCTGGCTCTGGGGTCTGTGGCTCCTCTCCAGGGCTCTCTGCTGCTGGACTCTCCTTCTCCAACCCCGCAGAAATCCCCTCTGCTGCTGGACTCTCCTTCTCCGACCCCGGAGAAACCCCCTCGGCAGCAGGGGTGCCAAACACGGGCAGCTTTGGCAGTGCACCAGCTTCTTCAACACCTTCAGCTGAATCCTGACTGATTGAAAACACACAGGGGAAAAAGAGGGGAAAAAAGTCTTTTTGAAGAGTCTTAAAAACTTGTTTGAAGTTTTGAGTCAGTGCCAGAACAGAAACCTCAAGCATTTCTAGGAAACGCATTAGAATTTCTTTATCCTGGACAAATCAGGTGTTCCACCCACTAGCAAACTCTGGTTCTTTGGCTGCAAAGCTATAATTCAAGAGGACTATTTTTACTGAGGAGAAAAAAAACCCAACAAAAATTTGGGTTTTTATTTTACATGTACTCAAAAGATGGAAGGATCTCAAAACGAAAATCAAGGCCCTCATGGTGAAACAATACACAGCTACAGAAACAACAGAAATGGAGTATTTTGAAATAAAAACAGTAATTTGATTAGGTGTTCCCTATGGATTAAAAACCATGAATTTGAAATGCTAATATGCATTAATGTCATTAAGCTGACATACTGTCCTGAAGAAAACAGACAAGCTTTACACAAACAAGCTCCTCTGCAGCCATGATCCCAGCAGGTCCATTGAGAACCAGACCACTTAGACCCAAAGCTTAAGTAAAACTTTCAAATTACTTTTTCAACTCTGCCCTTGCATTCTAATTAGTTGTTCAAGCCACAATATTGTTATGCAAGTGCTCCAAATCCATGCACAGGGGATGAAGGCAGCCAGTCACAGGAGGGACATTCCCACACGACGTTCACTCTGCACAGCCCATTTCCTTTCCACAACATTTCTTTAAAATGCCCCGTATAAAGCAGCCCTCCACTTTTAATCTCATCTACCCGTTTTATGTCGAACTTCAGTGACACCTGCCTTAGAAAGCAGGACTTTTGAACTTGGTTTAGTTTACACTACCAGCTGAGATGAATCAAATCAGTGTCATTGTAAATGAAAGGAGTTCAGCAATAATTCCAAACTATCTTTTTATCTTTATACCGCAAGCCATTAATGCACTGAATAAACAATTTAATCTTGGCTGAAAACTAATAAACTATGATTTTAAAGGTGAACTGCAAACACAGAGTACTAACAGGATGGTTAAAATCCACAGAACAGCAAGGAATTACTCAGAATCCATACCAAAATGTTCCCTCACACACCTGCAGCCTTACAGATGGAATCAGGGCAGGATTTCTGTTCAAAAAGGAACAAAAACCTGGTATCTTTTAAAAATTGCTCCTCATTTATGAACTCATGGAGATCACATGGACTCATGAAAAGTTTGGAAGCAATCTCCCAGCTTGGGCACAGTCAACAGGAAGCACTTAACTCATGACTGGGGTAAAATATTGCCCTGGGAAATACAGGAACTGCTACAAGGAAGCACTAATGAGAGAAGGCTGTTTCTGTACATTAATTATGTCTTTTTGCTTCAGATTGCCAGCATTAAGTAACTATAAAATATCAAAGAAAGATAAGTACTTTGACAAATGTTTTTTTAAAAAGTAATCTGTGCTGCAAATAAAAATGGAAGTCAATTAAATTTTGGGGTTCTGTTTGGATTTTGGGGTGTTTTTTTGGGATTTTGGAACATGGTGTTTGTGGAACTGCAAAAACTCGTGCCATTAATGCAATAAACTAAGAAGCTTTTATTTAACTCGTCCCAAACATTTTCATAACACAAAATTTCAGAATAAGGTTTTCTCTCTACATTCTCCCAATCTCAATGAACAGTTGGTCTCATTTTAAACATACTCCATTATTACTTTCTAAAATCAAAATAAACTTGGATTCATAATATACTGTATTTTTCTGTATCACTCTGAAAAGCAGTATAACAGAAATATTTACATATTTTAAGTCCCTATTCACTTCCCATGAAAGAATACCTAAATCTCCATGATTTGCAGCTCCACACTTTTTATAATGAAAGCCTAAAAACTGTATATAATCTAAATTCATGACATCCTTCCTATAGGACCAAATATCCCTGAATAATGGAAGAACTGTCTATAAAAATGACTCAAATTGAACTTCTGTACAGACAATTCTTCTCCTAATTCAGAAAAAAAATAATACATCTGCAGACAAATTGTTGTGTAAATTTAGAATATTATCTTCCACCATTCATCAATTAATGGTACTAACAAAGGAATATCTTAAAATGAATGTGTCTTATTAATGCCTTGTAACAGCAACCCCTTCAGATAGGTCAAATGAAAAATTGCCAACCAGCTGGTTAATTTATTCAGCACAGGTGTTCACTATTTATTTTTCAGCCATTTGCCTTTTTTCAATACAGCTTATGTAGACACAGTATTCTTTCCCTTTGATGGATGCACTTTGTTCTAAGGCCATTCATTTCAGATTTGCACTGTGTATATTATACTGCTACCCAGCTGTTTATTCTTTCAAAATAAATGTTTAATGGTTACTTCATAGGAGTTACAAAAGTTAAGCAAAAACAACAGAATCTAGGCAGAACATGTAAATTGTCAGAAACACAGTAATTGACTCTCTCAGGAAGTTTGAAGTTCTTTTGGAGAACTTTTTCTTTGCCAGGTTTATTAATGTTATCCTCGCTGGGGTTTTTTTTGGTGATGACCAAGACAGACAGCACTGTACTGAGCTAAGTTAAATGCTTAAAAGCATAATTTTACCCAAGTATAATCTCACTTCTAAGTGTGAAATCTCAGTACTGGGGGACTCATTTGGGAGCCAGCTATCAGTCAAAAATCATACACAAAATTAACAGACTATGAAACCTTTCCTTCTGATTCAATCCTGGTTCTGAACAATATTTATTATGACAACAGGATGACAATTACAATATTCAAGTGCTATTGCTTTAAAATAAGTATTACATTTTATCTGCAATCCACTCAAGCACAGTTACTGTGCAGCACTGAACCTTGGAACAGTCTCAGTCTGTGACCTTCAGATTGTATTCATGTAATTCACACCTTTTTTCCCTACTTACATTTACAGAAAGAAATATCTATTTCTCTTTGAGTATGTGTCAGCATTTCATTTAGCTACCTATGGTATTTTCTAAGGGATTCAACGTTAAACTTATATAACTATCTCAAAGAACCCCTCAGGAATTCTGGAGAGTGTTCATTTCAGTGCAAAATCCAGAAGATAAAAATAATAAATAAATACACAGTCCAGTTAGTTAAATTTATATTCAGTGCACTTAACTTCAGTAAGTTAAACTCATTGCATATAAAGAGGACAAACGGCAAATATTACTTTATCATTTTAGCACAATGAAGTATTTTGTAGTTACAGTACTGCTGTCCATTTGTGTTCCTGCTCCTTTGTATCTAGTTCATTTTACATGTATTTAGGGGTTTAATTTTTGAGTATCAGAACAGCAGCTTTTAGCCAAATTAGGAATGGAAAAATTTAATTGATGGCAGTGCCTGACTGCCTATTAGTACTACTACTTCCATACACAACGCTTCTGTTCTCTATGCAGAAGTAAATCACCAACTCACAAAGTTGGCCAACAAATTACACTGCATCCAGAGAGGTCATTTAGGAAGGATTAGGTTGTTTCAGTGAAGCGATTTCAACAAAGCACAAGGACATGAGGAACATTTCAGAGGCCAGGGTTACTTTTTGAGACAATGTGCAACATGGCAGTGTGGTGAAACCCTTAAAACCAAAAGCACAATGTGATCGTTTACCTCTCGGCATGCAAAATTGTTCACGTATTGCTACATTTCTACTTACTCGCCAAAACAGAAATCTTCTACATGTTGAATAGTTTTATCCTTGCTGCTAAGAGGAATAGCTTCTTCATCCTCAAGGATCAGTTTTCTCCAGTCTTCACATTCATCACTGAGATCTGTCTTTTGCTTAAAAGAACAAGTATAAAATTACATATTGTACTGTGCAAGCTGTTCTTGAACTATAAATCTCTGTAGTCACAAATAATTTGTACCATCTAATAGTATAAGAAAAAAAGCCATCTTGACTGTCCTAATTTTTTTTTTATTTATATTTTTTGAGTTAAAACAGTTAGAGTTGGTTACTTTATCATAGCATGCCAACATTTGTACTACAGCATTGGCTCTGGTAATCTCAAATACAGTGTTAAAAGAAATTTAGTAGAGAGGTGAATGTAACTTTGAAAACAATCTCCTAAAAGACAGGTTTGCCATAGCCAGGATAGTTCCAGATTCTGTGACAAAACTCTTTGAATGGAGACCATATGGAAAAACCTGGTGATTTGGGGGGCTGTATTAATCTGTGTACACAGGAATCTCTAAATCATACAATGGAACACATAGAAAGCGAAGCTCTGGCACTGAGCAAGTCCCCTGATTATGCCAGGAGGCAGCACAGCGTAAAGAACAGGCATGAGACTGAGCTGAGAAACTTCCATCTTCTACGGCCCAACAGGCTCTGAGCATTTCTGTAAATGACAGAGCAGCCATTTGCTAATCTGGTCCAAGT
Source organism: Struthidea cinerea (assembly GCA_013397865.1). Classification (NCBI taxonomy): domain Eukaryota; kingdom Metazoa; phylum Chordata; class Aves; order Passeriformes; family Corcoracidae; genus Struthidea; species Struthidea cinerea. The sequence continues at coordinate 1,227,892 of VZTI01002729.1, forward strand.
GCTCCATCTCCTAAAAAATATCCTCCCCGGAAGATTTCTAGTGGACTGTCATGAATTAGATAAACTTTGGTCATTGAAAAATACACTACCAGCATTCATCTTTTTGTCCTGGTTACAGGACATTTCAATGGAAGGATCCAGCACCCACCTTTCTCCCTGTAAAGAAGAATCAGCTGAATGCAAATGAGAAAAACGAGAGCTGAAACACCAGAGAGTGGAAAATAATCAAAGAGAAAATGGAAATGACCGGATTATAATTTACAGAAGGTAAAGGAACTGAAAAAATGGTATAGGGGCTTCTCTTTAAGCTCAAGAACCCAGAAGTGTGGCCAAGCACCAGGCTGGTCTCAATCAGATTAACAACCCAGGCACATCAGAGCCTCAGACTGCCAGGCCAGATGGGTGAGTCTCAACCAGTAAAGCTGGGAACTACAAACCTCTTTGATCTGTCAAATTACCAAAGAGCAAAAGCAGGGTGGTAATTTGTCTTGTAATAAATCATGCAAACAACAGAGATTCAATGTTAAGGAGGCCTAAAAGAAGCAATTTGCTAAACTTTTACCTGATTTTCTTTAATCCAGGACAATAATCCTGAAAAACTAAAGCTGGCCCAGTTTCCACCATAGTAATTTCTCCTGTAAAAAAAAAAAACAAAAGGAAAACTTGTTGGACAGGTAAAATCTAGCTTTTTCAGATTTAAAGATAAAACAACCAAGCCTGATCCATTCAAAACATTTTCCATGACAAGATTTTTCAGATGCAGGATAGATAAAAATTAGTATTTTACAACTCTTAATGAAATGCAAAATTTCCATTTTCCTCAGTGTATGCATCTCTGACCAAACAGCCTATAGTCCAAAATCAAATATTTGGAGGGTAAATGGATAATGCTGAGAAAAACACATGGGATGGTGTGAAGAAAAGGGAAATAGAGATAATACTGCTTCTTGACCAAGACTGGCTCTCTTATCCATTATGCCAAATAAAGGAAAGTGCAGTTCACTGTTATCTACTGCTTACACAACACATTGTGCTTATTACAGACTGTGAAGATGCTCTGGCAAAACTCTTATTGAACCGCATGTACTGCAGGTGGAGCCAAAGGAACTGATTTGTACATTTGATCATCCCTCTCTGAGCACTTCCCAGTTTCTATTTACCACCTTCTTGCTTGAAAAAGATTATTTACTGCTTTTAAATCACAGAAAATTAGTAGTTCTGCTGTTAATCAAAAAAAATCTCTGCTCTCTCTTTTTAAAATTTCTCTACCAATATTTCTCTAAACATCAGTTGGATTAGTTGGCTTTTGTTGTCATGCATAGCACATCTTCAGTACTTAACAACTCTTGAGAAGAAAAATAATAGAGCAATTACATTTTTAAAAGTTGCCAGTTCTTGCAAAATATAACAGTTATTTCAGGATTTAACTCCGTTTTCTGGCACTGTGTACTGGCACTTCAGAAGCCTGAAAGATACCAGAAATACCCTCCTGAACAGATAGCTTATGTTATTGCATAGAGTAAAAAAATAAAATAATATGTAGGGAGGAAGACAGGGTTTGCATTTTAAAGAATAATGTGAAGGCTGTTAAATCAATCTTATCATAACCTCCTCCACTCTTAAATTGTAGAGATCAGTGTGATAACAGTGAAAAGCTAAATTCAGGTTAGATTCTCCTGACTAGATTTACGATGGGATGCTTTTGACAGGGCTTATCTGCACTGACAAAGACTTCATTAAGAGTGTCAGCCCCGCTCCAGCACCAGAGGCTGCTGCTCTGGACCGTGGTGCTTACTTAGCATATGAAGGACAGATGTCTGCTGAGCAGTGCCTAATTGTTCCTGACTACAAACTGACCTAAAAAAGTCTTTCAGCTCCTGCAAGGCAATAGTGAAGAACATAAATAGGACATATTTTGCAAAGACAACAAAATGCAGCATTCGCTGAATAAAGGTGGCTCCAACACTGGACTGTGGTGTTCCAGGCCCCAAACTGGGGGGACTGGGCGCACACCCTGCAATGTGGTGACTCTGAGCAGCAGAGCTCCATCTGCAGATGGTTTCCAACCAGGAGTTCCAATCCTCTGTAACAGGAGCTCATCCTCACTTTGTGTGAAAGACGTGGCTGAGCTCCAAAAGTACTGCTGTTTGGTATCACACAGAACACAAAGCAATGACTATTAAATCTATTAAATGCCCAGTTCTGTGAGATTTCAACCTGTAAAAGACACTGACAGTTGCATGTGATGATAACTTCCATCTTTGTTTTAGCTGTCAATGGTGCAGGGTAATTTTTTCATGTTTCTTCAGATTTCACAGAATAAAAAGTTAAATATCCATGTATTACCTGTCACTTCTGGAATTTCCAAAAACCATGGCCACAAAGATTTATTTTTAAGGAAATGTGCTGCTCTGCTTGCAAGTTTCTTGAATATGGAGTACAATACATGGCTGTCAGAGCAAGCAATGCCACTGATCACAGAAATTCCAGAAAACACCTGCCTAAAATTAGGAGTGGGTTTCTTGAATCTACACCGACATAAAGTCATGCATATTTAGACTATTTAAAGTTAGAGCTTTCATTAAGAGAAATTAATGTTATTTTCACAGAGTTACAAAAGTTTATTTGTGAGTTGTCAGACATTTTCATGTGAACATTCCTCTGTTCATCAGCTGAATTTTCCTTTGAAATTAGTTTTTTTACCCAGTGTTGAGGCAGCCCGGTGTGTACAACAAAGCACTGCATGACCCTGCTGTGGAGCTCCATCCATTCTGAGGAGGTGGTACTGCCCTTCTCCAAAGGAAAATGAACCCCAGCTATCCCTCCTTTCCTCTGGTGTCTGAGCATCCTTCCCAAGCTGTGCTATGCCACCTCAAATATTCATCTTCTCAAGTAGCAACTTCCGGATTTTTTTATCCTGGAATTTTAATTAGTTGCCCTGCACTACATGATGAATCAGGATTGCTTAATTTTCTCATCTGAAAACACTACAGAAAGACGACAGACCAGACATGATTACTGACATAATGAGCAAAGTTTATAGCAAAAGTCTTGAAGAGGAATTCTGAGAAGAGCTGACTAATGGTTTTACAATTAGGACTCCTTTGTAACCAAATATTTTTGTTATAATTGTCCTGAAGATGAACTGAGGAATTCCTTAAAGTAATGGTCAAGATCAAAGCCTAATTAAAGCTAAAATATTGTCCCAAAATCTCAACGCCTACGCTCCCTCTTCTCTTGCTACATTAGCAAACTACAAAGATGGATATTCTCTCCCTTTTTTAGGGTTACAATTCAATTATCCCCTAATTAAGAACAGGGAGCTTTTTGAAGGTGTAACAGCAGAAGTGGAAAATACTTCTTCTACCAAGTTAGAGCACAGATGTTTTCCTTCCTTACCATAATTTCCTAAATTATGTTTGCTCAAAACTCCTCCTGTGTTACCTGGATTTCACCTGAATTACAACATTGCTCCTTTTCCTTCATATTTTTCAAATCTCTAATTTGCAGTTCAGAGCTAATAGCAGAACTGCTGAAGCCATTTTGCAAACTTCTGGAAATGTTGCCAAAGTACAATTTTACCTCTGCAGAAAGCTTGTCTCTTCTCCTACTAATGCTAATGCTTTTGATTTTTTTCTTCAGTTAGTAACACCATTTTCGAACTAATTGGCAAATTCCAACCCAGAACACTGAAATCATGAATTGTTTCTGACTGATTAACAATCCAAATCTGAACCAAGTGACTCTCTAATGTGTCTTTTTGCAGACAGACTGCATTTTGAGAAACTGGACACTTCTGAAAGCAGGAGATTCACATGAAAAACATGACTAAGAACAGCAAAAGCATTTGATGGCCTCAGCCTTTTCAGAAGCTGGCCCTTCCCAGGGCACAGCCCCCACAGTGACACTCAAAGCTGGTGCTGCCTGGACAGAAGCTGCTGATGCCTCACTATTTCCCCCATAAGCTGCCTCGATGTGTCTGTCCTGCATGTGATCTTCCAGAAAGAAGTCCTGACCCATCAGAGCAGCTGTCTTTTGCACAGGAAGTTACTGCCACATTGATTTTAAGGATCTGAACACAAAATGACTTATGTTTCAAACCCATAAAGTTTCATGTGGTACCTATTAGTACATAGGCAAATGCATTAAAGATTCCCATTCTGGCACAGTGATGGTGTTCAGGAGTTTCCTGGCCTTCCAAGAGGAGGAGTTTAACCCAAACGGCTCCTGAGATCCTTCAGCCCAACAGAAGGGTGGGTGATGGTGGTAGTCACTTGTGCTACATCACATTATATCCTGGGATATGAACATGACCAAAGGGAATTACCACGGCCCAGCTGAGACCACATTTTACTCTCTAATACCTTTGCTGTGAGATTGTATCCTAAACCAAAGTAAACGGAAAAAGAACTTTTTCAAAAAAACTCAAAAGATACCAGAATGAAGAAATTTTTGCCTAGTTTTCCTTACTGAAATTAAATAATTTCTTTATTTGTCTTGCAAGAAATTGACCTGCTTTGAGAAGCAACTTTTTTGCTCTTTGGCTGCTGTACTCCCACAGCTCCCTCATTTCATAGCAGTTAAAGAGCCAAAAGAGGGCTGTATGAAGACACAGGGTCTATTACCACATACATTTTGCAAGTTCTGAAAAAAAAAAGTGAGGCAAATCATCTAGCAGGAAGTGGAACAAACTACAAAAGCAGGGATCTTGGACTGGGGAGGTAAAGGGAGGAAGCCCAGCACACTTTTGGATGCTCAAATAAAAGAATTTTGGACACAAGGAACACTCAAGGGCTCTACAGGCAAAGTATGGTCAAAAAATAAGAAAGATAACAGGTGTCAAGAAGCAAGACACGCCCAGTTTACTCTACTTCTCACAGAAGAGAAGTTAAAATTCTGCATCTTGACCCTCCTTTGCCTTTGAATTAAATTCTATGTGGAGAGATAAAAATAAGCCAATAAGGAAGGATGTAGACAATAAAACCGCAGCCTACAAATGCCGTATTCCAGATGCTGAAAATCAAATACAAAAGTTAGCTAAACATGCCTTACCTGTCACTGGCCCATCCTCAGTAACCAAACTGGTACATAACTACAGAGATACAGCATTAAAAGAGGTAAAGAAGAAAAGGACCAAAAGCAGAAACTTGAGCAAGTGGTTAGGAGAAAGTCCTTTGCATGTGCACAATTAGTACAGGGAGCATATTCACTTCAAGTTATCCACCTTTAGTCTTGATCTACCTTTCTCCAGCAGCTTCAAATTTAAACTGAGTGCCAATCGCCACATTTTAAATTGCAAATTACTTTTCTAAATCATTTAACAAATATCCTTGAAATTTCACATGTCAACAACTCATTAATATCTACAGTAAATGTAGCTCTCTGAGAAGAACCACAGATTTTACGTTTATTGAGACAGATAGCTGGCACAGAGAAATAGAGCTCCTTCAATTACTGGTTGGCAGAAGCTAACTTCAGTTTAAAATCAGTCTACAGCAATTTATGGCAACACTGCAGTGAAGTGACTATTTTGAATAAGATTAGCTACTGCTGATGGCAATGCTTGGACAGTGTTTATAAATCAAACTCAGAACTCAGTATTTTATAATAGGCCACTTCAAAACTATCTCCCATAATCACCTATGCAGTATATTATGATAAATGCAAACATGGCGGGAGATTAAAAGTAATAAAATAAGGTACACAAGGTAATGAGAGCAAGTAAACTATAAACAAAGACTTTATGCATATATGTTTTTAAATGCCTGGTGCCTGACTTAACTCGGGGCTTTGTAGGGAACAACAGATTAATCAAAGTAGCACATCTAATATAGGTATTTCAGTAACCCCAAATCTTATTTCTTTACACTCCGAGAAAAATCTGAATTCATAATTCTGATTGTTAATGAACGGAACAACATACATTGTTAAAAGGTGATATTCACCATAGCTAAGAACAGGCATGGATAACAGAAATCAAAGTTCCAGTGACCAACACTATTACAGACTTTGATAGACAATGAAAACAAAAATCTGAAATAACGCAAGTCATTGTCACCAAAGAGAACGGGATAATTACTGTCAGGAATGAGAATGACGGGCACTAAACCTGTAGCCATTCCTGCCTGTAGCGAAGAAGGAGCCATCACAGCATTCTTACCACGGCACTGATGTTCCAAATTCCTGGGCTAGCTTCCAAAAACTGCCTGCTCTATTGATGGAAATAACACCCCCAAAATAAGGCAGAGACAGAAGCATAACATTACTTGGTGCCAGATGAAGAGAGAAAAGTCCTGCAGCCCACACTGACAGAGACACAGAAACCCTTCTAGTCAGTTTAGCTCTTAAAAAGGGAAATTACTGGAGTGACTTACGAATCCACATGAAGAACTCTCTGGCCACTTCTGGCACACGCTGCTGCAATAATGGACTCAGGCAAACCTGCAATGATATGTGCAGTTTTTAGAACTTAGCATGCTGTGATGTATTAAAAATTGCAAGGGTAGATCTTGGTCAGAAGCAGGCAACTCAAACAAAAGAAATTTTACAATCTGAGTCACTGAAATTTTTAACAGCCTCATGCTACTAAAGCAATGGACATTATTTTGTGCTCTTTAACAGTTGGTCATCCTCTTGAACGCAACATTTTTTTTTTTAGCAGCTGTATGGCACATTCCACTTGCAAACACTACTGAGTTAGAGCTTGGCACCAGAGTCTTCTCTCCATACCCTGCTATCATAACCAGACTGAGTAATTGCCAGCACCATGATACTCAAAGCTCAGTGGGATGCTCTGTAACCACATCCCTGGTAATGCAGACAGGTATTACCTGAAGGTATTTTTGTGTATTTCTGTTCAGTTCAAAGTGTCTGACATAAAGACGGTGATTGTCCTTAGAGTGGTATCCCTATCAAGATCTCCCACATTATGCAGTTACACTCTATCAAATCAGTATGTTTTCACTATATTTAGAAAAAATATGTAGAAAAAAAGCACACCAAAAGGCTGATGATATCTCTACCAGCAATACATGCTTGGAATGGCACAGAATTCTGACTGGAGTTCAATAAATAAATAAATGGGGCTGTTCTGTAATGTCTGCTCCCACTCACCAGATTTCACATGCCCAGTTAGATGCCTTGGATTCTGGAGCAGGTTCAGAAAAGCAGGGCAGCTCACCAGCTAAGAAGCTCTGTGGTACTAACTTCTCTGAAATCTCCTTTTAAATGATCTGTTGGCTTTTTAAGCAAGTAATTCAGGAACGGCAATTAAAATTCTAGGGACTGGTATTAAGAGACACTTAGACCATGTATTCAATTAAGGGATGAGATTAAAGAAAGTGAAAGGAGTGTTTGGCTGATCTGATTTACAGCAGCACCAGAAGCAGCTGCACTGGTGCAACTGCAGAGAGACAGAACTGGAAGGGGAAAAAGGAGCTGTGGAAGGGCACAATCTACTCTGGCTCACTTCATGACAAACGTCACCTCCAGCAGAATTCCAGGCCAGCGCTATCTATTCCTTACAGGGAACAGTGCCTTCACCAACAAATAAAACCTTGCATTTTAGAAAACACCCCTTGGGAGCTGGGTACACCAGACCACAGTTTCACCAACTCTTTAAACCAGCAAAGGCCAACACAATCATCAAAATAAAGAGGTGCAGCCTTTGCCCTTATCTTCTGCCACTCCTGACCTCCTTCCAAATGAAATAAATGGTCAGTGTTTGGGACTGCAGTTCTATGGTGATGTCCAAAAGTACAAATGTTTGTATCAAAACACAGAAGGAGGTTTAAGACAGGCGTGACAAATTTTCCAGGAAAATAGCTACAACTTCCCTGCAAATTTTCTGGTTTTAATGACCACTTTTTTGATGGATTTAAAAAATAAAATCCTTTTCTGAATTGATGAAGCAGAAAAATGAAAATAGTTTTGCATTGCTGACCTTCCACAGCAAGTGAAGATTTAACACAGAATTAACCTCCAGGGGTAGAAAGAGAGACGAACAGTTGCAGCAGTTCTTGGGACATTTGTTTCACAGCCTAGAAAGGCCAAAAGTCTTTCAAGTTGAATTTTTGGAAGCAAGACCTCAAAACACAGACCACTGGGACCATGGAGACAAGGAGAAAATACCTAAGTACAGCACACACTTCAGGACTGACACGAGATCCTGGCCGCACACAGCCATTATGTGAAAGCTCCACACTCAGCTGTCCCCCCGTGTTTATATATATGGCTCATTTCGCTCCCTCTATAAACTATCTGGAATAGAATCTACAACTACTCTTTGTTTGAAGTTCCCAAAAAAGCTTTTCTTTCCCTCACTGGGGCACAGGGAGTATTACTCTAGAAATGAAACTGAGAAACTTGTTTCTCCTTCCTTATTGATAAAAGCCACTGAGAAAGTGTTGTAAAACATCACCAGTGCTGCCTGGCTGACCTGGGCCGAGTTATAGCTACCAGGGCATAACTGATTGCTTTAAGCTTGATCCAATTGATACTGTGTTGGAGGTCTGTTCTTCCATTAACCTTGGATGAAATTGTTCCCTGAATTAGCTTCTTCGCTCTTGAAAGCTGGCATCAATTTTCCTCACCAACCCTGTGCTTCTAAGACATCGTGGCCCCCCACATACCCACTGGTAAGAGTGGGAACACGGCCGGAAGGCGAGGCCTGTGCATCCCAGGTTCTGGAGAGGCTCCGGACAACCTGACGGAACAGGACACCCTTTGTTCTTCGGTGACAATACCTCAGGAAACGCAAGAAATAAGACTGTCCCATGGCCACCAGTTTCTGAATTCTCTTCTTTAACAGAAACAAGGGCAAAGGGAAAAGGTGTCTTTGTCAAATGTGAGTTACTCCTACATGTGACCTGCACTGCATGGTGGTTACTGAACTAAAGCCTTTTCCAAAAAAGAGGGTTCTGGACAATTACAGTATAGTAATACATTGTCCTTCTCTATCTAGGAAAAAACTAGCTTGGAAAAGCCTGCTTACAGAAATGGCAGTTTATGAAATGATAGCATGGAAAGCTGAACTGTCTCCTACAGGATGCTCAGAGTTGTGCAAAATAGGCCCCCTTCAGATCATTCAGTAACAGAGAAATACGTACTTTTTAAAACCTGTTCCTATTTGGAAACAGCTTTCTGTTCTGAACTTTGATTTGTCAAAAACCTTAAGATGGATTATATTCAGATTTTGAAATGTGTTTGGATCCTCACTACAGGGCAGAGCAGACTCTGGATTCTAAAGTTTCCCATATCCCTAATGAGTAGATAAACCTGGATATCTCTAGGCTGTTTTCCTCATGAAGGATCATTCTAACACTTCCGGCCACTCATCCCTCTTGGGGATCACTCAGCTGCTGCTTTGGCCAGCTTAAAGGATTAAGGACATGAATCACTCCTGATGTTTAATGTCTATGAACAGACAGTTGAGTAATGACCTGGATCCAGTAACGTAGATCACCAAGAACACCAAGATTGAAACAAAAATCTACATCTCCTTTTAGATTACCATTAAAAAATTCTAAGACTGTTCTATCCAGCTCAGCAATCAAATTACTGAATCATCATTGCCCTCTAGAACAATTAATAATAACCAATGTTTTCCTTTGAAGTTATTACACGTATTAGTTATTATGAAAGACAGCTCCCACTTTATTGTATCTGAAATATCTGAAAAGGGCTGCTGCAAAAGAACATTTTCTCAAGTAACGTTCCAAATCCAAACAATTCTTACATTTGCAATGGTATTAGCAGGAAATAATAAGTCTGAATAGGAATTGCATGTCCCAACCACAAGAAAGCAGCAACAGATCCAGATTGCAGTGTGTTACACATAAACATCTGGCAGCATAAAAGGGATTTATGTGGAAGAATTAGGAATCCATACAATTCTTGTATCAATTTAGCGTGCTGACTCAGAAGTTCTTTGAATTTGAGGCAGAAACAATTCAGAAATAGCAGAGCATGTTACCAAGAAATACGAACATTTCCTGTGCTTCCTGGCCCTTTCATATTCCCCCCTTAGAACGCTTACATGTGAAATATTTGTATTACGCTAAATTGTCCTGCACTTCATTTCTCTTACCAGGAAAAACAAGGACAAAGAGTTTTCCTTCATGAAGGAGGACTGGTTAGTACCACCTGGAATCTCTACTATCATTCCTTAAAGCCATTGCCTTCTTTCTCCACTTACTAACCCTCCATATATCAAATGCAGTATTAAATCAGCCACTCCGGCCTTCTCAAGAAAACATTAATTTAAAGTTTCAGTGAGGTAGGACATTCCATCTGCACACAGATACCAAAATAAGTACAAAATTAGCAATTTTACTCATTAGTGATCTCTGGATTGCTAACATGTTCTTCCAGCTAGAATTTCATAGGTGGTACTTGCCACCCACATATCCAGCAGGCAGTGCATCCACTGCCTCACTGGAACACTCTGCGAAGTCAAAGTGAACTAACTCATGAGTCTTTCTAGTGTTGCTCCACGAACAATGCTGACTGCACACTCATCCTCCTGCTTGGCTCCCCGTTGGAAAGAAACAAAGTGGCAAGCAGACTAAACTGTAACACTAATTAGGCTCTAATTAAACTAACTAACATGGTGGCATGGCCACGTCAGCACTCAGTAGAAACTGAGGTTTGTACCTACTTGTCCGTACAACGCCCTGGAAAGTGCTGAGAGAGACTCGAGGGCTGCCTCAGAACCAGCTGCAGACAGAATGAGGGTACCTGGCAGGCAGGTAGCAAACACTGGGTTCAGGACAGTCCTGTGGTGAACAATACTGTTTATCTGTACCGCCCCCTCTGACAGCACTCGCTCTCACTGCCACTGACTGAACACTGTCTCCATCCCAGCCTTCTTGGATACACAACAGGCAGATTAATCTCAATAAATCTTACAGAGGTGGCTGCTGCAAGCTGACCTTGAAGTCTGCATCTGGTTGTTTCTAGTAACCTCTGACCAAGATCATCTCCATTACGTGAATTTTTGGAGCTTCCCCATGAAACAAAATCAGCCATACTGTCATTTTCAAGAATAGTGTCTTAAAAGTAAAAAATAAATAGAGAATTAGCTGCACATTATTTAGTTATCAAAAAAACAATTCTACTTGTAGTTTCAATACAACAAAATTAAAGAAAAATTTGAGATAACCGCTGAGGTGGAAAACCTTTTTTCTTCACTTTTAAAAGCCAATTAATTTCTAAGTCTCACAACATCATGAAAAGTTATAATTCACCTTTGTGTGATCAAAAATTAATTTTAGGATTACACATTGCGTCTCCTGCTTAGCAGCTGTACTTGCTGCTCTAATGCTGCACTGCCTCTTGCAGTGACTTGAAAAGGATGCAGTCACTGCCCCGAGCAATTTCTAAACTAAACAGCTTCATAACTGTGGGAGCATCTTGGTTCCTGAGCTGTTCACTGCAAACTGTTTTGCAGTCATCCAGCTGATAAGTTTTTACTGAATTACGCAAGATTCATCTTGAAAAGGCTTAAATGTTTAATTCACTTCACTCTATCTACTAAATAAATCACAAGTGGTTTTTTCATAATATGGAATGTTGAAGGGAAATATATTAAAAATGTTGGAACACAGACAATTTCAAAACAGTATTCTGGAGTCAGACAGTTGACCAGCTGCAATAAATTTTGTTTGCATCTGAACTTCTAAGTAGAGAAGAGCAGCTGACTCTGGAGGAGCTCACTACAAAATACTCATGGTGGGTTTTTGGTATACGTGAAACTTTAAAAGCATTTCATAATTTAATTGCAAATTAAAATACTTCTTGTATATAATATTTTAAGTAAAAGATGATTAAAATTGATTCATTTTAATATATGTTCATATTGCAGAGCAGTATCAGAACATACTTCTGCATTACAGAGTATGGCATAGAAATGCCAATCCACTAAGAAAAGTAAGAATACATAACTGGTCAAGAAAGAAGTCACAAGTTAAAAGTTTCGTCTCCTACACTGTAATTGCATATAGTTATCTGTGTCTCATCAGAGGAACCTGGCAATGAAGACCATGGAATCTCACAGTTGGTATAAATCAACATTATTTAGAAAAGGAACACAAGAACTCAGGCTTGAAATAAAATTTTAACTCCTTACAAAAAATTATACTCACACCAAGCAGTGTTCTCTGAAAAGTGTTCTCCAGCACATACTACAACTGAGTCTAACCTTTGGTTTAAAGGGATAGCAACAGATAAAGCAAACCACATGCATTAAAAGATCTGTACAGCAAGACACATATTCAGTTTTATTTTCACTTGACTCTGCTAATACTCTCATTCCTTTTCTGCTTCCCCATGGGAAGAGACCTTACTCTCCTTGCTCCTTATACATTTTTAAACATTTCATGAAAGGATATTTAGGAAGTTTCTTCTCCAGCATTAGCCGTTCCAGGGAGATCCCTGGGTACCACCAGGGGCTCTCTCTCACAGGGTGCTCTGGCACAGCCCAGAGAGCAGAGCCTGGAGGAGGACTGAACCCTCAGCTCTATGGCCATTCTCCAGCCAGTGGAACCACATTTCCTACTGGGATACACAAACCTGGCATTTCAACTGTTCCTCATTCAGAGCAGAATTTCACAGTACCTTGCTAAGCTTTTTTCTAAAGGAGTTTTTCACCTTGATATGCAGATGACCTACTCTGTATTTTTCACGGTAGGGTCACAGGAGTCCTACAGGCTCTGATTTTGTAAGATCAGCAATATAATCCGGAAAACCTGCAGAACACAAACAGGCTGAGAAGGACAACAAAGGGTTCACAGAACAATGAGTTTGCTCACAAGAGGAGTCAGGGACATTGCACAGTATCTGGGAAAGAACACTGTCTGAGGTACCAGTGGGAGCCTAAACCTCCCATGCAGCTATCACAGCACCTCTGCTACACCCCAAAATCCAGACTGGAAGCTAGGCCAGGACACCAGCCCTCAATTTTAGTCAGGTTAAAAAAAATCAGTAAAGAAGATAAAGGTACATTTACATTTGAAGAACACAGAAAAAATGAAAGGGACACACATGGGACAGGACTGGGAGTCTGTGTTCATTTTGTTTGACATTCACATGGACAGGCAATGACTTATCTACAAATGATTATAAAAACGTGGGTCTATTTCCTCCTTCCAGACATCAACATTACAAGTCAGTACCACTGTGTTAGTCTACAATGACCACTGATGTCAAAAAATATCAATCTTCAGCTGGTTTTCCATTGAGCTTTCATCAACTCTAAATAGCTGCTGATATAAACTGAAGACTGTGCAGTTATATAAGGTGATGTAATCAAAATATCAGCCCAAAAGATGTATTAGAAAACATTTTTGGCACAGCCTAAAAATATCCTGCAACAACAGAACCATCAGGAATTTTTTTTTTTTTTAAATCAATCTTCAGTGTTAACTTTAAAATTCACATCGGTAATATTTGGGTTACTTTTTCCAGGTATATTTTAAAAATTGTGTTAGTATCTGGAAGTGATTTTTCCTAACACACAACACTTACATAAGATAAACATAAAGTACTTACACCACTCCCAGCATATCGAACAATAAATAATAGATTCTCCTGACAGGACTTTGATGACCTGGCAAAGCCCGAGTGCTTTCAGCCAAAATCATATGAAACCATAAATCACTCTTTATTTTATAGAATATTTCAAAATGGATTCCTGCTTTCCACCTTGAAAGTCATTTCATGTGTTATTTATAACCACTGAAAAGCAGAATGGAAAGAAAATTGCATAGAACTAGAATATTTACTGTGACTGCTTTTATAAAGAATAACTCCTTTTTAGAAAAAAATTAGAATTACTGGCAGACAAACTTGTGAATACAACACCTTTTAAAGAGCCATATCCTTTACAACTCTCCCAGCAGTTAACACAGGTCTTGGGGAGTGTCAGAGACAAGAAGTCAAGACTGAATACAATACAGTTAACTGAAGAAATTCCAAGGTAAACATGACCCTGCACCTGTATCCACACCACTTTGCACAGCCACAAATTTGCAAATCTTGGCACTTACAGGGGTTCTGCCCTAAACTCAACACTGCTGAACATTTTGCCTATGAATTTTCCTATTTGACAACTGCCTGAAGACAAAAGCTCTGCCACTGACTCCCAGTTCTGAGCCACACTCTCAAACAGATGCCCGTTTTTTGGACTGTTTACCAAAGAACTCCTCATGGGCCCTCTCCCTATCACTGCACCACATTTAATGCCTGCACTCATTTAAAAGTGACCCCACAAAAGCTTATCAATAAGGAACTCCCTTAAACGAATGACTAAAGCCCACCTTGAATTCCTCGGGCAAGCATTTGCAACAGCCCTCCAAACCCGGATCCTACAGGCTTTTAGACCAATAAAAATCACCACGGATCACTTCACAGAGAAGAGACCTTCCCAAATAACAGACCTGCCCTGAGGACTGATTTCTTTAGAACTATGGAGGTAAATTCCATGGCAGTAGTGAAACCGTAGCTGCTGTACCCACCAGGACGAGCATTTTTGTACCCATATCGATCTTGCTCTAAACTTGCTCATGCAAGAAAATATCTGAGTTAAGGAAAAGGAATTTCTTCAAAAAGAGAATTTCCTTTTCCCATAGCAATATTGAAGAATTAATTGAACCTAGACATTAACTGAAGCACTGATGACTAAAATTTAGTTGAGGCCGCGTTTGCATTAAGCTTAATACAGGGAAACAGTTAAATGAGCCTGAAACAAAAGCAAATCCAAATCTTATGCTACCAATCAATCTAATTACTAAATTTAATAGATGCACAAGTTATAAAACCAGGAGAAGACCACACATACAGAAATTAATGCAATTACTACTATGCATTCAAAGCACCATTTAACACAAACATTCTAGTTTTTATGGTATGACAATCAGATATTCATAGGTACACTCAGCACTCACCATTAGAAACCAGAGGGTTGAAGACTAGGCTAAAATATTCCCTTAGGAGTCACTTCCCAAAGGGAAGACAGATGAAAGTTCTACTCCAAACAATCTTCCATATTGGGAAATTTAATAGAGATTTAAAAACACTCGGTCGGCCACCAGCGTTAATCAGCACTTATGAATGTTCTTAGTAAAAAGGAATGCAAAGGAAAGACAAAATAATTCCTGAAGGGTAGAATTCTGAGAATCCTGGAATTAGTTATAGCAGTGCTCTCTACAGGTGGGCAAAAAGGCATCCTGGAATACAAATCAACACTGCCAAATACAGCAATATTTCAGGGAATTTAGCTCAGAGAATTTCCCTCCTGCAGCATCAAAGCTCCAATATCACACCTCACTCCAAAGCAGGGAAGATTGGGTTTGATGGCTGCACATGACCTGCTCTCTATGGCACAGGCAGTTCTTGTTCCCTTAGTGGTAGAACAGCTAAATAGCTTAACATTCATATAATTTCCATAAACCTCTGAGTTTCTGCATTGGCTGCATGAACACTATTTACCTCATGGCAGTAAAGAATGGATCATCCCCAAAAATCACAGAAGTTACACAATGTTTAATATTTCACCCTTACAGTTTGATATTTCAGCTGTTCATTATTAACCAACCCTCTACACACTCAAAATGTTCTCAAATCTGAGCACATAAGAAAATGTCAGATTCATTACTACATACCACCCCACAGAACAGGGTTAACACACAGAAGGGATCTCTTAATCTGCTCAACAACTTAAATTTTGCATTTTTAGCAGAGTTTAGGTCAACAACGTGAGCAGTATGGTTTTAAAATTACTCGAAAACTCCAGATATAAATCAGAAATCTTTTAAGCAGTTATACAAACATTGTATGGTGATTGCCTTTTTCTGCTGAACACTGAAACCAGCAATTTCATTAAGAAACTCATTCATTCTATTCCAAATTGCTAACAAATCTTAAATCCCATGGACACAATTTGACAGGTTAGTGAACTCCAAAAATAGTTACTAATTTCACATGGAAAACAGTAACATTTACAAGCGTCTTCCCATTTGTGCTCCAAACAACACCTTGAACTCTTTACAAAGGCAAATAAAATCTGACTGTAAATTTGGGACCTATTAACAGTGATGCATTTTAAGACTAGAGCTCAATGCTGAACTTAAGGTGGGGGGCTCACCAAGACCAATATGAACCAGGTCATTGTCACTGGGTTCTACAAACAGAAATCTATTTCAATACTTCAAGATTATTTTGACACACAAACAGCAAGAATCTTAATTCTGAAGCAGTACTTAAAAATTTCTCTGGTAGTTACTTTGTGGTAAATTACAGTGAGACACTGCAGGTTTCCATCATTATTCACCTGAACAGGATGAACTTGTACGGGATACAGAAAGTGCAGAAAGATTAGAATTAAGTGTCTGGTATACGCAATCATTCACAGACAGAGAAATGTGCTTTAATGAGAAAGACTCAAAAAGTTTTGTGTTATTTATAAGCAAGCATAGAGATTAGAAAAACGACCTTGAAGATTTAAAACTACTTGTATTGCAAGATATGATAAAAGATATATTATCAGCCAATAGCACATATACTGCAACGAGACAGAAGTTCAGCTCTTCAGAGCCATTTTCCGTGCACAAAAGCAAACCTAACCAGCAGGATGATATTTCGGGAGTAAGGACTGGCAAGGGAGGCAGAGTAGTCAGACAAAGCTTTCTGAGGCACCAAAGGAGGCCAGGATCTCAGGTGGGGTGGCAGGAGGTTTGTGGCCGGTCACAGGGTCGGGGATCCTGGCAAAACCCTCCCAGGGCCAGCCCCACACGGCCCTCCGCGACAACTCCATTTCTAAGCAAATCTGGCTATTTAAGTGTGAGCAGCAGGCCTATAGCGGGCTGCAAGTGGCCGGGACGCCGGGGGGGAGGGGGATGTCCCCGCCGCTGTCACGGAGACGTCCCCGCAAGTGTCCCCGCAAACACCTCAGCAGCCACTCGCACACCCTGCCCACCCTCGCCAGACGCCGCTGCCGCCCCTCAGCCGGGCGTCCCCCCGCCGCCCCATCGAGCTTCGGCCCGTGCCCGGCCCGCCCCGTACCGGTGCCCACTACCACCACATCGAACTCTGTGGGCAGGTTGTCCGCCATCTTGGGAGGCGCCGTCACGCGCGCGCCGCCGGCGGAAAGGGCGGGAGCGGCTGCGGGGGTTCCGGCGGCGCGCGGGAGGGGCGGCCCCGCCGCGGGGAGCGGAGCCCTCAGGGAGCGCAGGCCTCGGGGAGCCCGCCGGGAGGCCGGGGGTGCCGCCGGTCCGTCCCGCTGGAGCCCGCCAGCTCCTCGGCTTCACCAGCCCTCACCCCTCTGCTGTCCTGCTCATCCACAGAACGAGCCCTTACCTGCCGTGCAGCAACGCTGCGGGATGCAGCAGGGAACGTAAATAAATATACAAGCACCTACGTCCATCAATAAGCTTCATAAATACAGTTACATGGTGGCATTCCATCTACTGAGCCAAACGTAAATCGCTTCAATGCAAGCACGCGTATTTTTGTATGACTTACGGGTCGATTTGAGGAAGAAATTCTTAAATTCTACCCTGTGAGGGTGGTGAGGCCCTGGCACAGGCTGCCCCGAGAAGCTGTGGCTGCTCCATCCCTGGAAGTGTCCAAGGCCAGGTTGGACAGGGCTTGGAGCAGCCTGGGATAGTGGAAGGTGTCCCTGCCCATGGCAGGGGGTGGCACGGGATGGGCTTTAGGGTCCCTTCCAACACAGATCATCCTGTGGTTCTCTGAACTCCACTGAAGTTCCTTGGATGACCATTTCCCCAGAAACAACAAATTTCACTTTTGTTATTTCCCCTGCATATTCACTGTTTCCAAAACAATTTCTATTGTTTCTTAAGTCTTGTTGCTCACTATTCCTTATTAATATGTATCCAAGGAAGTATTTCCATCATTATTTCAAAAAGTTTCCTTACCACCAATTGCAATATTTTTTCCTTCAGCCACCACGTTGAACACATATTTTAAAAGAAAGTCATTAGTGTGTTAGTGTTAGTTAGAAAGTGTCTCAGTCATTAATCTTATGTCCTTTCTTGTTAATTAACAGATACATGTTTGACTGTACTATGTTCTCTGCCTGCAAAACCCTCTCCATTTTTCTCCACTCATTAATTAACTCTTTCTTTCCCTCTGAAGCCCAAAGCCACACTTTAGTCTTGCTTAGCCTCTTCCTTCACCTTAAAAAGAAAAGAAGGTGGAAACAGGGATAAAACCCAGAACCTCCTGGTTCAGTGTAGCCCCTCCCTTAACACCAGTCTAAGAACAGCAGGACTAAAACCACAGATTTGAAAGAGCCAGATACAGCAATGTCGGCAAAATAACCCAGCACAGAACACCTGTGCCAGAATATGCTAGAAATTTCTGGAAAGTTTTTCTTTTTATTTTGCATTTAATGGCTTATATGGCTTTAAACTAATCTCTTAATATTATTCATTGTGTATGATTATATTAAAGTCTTAGCGCCTTAAATCAATAATAACAATAAACCAGCTAGCAGCCTGTTAACACCTTATTACGAGCTCCTTGTTCACATGGCAAAAGAATAGTGAAAATAGTAAAAAGTGACTAATGGAAACCAGAGGCCACGTTACCCCTGTGGTACTGCCAGACGTGCTAGAGCACAGTGCTGCACAGAAAACTGCAGGAAACATCCAACAATGCCGGAACAAAAATAGAGATTTAAACATCAGCACTTGATTACTGTGGTGATAAATATGTAACACAGAAAATTAGGAGTTACGAATTCAGAAAGAAAAGGGGTAAGATCAAATCTTACGTTCCTTATATTTATGTTTCCAAGGGTCCCATAGAGATTGTGATTAAAACTTCCATTCTGCAGCTCCTATGCAATTCTGCGGACGGAACTGTCATTTCTACTTTTTAACATGCAAAAGAAATATAGCTCCAGAATTCTCACAATGCTGGATCATCCCTGACCTAAATGTCTTGTGCTGAGGAACAAAGCATCACTATATTGGTTAGATAAGACAAACTCCCCTTGCACATCCTTTTCCTACTGAGGGAAGGCACACTCAGGGAAGTATAACATCATCACGAAACCCTTTTGTTAGTGTTGAATATAATTCTAGGACTGCACTGGAGCAGAGCTATTTCACTGTCAATGTCTTACTGTTTCTCAAGTGCTTAAGTATTTATCCCACCACAAAATGCTGTTGTTTGGTGCTGTGAGTTCCTGTTAGCTTCATTCATAAGATGCAATCAGTGCAATCCTATTTCGTGATGACAGTCATTATCCACTGGACCAGAAATCCTCCTTAGTACTATTTATTTGACAAAAATGATTATTCAGGATCTTTAACTGCGAGGTTTGTCAGTCCCACACAACAGCAAAATATTTCTCTGTACTTTGCAGTTTTAGTATCAGCAAATGTAGAAGTGAAATATGTAAGTATGAATAATTTTTATGAGAATTTCATGGACCTTGAGAAAATGTCTTGCCATGTTTTTCTCTTTAGCTATTTAATTGCAATGTCATATTAACAGAAAGCAGCATACCCAATTCTGCATGGATGAATAAGCACATTCAATAAAGAAGATTTAACAGAGTAAATCAAACACTGGATTAAACATTTTCTGCATAACAGACCACAAAATGGGCATTCATTTTACCAATAGATCCTCTACATTAGAAACAAATAGAAATGCACACCAACATAATTAAACTGCACATCCTGTGCCCTGATTACTGAATTTCCCTATATTTTGTTAAACTAGGTCTCATCAATTAGAATTGCCAAAATGCATTCCAAAATGCATGCTGAAAAACTGAATGTAATTTTTTTAAACATTTGTATTCAATAAATGTTTCGCTATGTTTTATGAAGTAATGCCTCTATATGTAATCCTACATATTGGAGAGGATTTATACAGAATGTTTAGCAATACCAATTCAGAAAGGCATACAAAGATCCGTTTTAAGATCCCACTTTTAGCGGTTCTAAATACTTTTTCTGTGAGCAACTTTTCCACCTTTGATTTCAACCAAAACATCTCTCATAGAAACATGGTGTTTTACTTCATAACTTTTATTTGGGATTTTCACATGTTCATAGAACTACCGTTGTTACTTTAAAGTCTGCGTTGTTAATATTTAACTCTATCAAAATGCTTTACAGAAGTACAATAATCTGAGCAAAATCTCATAAGATCTGGAAGTGTTTTTATTTTCCCAGGTAGGAACACTGAAGCCCAAAAGAAAATCAGGAAAAATCAGCGTTAGAATTATGGGGTTTCTAGTTATCTCAAAATCTGTCTCCCACCATTTGATCAAATGTTTCTTCCTCCAAAAACAAAGAGCAAATGCTTCATATTCACTATGACAAATTTTAATTTTTTTTGAGTTATGTAGTCTCTGTCCTGCAGTGATCTCACGTGTGAAATCTCATTATTCATTCTATTATTCCCTCAATGGATACAGAATTTAATTCTACTTGAGTACCAGTTTGAATAAGGATCGGCAGCAGGATCGGTCCTATTAGCTGCTTGAAACATCTAGTGAATAACCTGATTTATCCCAACTAAATGGCTCATTAGTTCAGGCAGCAAGGCAATGTTTGTGTGTTGCTGCAGTTGTGTGTGGTTTTCCTCTGGAGTTTGCAGTTCCACAACTGGCACTCACTCACGCATGCACCACCCTGATTGTTGATTAACCACAGGAACAGCCTCGCCACACTCAGGCATGTTTGGGAAAAAATTATTTGTTTCCAAATTTATTCTAAACTCTCAGACAACCTTTATTCCAATGTCCTCTTTTTTACCACTAGCTGAGTTTTTCTTCCTATCACAGCTTGCAGTGGTCAGTCCCAATTGTGCCCATACAACTTGTGTGATATTAGTGGCATTAGACCCTAAACTGCAAATTCTCAGTCAGATGCAGACACTCAGTTCCCATGGATGGATGAATACTCCTGTGATACCAGCCTTGGTAGATCAGTGACCTGAATATATTTTAAAAACTCTGAATAATTAAACCCACATTCTCTACCTGAGGAGCACTGAAACTCATTCTGAAGTTGCCCTTTTGATTGCTATGATGTGTGTAAATTATAGGATTGCTTAGAGAGACTGGAAAGAGAATTAACATGTCACTTGACTTCTGTAACCATGCAAGGCAAAGAGTCTATTTTTTCAATCTTTAATTAATAACATTCTGCAAAAATTCTGTAGGTCTCTCATGGCAATCAAAATTATCTTGTACAAAATGAGCACAGAGGAGAAAACCCAGGATCATAGCTTTGATCAGGCTGCTCTGCCCAGTGTAACTGGCAGAGTATGGAAAGAAAGTTCCACTACAGCTACATTAAGAATTACCTGTAAGTTTTATGGGTTTCCTAAAACTACAGGTGTCCAGGAAGAAGGAGAGAGTCCTTGCAGCAGCCCCAAAATTGAGGTTGGTTCAAAATCCAGGATGCTACAAAGCAGAGTTTAATGCCTTCTGTCCTGGCAGTTCCACTATTTGTATATTCTGGCATCTAAAAGTCTTGGTCAATTATGATACTTCAGAAAGTGTCAGCAAGCACCAGAAAAAAGACATGGATTGGATATATCAGACTGCTGTATGAAGTTGTGTAATAAATCAAGATTCATTGAGATTACGATTTATTAAGATTTAAGGAGGATGAAGTAAAGATGGACAAGTGTGTCTAATGACATTCAGTTACTGCCTTACTTCATTTGCAGTATCACTCGAAGCAGTTTTATTGCATAGTAAGGTTTCCAGTCTTGTGTTCTCTGAGTTTAGGAAAACTGTACCTTTTCCAGCACATCTGGAGACTGTAGCTTATGTAAGAAATTAATCTCTTTTCTCTGGAAATATTCCCATTCTTTTATATATTGCATTTCTTTTATTCATCTCTTTTGACTTGTTGCCAGTTTATGAATACCGGATCCTTCAGCCATTAGTGCATATTCTTACTTCATTACGATCAGCACAAGTTCTACCATGCAAAGTTCAGCCTCTACATGCCGGTCTTTTCTGTTTGATTAACAAACCATAATTACAGCTGAAGGTGAAATGTATATTGCCTTAACAAGGAGATAGGAGTAGTTATTTCATTTCACCTGATTTATATATATGTATTTAAAAATGTGCCCATACAAATACTGAAAAAAACCCAGGGACTAGTCTGGGAGATGGATGATACAGAATATGAAACAAAATAAAGCAGCCACAGATTGGAAGTCTTGCATTTCCCAATTTGAGGAGAATGACATGTGCAAGATTATTGAGTATTTTTTAAACAGCAGCATTCTCCAGTCTTGAAAATCATAAATGGCATCTGGCTGAAATGAAACGAGAGGATAAACCAAGACTTGAAGTTCTGAAACTGATAAAGGTCCCTTAGGAAACTCCCCATAAATATTATAATATAATTAAAAGGGTTTAAAGTAGTCCATAAAGTAAAGGAATTGATGTGTCTCATATGCAGTATTTTTGCCTAGACTTCACCAGAGAAACCATAAACAAAAGACTATAAAGGCCTCAGCTGAAATGAGTTCTTGCCAGCTGGGATTCTTGTGAAGACACACGTGTCACCAAGGACTCCCAACACCAAGCTGTAGCCAAGAGACATCTGAACGTTAAGAGTGAGTAACAGCCAGGGACCGACTTTCAGGTAAAGCAGGCTATTGGTGATAACACTGCTAAAAATCCAATTAATGGAACAGCTACATTGGAAATTACGGAAGCAGGTGAATAAAAATTATAACGCAAACACTCTTCTTACTTTGAGGAAGTCTCTGTCGGAGGCTGATTTGCCTCAGTTCCAGTGCTGGGTCTCTCAGGGCTCCACTTGGAGCTCTGTGTAAGAGCAGAGATTTAGGCTTTGCTGCTGCAGTGGTGGAAATTTAACATTATCTGAGGGTACACACAGCCAGGGAGGGGCTGCCAGACCCTCTTCCTCTGTTTTCTCTGAAAGGGCATATATGGAAATATCTGACAGTGGCAGAGGGTGACTTGGGGACAAATTTAAGTTGTGAAAGGGTTGTGGCTAAAACAAAAGCTATCAGCTTATAAACCAGGAGGATGTGTAATCACCTCTTTAATAAGTGAATTTGCTAAACCCATATACAGCAAAGGCCTCCTTATTGAGCATTTCCCTCCCAACATTACAGTTCAAGCAAGTTTGCTGTTTGAAATACTCTGTTTAGGATTTTAAAACTAGAGAGTAGCAGTAGTGGTGCACTGAAATTTTTCAGGCATTTGAAATGAGATTATACTCAGCTTGCTTACAGCAATGAGAATAACTCTTGTTTTTCTTTCAAACGTTGTAAACTGGTGCCAGACTGTATGTATGTGTGATGCTTTTGAGAATTCAGGATGGACACTTAGGATTTAACATCCATTTTTCATTAATCCAAGCATAGTACACTCCATTTAAATGCTGCCTTTTCTTCTGCAGAAAAGAAGACATCCACATTGCACTTATTAAACTTTAATTAAACTATATGTCTAGCAAAAGAATGCTCCTCCTGTAAACACTATGTTTAGCTACATTGAAGTATTTGATGTTTTCATAAGATGGTTGCATTTTAATCTGTTTTCAGGGGCAATGCACCTGAGCATTGCAGCATATCTGCAACCTGAAATTCAACCCCATTGCCTTGATAACAGGGTGTTCTCCAGGGTGTGTGTCCTTAGAGTGATAATGTGTAAAATGAAAACAATAAAAGGTCAAATCTTATCGTCTGAATGAGAATTTTAGGTTTGAATGTAACAAATCATAATGTACAGTACTCATTAGAAAGTTGTTTGTTTGTTTGTTTAGTCTTAGCATCATGTTTTTCAGGGTAAGATGTTGGCTTAGCAGATCCAAGATCTATGCAATACTCCCAGTACAGCTCTTTGATAAGGTAGCTTCTCCAGGAGCAGAGCAGTTATTCCTAGAACTACAACCACCTCTCTCAGGCATTCTGCACCACAGATTCTCTAAGGGCAGCAAGGAGACTTTGGGCCATTAGACTTCACTTCAGCTCTGTGCCTGAAATGACTCAGAACCCAGAAAGCAGAACTAATGGAAGCACAATGTTGCCTCCCCCTTTTTGTACCTCCTTAGCACCCAAGGAGCAGCACTTCCTCCTCTGTTTGATGGAGTAAATAAAGGAATAGGCTGTAGCTCCTCACACTGGGAATATTAATTCTATATAAAGACCCTTGTTTTGACCCTTCCATTAAGCCAGAAGAGACAGAATTTCCCCCCCTCCCCGCCCTTCAGAAGAATACTGTGCTGTTGTCAATGTTGAGGCAGATTATTAGGAAGATTTGCAAGAGTTACTACTTAAAATGGTCACATTCATTTTAAAGAAAAGAAATATAATTGGTATTTGCATAGAAGAAAATGGATGAATTTAAATTTTAGTTGATTATAATTATTGTCATCATAATCATCATCATTATCTTTGTATGTCTAAATGACTGATTCAAAGAAGAATTTTTAACACATTTCACATGTCAGTGCAATTCTTTTCTGTTTTGTGCTTTAGTGCTTGGAGTTTTTAATTTGCTTTTTTCAGTCTGAACTTTTTATGGAAGCTATTGTAATTTTCTTAAAAGGTGGAAAAATGTTTCAAAAGAAATCAAATCTACAAGTACTACATACGTCCTTTTTTTTTTTTTTTTTTTTTTTTTTTTTTTTTTTTCAGTAAAATGTAATCAAATTGTACAGAAAAACAGGTACATAAATACTGTGGGATGGCACTTTGAAATGCTCCTAAGAAAGAGATTGTAAATAGTGAGGTGCTACCTAAATCTGGCCTTTTGAGCCAGACAAGGGATGCTAAACAGGGATAGTTGAACACAAATTAATAGATGAACTAATTGAAGTGGTAGTGCATCCAGATGAGGGTAGCATTCAAAAAGTCCATTAATGAACTGGAACTGTATGTAGACACTGAGCTCCTAAAGATTTTCAAAGTTACTAATAATTGTTTGTATTTCAATACTATGGATACTGATCCAGCTGGGATTTAATTCTGTATTCCCTGGTAATGTTGCTACAGTAAACTGTGTGTATTCAACTAGTAAATCTATATTGTGTGAGTTTATCAGTATTGGCAGTTATGAACAGTTCAGATCCACAATATTTGTTGGTGAAAGCAGTTTCCTTTTTACTGAGTTTATATCACATCAAACCAGAGATGAGCAATCAAGACTACAAAGACTGTATACTGTGCATAGCAAAATAAAAATTTCATAATTCCCATTTCCCTGATGACTTTGAAATGACTATGAAAAGCATTTCGCAACAGAGGGATCATCATAGCTGGTGTGATAGCTGCAATTCCTGATACCTGGCATCTGTGAAAAACAGGGCTTGATCTTCCAGAACTTAACCTTTCGTGTTACTTCATTTTATTTTGTCCCTTTACTCTTCCATGAGGGCCAATGAGCCAAGTGCTAAAGTCCTGTTTCTGACCAGGGTTACTGTGACTTGTGGAAACAACTGCTCCCTGCAGTCTTGCAGATGGCAGTTTCCTGATAGCCTCTTTTCAGATGGCTTCCTGCATGACAAGGAATTCCCTAAATAGGAATTGGGAAGATGAATTCTATGGGAAGCCTTACTTGTCTTTGTTCAATTAAGTTATGCTGTCTTCTTTCCTATTTTCTTGGGATGAATAGAAGCACGTTCATGACACTGCACAGAAAGATACCTTAAAAACCATGCTTGGAGCTGTAAATACTCACAGATGAGATGCCTCTGCCCAAGAGAAGGAGTGAGAGAGAGCCTGTTGGAAAGATTTTCCTGAGTGGCTGCTGTTAGGCAGAGGAATTGCTAGAAGGACTGACAATTGATGAGCTGCAGCACAGCTGTGGAAAACTTCTGGCCAAAAGACAGACTTGAAGTTTCCTCACTATGTCCAGGAATTTGAATTTTTAACATAAATTTTGTATTGAAAAGGACTGCACTGAAAGATGCTGGATTCAAATAAGTTTCACTTAATGGAGAATATCAGCAAACCCAGGATTCCTGGCTAATTTCATGCACTGAAGTGACCACAGTGTGTTCAATCAACATTCATTATTATAACAGCAAAGAAAATTGGTGTCTGAAGTTCTGTCACTCTAAGCAAAACCATTTTTATATTTTCAACAGTTTTCTTAAATTCTATTGATTATATAAAATTAAGCATTATCTAAAATAGAACTCACAGTTCAATTTTTAAAATTTAAACTACACTGTACATTTACATTTTAGGGAAAAAATACTTACTTTGAAAAGTCTCTGTTAAACCTTGCTTTATTCTATATTCGTAGACCTTGTGGGAAAAAAAAATGGGGAAGATCTTGTCATATTTAAAATCATCATGGAATCAAATTGTAAGACATCCCTCTAGAAAAAATTCTGAAGAAATACTTTTGGTTTACAGTGCTCCTCAATGCAAAATACTCTAAAATTCATAATAGTAATGAAAGATACCAGCCATGGTCTCCCAGGACACTAACAAGTTTTAATATTATAAATATGGGTAAGGAGAATTTTTAAAAACTCAAAGTACAGTATGGTTATGCATTAAATAATTATGATCACAGGTGTTCCAACCTGTTCTTTCAATTCATGGCCTGATCATCTTTATGCCTCCACAAGTTACTGGTAATTCCATCAGAAAGTCAATGAAGTTAAAGCATATAAAGCCAGGTCTATGCAAGATTACATATTTTTTGTGGGTTATCAATGTTTGTCACATCAGCCTTGACGTGAAAGTAAAAAAGGAGGAAAAAAGGAAGATAAAGTCCATAATGTCTCCTGAAGATGAAGAAAGACACTTCTATTTTCATGTGATTTTATCACTTTATCCAAAACTCACAGAACATACTGAGACACGAGATTGGTCAAGTTAAAACAAAACCTGCTCTTAAATATTTGATTCTCATCTCACTCTGAGTTCCTTTGACTGAGATTCAGAGAGACTCAGTTCTACTGTGGATTCAGCCTCACCAGATTGGGCTTTGTGATGGGTAAAATAGCAGAATGAGTCCCCAAGGAGGCCTTTCCCTCCACTTCCTGTAAAGAACTATGGAGTGTCCTGGAGCTAATTTCATGAAATAGTTACTTCTATTAAAAAAAAA